>CAHIKZ030001218.1:692500-932500 GCA_903632075.3 Acanthosepion pharaonis
TGTTTCTGAATTTTCGTACTGGACAAGGTCCGTGATAAAAAACAATGCAGTTCTGATGACGTGTAGTGTTTGAGTGACAGGAAATTCAATATGGCGCCAAAGAGCGGGAAAAGAAAGAGAGAAACCAGAGGGCCAGTTTTCAAACAATTCATCTGAGTGTCGATAGCGATGACAATAAAAACAGACAGGGATATTTGACCCCGAGGAGGCCCAGGCGTGCCAAATCCTGGGAAAGTCGCAGAAACCTGCTGACAACCCCTTCAACACTAATCAGTCGATCAACAAGATTGACATACAATTTCTGATTCAACTTTGTTTCATGACAAGAAGACTGCTTTAGGAAAATTGAATCATGTATGTGTGCGAGTCTGTTTTCTCTCTTTGGCTTTAACCCATGTTAATAACACATCGCATACACTCGTGTAAAATTCGACTACCTCCCACCTATCTAACAAACTTGTGTAAATAGCTAGCAGAACGAGGAGTGATAGGGATAGTAAAAAGACAAATGTTGGTAAGAGCTACAAATAGGAAGTTGTGGAGAGATATGATCATTTCCCCGCCCCGAAGGGACACAGCAAATAAATGAAGAAGGCCTGCGCCAAATCTTTAAACGTATTATCAATTCATTATTGGAGGTTTCGCACAATTACAATCTGTTCAGCTATACGGTCAAACACTATGCTTCGGGAAGAGAGGAACCCGGACGAGGCTATGCCGAAGGGTAGAGTCTCGTTCGGGGAGGTAGACCGACCCAGTTCCGTTTATGCGGGGTATACGGGAATTTTTTGGCTGAGTTTACGGGCTCGGGAACCCCACATTAAATTCGGCTTTATGCGTGGGGCAGTTGCTAGATACATTAGCACAATTACGACTCATGGCTGGTGAAATTTCCTAGGTGATTGCTGTAGGCCTCAATGCGCAACCCTGACCCTACTCATTCCTTTTAGTGAAGTGGTATATTATACCTGGTAACTGGTTCTCCAGAGTTTTATAATTAGCCTTACTGACTTTATGAATGACCAGAAACACCCGGGAAAACAGCGCAGAGTATACCCTCATACCAGAGTATACCATGGGTTATTCTAAGCTAGGCTGTTTTATACTCTGGTTATAAGTTAGGCTAGGTCAGTTTATACCGCCAGCAATACAAAGAACTGGGCTAGAATATATTTCTCCTAAACCAGTATATCCTCCCCTTTTCCATTTAATAAGGTGTATATTAATGCATCCATCTATACGAGTCTGGGATAAATATGGATCTATATGAAATATTATTCAAACACAGAAACGAAAAACTCGTCATAAGACTTTCCTGTTCCGGTTTCATAAGTTCTGTGCTATTAATTACCAGTAACCCAATTAGTGTTACATAGCAAAAGGCAAAATTTATACTTTTTGCTATTTAACACTATTTGGTTTCGGTTTGTTTTGCGGCATATCAACACCTCAACGGGCCATTTAATGCCGACAACTTTTTTTTCCTGGTAATATTTTTGTTTTGTCAAAAATCTATTTCTGTTAATATTTTTTTTCCTCAAAAACGTATAGCTGGCAACACCATTCTTTCAATAACGTATAGCTGGTAATATTATTTTTTTCAAAAACGTACAGCTAGCAACATTATTTTTCAAAAATGTATTATCAGAGGCCTTGCTGTTGGACGTAGCTTATCGTCTTACCCAGGACTCGGATATAGTTTATCGTCTTATCCAGGACGCGGATGTAGTTTATCGTCTTACTCAGGACGCGGATGTAGTTTATCGTCATACCCAAGTCGAAACACTATTTGGGTTGCTGGTTATTAATAGCATAGAACTTAACGACTACATCTGGCCATTTCAATTGTAAGATGGCATTTAATTTGTGACATGTTAGAATTGAAATAAATATTAAAACAAAAAACTAATAATTTATTAATTAAAAGTCCAGTAGCTTGTAACAGAGGCCTTCTATATTTCACCAGACAAATCTATTTGTGGATAGAGACCTGGTTTGGGTGTTGGTACTAGTTTCTCATTTTGTAGTAACCACTGCATCTTTCGTTTTCTGTTGACTTGCAAAACCCATTTTTCACCATCTGCAATAATGCGATTAAAAAAGTGTAATGTTTGCATCCTTTTTTAACAAACTGCTGTAGATGGTGTAACATTGTATTCAGTCCTAAAATGAAAACGCAAACGGACCTTAAATTCCCTGTTTGGAGGTTTTCCCGATTTATTTGAGGTTCCCATGGATAGTAGAACATGACACAGTATGGTTTTGTACCAAATCTCTGGAGTTTCCCGTGGATTCAGTTCAAAAGTTCTTCAATAAGGGTGGGTCGCCATCCTGATTGAGACATGACGGATATGCCTCAATCGCCATTTTTAAACCTTTTGAAACCCAACTGGCATGAACGAGCCTTCATCGCACCCGTATACATAGTACAAATATTTTAAAATGATTCTTTAGAAGTACTATTCTTTCGGGAATAATACAGTAAAAAATGGTCAATATGTTGTTTCTAATTTTTTATGTTATTCTTCAAGGGATTAAACTCAGAAATTCTAGGCTTACGGCCGCAACACGTCGAAACACCGATTCCCGTACCATCACCGAAATTAAGCAACGTTGATGGGTGACCGCTTTGAAATACCAAGTGATATAAGGTTGGATGTGCAGGTGGTGTAATGGATAATGGCTTGGGTTGGTTAATCAGAGATCCGACTTTCAATTTCAGTTTGGATCGTTATATTTACTTACGGACTAATACCCTTGGAAAAGGTATGAATCCACCTCTCCCCCCCGACACGGTATAATTAGTAAGACTTGTATCACTAAACCATTATTATCTCAAAAAATAATTCTTACAATCTAGAAATATTTTCTGACTTTAAATAAGCTGCAAAGGGTTGATAAGCCGTAAAAAAACGAATCAATCAACGGGAAATGCTTTATGAAGGACATAATGTCGGATAGAGGCGATGATGAACTAATTCTAAATGATGTATCATACCATTCAGGGCCGGTGCAAGGGCCTCGGGCCTCCCCCAAACGAACCTATTGTGTGAGGTCGCCATTCAACCTCATCTCAATTTTCATAAGGTAGTATTCATATAAAATACAAATAATATTGTAACCTAATTTAATTGTGTACAATAATGGGTCATATGCAATATAGGTGAACAATTCAACTAGAAAAATTGAAAATAAATACACTGTATCTAAATACAAATTAGAGATATGTCATACTAGATCTTAAATAAATGACGTTTTGCGGCAATTTTTAACATCAGCTTTTTTTCTTGTTAAAAATTTGAATAATTTTAACACATTCAACATCTTACTTATTATAAAACGCAGATTGTGTACGTGTGTGTGTGTGTGCGTGTGTCTGTACGTTAATATATTGGATCGGATTTCCTACATTTTTCAACCGATTTCAACAAAACTTCACAGGACTGCGTAAAATTACCTTGCGATGGTTCTGACAGCGCCAAAAATTGGAAAAACAATTGTTTTTGCACGAAATCAATTTGAAAACACGATAAACACGATTCTGTCGCCAGAATGAAAGGGGGACAACTCATATCGAGTTATACTTATTATAAAACCCAGGTTGTTTGTGTGTGTGTGTGTGTTCGTTTATATATGGGATCGGATTTCCTATATTTTTCAACCGATTTCAACAAAACTTCACATTTTTTTGGCAAGTAGTGTTTCTTATTGAAAGACTTGTACACCTTTTTCTTTATTTTTACATTCAGAATGCTTTAAAAATTCCATTTACAAGACAATTGTTTATTATAAAATTCTATTCAATCAATAGACTAATAACGATTGAAAACAATGTTTTTGTTTGAGTTTGAGTTTGACCAATTCGTAAAAAAAAACAAAAACAAAAAAAAAAAAAAAAAAAAAATACTAATTAAGACATGCGTGTCCGTCAACCTTAAACAATAATCTTTGTCAATTTTATTTTTCAGTCTATGATGGTCGATACTTGATCTATCTCTTACTGTTACATCCCTGGGCAACGCCAGGCTCTCCTGCTAGTTATGGATAAAAAAATAGTGAACTTTATATAATGTTTTTTTTTTTTTTTTTTTTTAGGGAGTAGGGGCTTAGCATGAGCAAAACAAATTTATGGATTTGGCCGAAAGAAAAAGACTTCAGAATAACGTCACAATCCATCAAAATTTGTCTTCCTTTCAGTTGTGCTTATTTTAAATTGGAGTGTATAAATGCAGGTAGGATTCTGATTTACTGTCATCTCTGGAATAGACATTGCCAGGTCAAGAGTTGCTAATTCGACTGGCATCCGCTGTGACGGTATTTGCTTTTATAGTAGTGCCTCATTTACATACACTACTACATCACCCTGAACTGGGATGGCCTTATGCTAGGCTACCATCTTCATTTTTATTCAACTCAATAATGTCATATTACCAATCTTTACTTGAGTATTGCATACAGCTAGAAAGGTTTTCTCTATTCCATACTGATAACTTACAGTTACATTTAGCCATTTCACTTGTAAAATGATAAAACTTGCACTTCTTGCTTGTGGAACTCTCTTCTTGCTTCTCAGTCAACATTGATCTTCAAAAATTTAAATGTCAATCATTATCTTCTGTTTTCTTAATTCCTGTTCTTTTATTGTTCTCTCTCCTTAATAATGTTTTCTTTTTCCTCATATTCTTTCGAACTCAGTAACTGTTCTATTTCTATGAGTTGTACATTTGCATTATTTTTTACTTAGACAGCTGTGTTGATTAGCATTTGTAACAGAGTTAAGTAAAAACCAGAAGACTGTTAGGCTACCATCTTCATTTTAAACTCCTAGTTTATTCAACTCAATAATGTCATATTACCAATCTTTACTTGAGTATTGCATACAGCTAGAAAGGTTTTCACTACTCCATACTGATAAAGAAAGCAATAACATAGCATCATTGTAAAAATCAACCTGCCAACTATCACAGTTGAAATGACTAAATGTAACCATAAGTTCAATGCTAACAGGTATTTTTCTCACAAGTCTTGCTTGTGGAACTCTCTTCCAAACACTTACTTTTCAGTCAAGGTTGGTCTTCAAAAATTTATATGTGATGTCAATCGTTATCTTTTGTCTTGAGCCGGATTTACCTAAATTTACTAAATAACTAAAAAAATTGTATGGCTGTATGTTAAGTTAAGTTTTTATTTCTGTATATATCTATGTGAATTTAAGTGTACTACTAGATTGACATCTAGGTATTATGAAGTAGAGTATTCTCTAGAATAGATGTTGTCAGGTCAACAGATGATAGCTTGACTTGCATTCGCTGTGACGTACTGCTTTTGTAGCAGTACCTCATTTACATACAATACTATACCTCCTTGAACCGAAATGGCCTTGTGCCTTTCATTGATCTTTGACTTTTTCTAAGTATTCATTGGAATCTAAACTGTTTTTCTTGGTGTATATCTTGATTTCTTTTTATAGGGGACCAAAGGTCAGAGTTCATTTTCCTCTTTCAACATCTCGTCATATTTCTGCTCATTATCATCCATAGATTGTTCCGTTTCATTACTGGATTCATTAATCCCCCTCCTCCCCTTCATGTTCTTCACATTCAGATTCTTTGTCCATTTCTATATCCTCAGGTTCCATTCTGCTTCTAAATTGATCAACATGGCCCTGTACATTTTGTCCATTTTTTGTTAGTATTGCTGTGTTGTATCCTTTCTATACTCCAAAGTTCACCTTCTCTGGAATAGATTCTTTGTCTTTTTTTATACCAGACACTTGTTGAAAATGACATTGTTATGGGAGCTCTGTTTATCCTTTAATGTGAAGGGACTTTGTATTCTGTTGGCATGTGGAACTGTCCTATAGCTTAACAGCAATCTTGGTAAGTAACTCTTTATATTACCATTAGATGGGCAAAATGCTTTTAGTCCCATTTTCACAGTCTGTACCATTCTTTCTGCAGTTCCATTCGATTGTGTGTGGTAGGGCGGGGTTTTATACGAGACACATCCAATACGCTTTAGCACAAACGTCCCCCGCAAAATTCTGGCGCGATATCTAAGAGCAAAGTTTTAGGCGCCCCATTCCTTGAAAATATTGTTCTTAATATTTGTTTTACAGTGGTGGCTTTTCTGACATCTGCCTCAATTACTTCGGGCTATCCTGAAAATGAGTCCACTAAAATTAAAAATAGCTCCATACCTTTACTATGGGCATGATCTATGTGTACCTGAGCCCATGGTTCTTTTTCTTTAGGCAACAAGTGAATTTTGTTTTGCCGAAATTCTTTTATTTCAGCACATTTTGGGTATTTTTTTTATATAGTCTTCTATATCTCAAGAATATCCTGACCATCAGACTTGCAATTTTAATCTCATTTGTGTTGCTGTTATGCCATCATTGTGTACACCTTTTAGTACTTCTTTTCTTAAACTTTGAGGGAGTATTATAATATCTGCATTGCATATTATGCCTTTCTCTACAGTTAACTTAGGTTTTGATTCTTTGTAGAGTCTTTCTACCATTGAACAATTGCTCCATGTGTTTCTATTTATTCCATCTGAAATTCAATGTTACTTCTTTTCTTTTCTTTTTTGGATCAAAGACTTTTGCAATTGGTTTTCTCATTAATGCCTTTTTTAAGCTTTCAAAATCGATATTTTGCTTTTGAGTCCATTTAAATTCTGTATTCTTTTTCCGTAAACCTGCAAAGGGTTCTGTTAGGTCACTGTCTCGAGGTAGATATTTGCTATAAAAAATGGACAATCCCAAAAAGGATTTTTTTTTTTTTTAAGTAGATACTTCCAATATTATATTTATCAGTTTATTGTCTGGTGATATTCCTTCTTTAAATATTGCGTATCCCAAAATCGATATTGTGTTGCAATTTGACTCACATTTATCGCTATTTATCGTCATACCAGCATTTTTTAATTTGATTAAAACTTGTTCAGTTTTCTTTTTTAATTTCTCTTTATCGTGGGCATTTCTGCTTATATCATCTTAACATGTGATTATATTTTTTTACCCTCTCCGATAGAAACTTTTTCTATTGCCTTTTAAAAATATGGCTTGAAATCTTAATTCCAAATCGAAGACGTGTCAATCTTAGTAAGCCTATCGGGGTATTAATTGTAGTGACTTCTTTAAATTTTCTGTCAATTTTTATTTCGTTGTATGCCGATTTCAGGTCAGTTTTGGTAAAGTATTTCATTCCCGCTAATTGCCGTTTCTGTGTTAGGTAAGGGGAATCAATCAGGGCATATCTAATGATTCAGACCTCCTTTGTAATCCCCGCATAATCTCAAACCACCATTGGGTTTTGGTATCGCAACAATTGGTGAAGCCCAACTGTTACCGCCTTGGTTAATTTTTTCCAATATGCCTTGTGCTACCATTTTCTTTAGTTTTGCAACTACCATGGGTAAAATGTGAATAGGTATTTTTGAGCTTCAAAATAGATTAGGTGACTATTTTCTTTTAGACAAATACTCACTTTGTATCCTTTCAATAGTCCTATATCAGGTTCTTCTGACATTATACAGTTTATTAATTTCGCCATATCCACTTTTAAAATGTCTATTCCCAAAAGTCCATGATTTTTTTCTGCATTCAACAGTAATGATGGGAATAATCTCAAAATGTTTTTTTTTGTCTCGAAAGTTCCTTCAAAGAAGCCTAGAGTTTTGATGACAGATCCATCAAAGTGTTTTAAATTAAGATTCAGTCATTGGGCGATCATGTATCTTTCGATATGAGTTTATGTTTTTATATTTTCTACTCTTTTTATTCTCTTTCTGCATCTGCACACAGATTAGAAATAGTCTTTTCTTTTACAATTTAAACTTAATTTTCCTAGGGATGGGCATTTATTTTTGTTTCTTTCGTGCAATTTATCGCAATATTTGCACTTAAAAAGGATTTCAGTTGTGTTGTATGCTTTTACATAGTTTTTAGAATTATTAAATTCATTAATTCTAATTGCTGCAAGGATTCTACATTTACTTCTAAATTCATATCATTTGCTTGTAGCCGTTCTAAGATCTTATGTTTGTATTGAACGTCATACATGCCTTTAATTAGAAGGATTAATTCATCTTCTATAGTCATATCTCTCGAACCCACTTCTTACAAATTCGCATCATCTTGTTTTTTTTTCTTTTAAACTGTGCAAATATTGCATTATGGTTTCATTTGGGTTCTGACTATTTTCCAGAAATTTAGTTCTCTATGCAATAACCAGTTATTTATTTATTTGTTCATTTTTTTTTTTTTTTTGGTTGCGTGTTTTTTTATCATGGTTGACATTTCCTCATAGGTTAAGTCTTCCAGTATTTGGGGGTACACAATAATGGATATTTTCTTTATGTCTTCACATCTTGCTGAAGCCAAAAATATATCCGTAATTTCATTCTTACCCCCGCACCCCTTGTCTTTCAGTTTCTTTACCCTGGCCAACGCTACGAAACATCTTATCCAAGTTTCTTAGTCCCCCGGTTAATCCAACGTCGTTAGGGATCCTATCGGCGACGCCATATTGTTACGAAGTTGAGTAATCTCTGGATTAGACGTTGTCAGGTCAACAGATGGTAATTCGACTGGCATTCGCTGTAGTGATACTACTTTTATAGCAGTATCTCATTTACATACAATACTACAGGTAAAAAAAAAGCAAATTTTGATATCATAGTGAGTGTTACAAATTACAGCCCGGGGTCCCCAAACAGGATTGTCCCCATCCCAGTCGGTGGGTTCTGGGTAGTATGCACAAGCCCTGTTACCATTCAACCATAGTTGGCTGACACATAATTCATAGCAGTAAAATACGTAACTATTTACTGAATACCTTACTTGGAGATATTTAATTAGTCGATGCTAATTCAGTGTAAACATGGCATTATCGAAAATCGTTTATTATTTACTTAAAAACCAAAATAAAAGAAAGAATTAAGATTAAAATGGAAAAAAAATACAAAGTTAAATAAAATTCCTGTAATTTGCAGTTGGGTGGTGGAGACATATTCTTAATAAATTTGAATCACAACTTAAAGCAGTGTACTAAAAACGAAATGATGTCCAGATTTATCTAAAATGTTTTTTTTGATGATGCCTATTATACAAGACCTCTATGCAATTAAAACAGTTGATTTTAATCAACTTGAAAATAAATATAATCATTTAACAGATATCTGTGAGAAAGTTTTTTTTTAATTCTCATTACAAATTAGAGTTTTTATTTTCACAAATTGCTTTGTGATTGTCTATATTTGTTGGCACAATGCCACATTAATGGGGTGTAGCAAATTATCACAGAAAGTTCAGAAAGTAAAGAACTCCCCAAAGAGTTTTGATTGTAAATCGATTCTAGCGTATAATCCATTTTATCCAATGAGCGCAAAGTGCTGAACATATACATTTTCTAACCAATCAGCATTCACACTTCCTATGATTCATTTTACGGTTATAAAAAAACTGTTAAAACATCTGAAATGCACTTTAAACTGTACACTCGCGGATAGAACAGATAATAAACTATTTCTAGAAGCAGTTTCTGGAAGGGTCGCCGAAGGGCTCGTTATATGCACTACCAGTTACTAACTAGTAGCAGTAGTAGTATAGTAGCAGTAGTAATATTGTTAAAATTATGAGAATAAATTTGAATGTTCCATAAACTAAAAAAAATAGACATTCATCCTTTATATTCACATACATGTTTTTAGGGGAACTTAGATGAGGTGTAATGTTTAGCAAGCTTGTCTCGCTAGAACGTTTATGACTGAATAATGACTTCGATCCTCATTGGGTGCCCCATACTTTCGGCCTGACACATCTAACCTACGCTTAGAAAATCGCCATACTTGTGTTTACCTGTAATTTTCTGCAAGTTTGCTACGACGTAACATTTTCAGGCCAAGGAAGCTACTTCGCGTTTCTTCCTTTTAGCTACTTCCAGTCAAAGAGGCAAAATGGTAAATATCTGTTCCGTCCTAAGTCTGAAATTCTTCTCTAAAGCATCATGTGTCTCTTTATTATTTACTTGAGGTTGTTCCAAATTGTTGTTTCTCATTGAAAAGGGTTTTATTTGTTGGTGTTACTTAAGTTTGCAATCTACCTTCCAAATCTGATCTATCAGAAGAACGCATCATGGTATTATTGAGAAAATTTTCTACATTAAAATATATCTTAAAAATAGATATATACGGAATAAGACAAGAAAAAGAAATAGTCATTATTTAATGTACTATGTGCACGGTAATGGATAGCGGCTTGGATTGAGGAATCGGAGAGCCGAGTTCGAATTCCAGTCGAATCCATTACATTCACTTACGTGCTAATACCCTTGGGAAAGGTGTGAATAGCAGGACAGACTGGGTTCTATAGCTTTGGATGGCAACTGGTCTAGGAGAAGGACAACTCTGAATTCAAAACCTGCAGAGGGTCGTTTGGGGACCTTGTAGCACGTAGTGCACCAGGTCTCTGTATTCGGCCCTTTACGAAAACTTCACCACTATAATCAAATCTCATGTGCTGCTCTCGGTTTCCAAGGAACTGATCTGCTTGACCCTCATACGTTGAATTCCACCGGAGAGTCGACGACGATAATAATATACCAAATAACACGTGGGCACCTCGACGTGGTGTAATGGTTAGAAAGCATATCTTGCTAGGTCAATTACGACTGAGTAGTGAGTTCGATCCTCCCTGGGTGTCCTATACTTTCGGCCTTGTGCCACATCTAAGCCACGCTTAGAAAATCACTATACCAAATAATACGAAATATGACTAAAAAAATCCTAAAGGAAATCATTATTTTTTCCAAATTGTTGTTTCTCATTGAAAAGGGTTTTATTTGTTGGTGTTACTTAAGTTTGCAATCTATCTTCCGAATCTGATCTATCAGAAGAACGCACCATGAAATTATTGAGAAAATTTTCTGCATTAAAATATACCTTAAAAATAGGTATGTACGGAATAAGAAAAGAAATAGTTTATTTAATGTACTATAATAATATACTAAATAATACAAAATATGACTAAAAAAATCCTAAAGGAAATCATTATTTGTTCCAAATTGTTGTTTCTGATTGAAAAGGGTTTTCTTTGTTAAGTTTGTGATCTACCTTCCGAGTCTGAATGGCAAAAGAGATACAAGGGATAGGAAGTTGTGGAGAACCATGGTCGCCTACATCCTGAATAACATGATCTGATCTTATACATGGCGTTTAACAGTTCGAGCGGATTCTCAATGTAGTCAGATTCTTCTAAAACTCATGAGAATCCAACATGGCGGATAAAACCTAATTGGTAGACACAGAAATATACTATTAAAAGTACACTTTAGGACCTTTATCTTGGTAAACACTATCATCACTCGTCGTCGGCTTGATGTTTAATGGACAGCGATTTTGTAAACTGGCGCGTGAATCGCTTCCTGTGCTTTGACGTCGGCCTGTCACATAGTTTAGGAAAGGCTCTCATCAGCTGACAGCAGGGGCATCTCTTGTCATAGCCGTCAGGAGATCGTTCGCGTTTAATTCCCACGGGGTCTTGTTGATCCTCCTCAACTTACAACCATCAAACGAGATTCCTGTTTTTTTTTTTTTTTTTTTTTTTTTGTTCGTCCCTGCTCGCTGACAAACATCATGAATCAGAAAGAAGAAAGTAAACAATGCTCTTAATTCAGAGTCCAGTATTTAGATTGAAAAAAATAAAATGGCGCCTTTAATGCCATATTTCACGCCGTGTGGCGTACCCTTAGGTTTTAAGCTTAAAATTCATTTAAAAATAATAAAAGGAAAATTTTTCGAACATTAGCATGTAAATATTTAAACAAAAACACATAGAATTTAAATCACAAAGAAAAATACAGTGTAACCCAGATATAAGAGACCCGGATATAAGAGAAACCCGGATATAAGAGAGATTTTCTCTGGTCCCAAAGTGTTCCCATACTTACCTAAACAAAATAGACCAAACCCGGATATAAGAGAAACCCGGATATAAGAGACTTCTTTTCCCGATCCGACAACTCTCTTATATCCGGGTTACACTGTAACATACGTTAGAGAGCCAAGATCGAATTCTAGTCGAGTTTCTTACATTCACTTACGCGCAAATACCCTTGGGAAAGGTATGAATCCGTCTGTTCTCCCTCCAGCTATGGGTTGAATAACAGGACAGATTGGGTTCTATAAGGAGGCACGGTGGAGGAATCGGAGATCCAAGTTCTAATTCCAGTCATTACATTCACTTACGTGCTAATACCCTTGGGAAAAGTATGAATCATCCTATTCTTCTCCCCCCAGCTATGGGTAAATAGCAGGACAGACCGCGATCTATAGTATTGGATAGCAACTGGTCTACCGCAGAAAGAAATGGCAACCTACTGTGGGAAAAAATCTGCCTTGTCAGTCAGGTATCGAAAGATACATGATCGCCTAAGCGTGTATCCCGCATGGCACATAACTGACTGGCAACCAATCTACCGCTGAAAAAATAGCAACCTACGGTGGGAAAAGCTTCGGCCTAGTCAGTCATGAATCGAAAAAGGTATGATCGTTCAAGTACTTAAATGACTGATGATAATTTCACGGAAACTGTCAAGGTTTCTTATAGGAAAATATTTTCATTGTTAATTTTAGCTTATTATTTATAATATATATATATATTTTTGCTTTTGTGTGCCTGTGTGATCCCAAAACTTCGTAAGCACAAAAACTTTACTATGACTGAAGTTTCACGCTATAAAAGGATCTTCATACGGATCACATACAACTAATTACCCCCAACGATTCGATGCAAAAAGAACAGACATAATTTTTAACAGTGCTCAAAGCTTAATAAAAGCAGTTTTAGCGTCAACATCTTTATGTTATTATTGAGAAGAAAGAACAACGGATCCTAATCTAATTTGAGCCTATTTTACATTTCATTTTAATGTTTCTGGCTTTTTGTCGCAATTCTACAGCCGTAAATAAAAGAAAAATTGTTCAAAATTAATAAGTCTATCAAAATCTTTGAATTCTAGAAATTCGTAACTATCTTTTCCGCTTTCAAAAAATATCACCTCACGTTTAAGCTTTCGATGTTTTTATTTGAAGATTAACAATTATCTATCTATCTATCTATCTATCTATCTATCTATCTATCTATATATATATATATATATATATATATATATATATATATAGGTACCATAAAAAATCGATACTTAAAGTTTTGTTTTGTTTTTAACTCGGTGGTGGGTGTTTTTATGAGGTGTTGACAACTTCATCGATAGTCTTATGTTTGGGAATTTTTTCTAAATGAGACATAGCTGTAACAGTTACTTAACGAATATAACGTGAATGTTGACACTGAAGAAACAAGTTGTTTAACCAAAATTCTGAAGGTTCTAAAAAGGTTTAAAGATATAATTTTTACGCAGAAATCTGTTGTTCTTTCTTCGTTCTATTCTCAATAATAACACAAAGATTTTGTTTTTATTAAGCTTTGAGCATTTTTCAAAATTATGTCTGTTCTTTTTTTATCGAATCGTTGGGGGTAATTAGTTGTATATGAACCATATGAAGATCCTTTTATAGAGTAAATAGTAAAGTTTTTGTGCTTACGAAGTTTTGGGATCACACACACATAAATAAATAGCTTTGTGTATGTGCGTTTAATAGGCCGTTTAACGAAATGCGAGGAATAAAAAGACACTAAAATGATAAAAATATTGTCAATAAGACTAATAATATTTATTATATATTAGTAGCACTTTTGACTAAACCGAAGCACAAAGAGAAAGATTTTAAAACTGGAATTTTCAGACACGCCTGTATCCTTTTTCAACGAGACGTGAAATAAATAATGAAGTGGGATTCACTCTTCCTGGGAATTTTGTTGCTGCTTTTGATTTTGGCCTAGTAGTTCACCAACAAGAAAGACGTAAATCGGATTTGAAACACATTTTCAAAATAGAATCACATATTAAAGGATTAAACAGGGATTTAGGTTTACTCAGAGAATACAGTTTTCACAGACAGCCTTCTACAAACTATCCACACCCCTAATCGTGTCAAACTACTAGGCGAAAATTCAACTTCTTACAGTAATACAACACATGAAGAAAAAAAGCGAAACTTTCAGAACTTATTCACAAATGAATTAAATTATTTTAGAATTATTTTCTTTTTTCTTTTTAGAAAATTTTGATAAAAATATTTCCTTTACATCTGTTACCCCTAACTTATTTAATTTTATGAAATTTCGAGAAATTAACTTTTGTGGGGCTTAATGAAATGGTTCCCAACTGATTTGGGGCCTTGCCCCACTTCGGTATTTCTAAAATTCTGGTGCCCCCGTCTGTAATATTTAATTTTTACATATTCAAAATTTTACTGCAATTCACGTGAAGGAAGCTTAAAAGGCCATTAACTTGGTCTCTAAACAAGCTTCCAAAGACCATGGCATCCATGAAAGAGAAAAAGTTTAAAAAAACAAAAAGACAGTTAAATATATATACTTTCAAAATATATAATAGAGAACTGAAAGGCAGAAATATAAAATATTTGAATGAAAGTTTATTCTGTAATATACTTTGATCATTTTAATCATGAAATAATAAAGCAAAATGAAATTTGAGCTCACTAGAAAACAATTCACTGTTAATAACTCACTTTCGAATTGCCCCCTTATTCTGTTGGTATAGTAAGTCAAAGGGTACACATCCTACACATGCCCCACCAAAATATTGCCATGCCCCACTGGTAGGGCATGCGCCTCACTGGTAGAGCAAGCGCCCCACGTTGGAAATCATTGGCGTAATGTCTATATTAGTTATAAGCAAAAGTCCTTGGAGAAATTAAAGCATCAACTTTTCTTTATAAGACAGGACACCCAACTATCAAAAATGTGCTCTGAATCGTAAAATAAAAAAAAATACAGTAATACTAAACAGTATTTAATTAGAAAAGCTTTTAATTGCTTAATAAATGATACAGCCAGCCCATCTCTGTCGCATTGTCATAGACAGAGACCAAGAGGACAAATCTTGTTTAGTTCCAGCAAGAAGTGGATGGGTAGAACAGGAGCTCAGCCACCACGAACTAGCGTACCACAGTGCAGCACAATAGATAAAAACAGCGTTTCACGGCATGGCTATTACTAGTGCCGATGATAAATTTGAAGTTACCTAATCTATCGGCTATTATGTCTTATACCTTCAGGTCAGAGGAGAGGGTTGTTTTCCACGGTTTCCTTTCCTTTTGAAATTTTTTGAATTGTCATAGATCTTCTTGGTAAAGATAATGAAGTGGTACACTGTTGACTTATCCACTGTTCTGAATTCGGGTGGCTCGGCCAAGGTAAAAGCATTGTCAAACTTACTGCCCATAGTTTGTAGGTAAAGATGGTTCAATACCTTTCCAAAGGGTATAAATGCAAAGTGAATGTAAGAATATCGGTAGACTGACAGTGTTATAGAATTTAAATCTGAAAATATCTAAAATATTTGTAGAAGCTCGCAAAGTCCTTATCTATCTATCTATCTATCTATCTATCTATCTCAGTCCCTTATCTATCTATCTATCTATCCTATCTATCTATCTATCTATCTATCTATCTCAGTCCCTTCCTATCTATCTGTCTATCTATCTGTTTCAGTCCCTTCCTATCTATCTATCTATCTATCTATCTATCTATCTATCTATCTATCTATCTATCTATCTCAGTCCCTTCCTATCTATCTATCTATCTATCTATCTATCTATCTATCTATCTATCTATCTATCTATCCACGTATAGCAGTTGATGTCTTTCTTTTTTTTTCTTTCTATATACACAGAACTACGGACGGGCCTGAAATTCTAAAATCTGAAGTCGAAGCTGCAATGGCCAAAGTGAACAGAAACAAGGCGGCAGGGCCAGACGGAACTGTAACAAAAATGCTTACGGCCTTAGATGATTTTGGCATAGATAAGATTACAGAAATAATAAATGAAATCTACAACAGTGGTGATATACCGGAAGATCTCAGCAGATCTATTTCCATAGCACTGCCTAAGAAACCAGGCGCAAACAAATTTCAACTCCGCCGAACAAGCAGCCTAATGAGCCACGTAAAAAATCTCATCATCCGTATTCTGACGAACAGAGTGCGCAGGAGAATCAGGCCAGAGATAGGACAAGAAGAGTGCGGGTTCGTTAAAGGAACAAGGAGCGCGATATTCATGTTGAGAATGTTATAAAAAAAAAAGAAAAAAAAAGGGCACCTGTGTTTTATAGACTACGTAAAGGCGTTCGACAAAGTACGCCACCAAGATCTGTTAGAGCCGCTCAGCATATTCGGGAATGACATTAGAATAATCAAAAACCTCTACTGGCAGAAAACGACCTGCATACGGATAAAAAGAATGAGTTCAGCATATATAGAAAAATCGAAATGGGCGTAAAGCAAGGTGTTTTCTCGCCAGACTTATTCAACCTATACTGCAAGGAAATTCTCTGAGAACTGGAAATCCTACCAGGATTCATCACTGGTAGCTATAATCTTAACAACATAAGCTACAATATTTAGCTGCCCCCCCCCCCACGTGGGGTCGCATGTGGCAGAAGGCCGAGTTTTACGTGGTCACCCAAGCCCGTAGGTCCGGCCAAAAATATAGCCTTCGACTCACCTAGGCGAGTTCGAGAGCTGTCATAACCTCCACGAATGAAACCTTGCCCTTCGGCAAAGCTTCGTTCGGGTTCCTCTCTGCTAATTGACAGACGGCGTGGACTGTAACTTAATACAGCTACTGTATTAACAACATAAGCTACGCAGGTGACACAGTGCTGATAACAGACACGGAAAGGGATTTATAGAACCTCCTACAAAAGGTATCGAAGAAAAGCGAGAATGAGGAGCCAAGCATAAACTTAGAGACAGAATGTAGCGTCATCAGTAAAAAGATGAACCCGATATGCGATTTACAGGTTGGAGACAATAAAATCAATCAGGACGGCAAGTGCGACGCTGAGATCCGATAACGTATTGGGATGACCAAAGATACCTTCCAAAAGCTAGGCAGAGTATTACGAGACAAGAGGATTTCGTTGGTAACAAAGAAAAGAGTACCAAACTGCTACGTGATATCTGTCCTCCTTTATGGCAGCCAATGTTGAACGGTCTCCTCAAAGATGAAGAAAAGCCTCGAGGCAAAGAGGTACGGTTCTACAGAAGGATGCTAAAGATACCATGGACCGAACATGTGAGCAACGATGAGATTTCGGAAAGGATGCAAACAAGGAAGAAGCTTATATTTAACATCAGGAAGAGGCTGATGAAATTTCTGGAACACATAATAAGAAAGGAAGACTTGGAGAATATGATATTCACAGGGCGGATAGAGGGAAAGGAGAGACAAGGGAAAGTAACGCGTGATATACTTAGCGGGCTTAAGCAAGTGGGTGGCAGAAGAGGGGCTTGGAGAAATAACAAAATGACAAAACTTATTGAGAGCTACAAGGGACAAGAAGAGATGGAGAGCCATGATCGCCTACGTCCTAAAGAGACACGACACATAAAAGAAAGAAGAATCTATCCAAGTTGATTTCTTTCTTTCTTTCTTTCTTTGTCTCTTCATATCTATCTATCTATCTATCTATCTATCTATCTATCCCGGTTCATTATCTATCTATCTTGATCACATACATATCCCAGTCAGTTTATTTCAGTCTGTCTGTGTGTCACTTTGTCTATCCATCCAGCGAGCTAGTCGTATTTATAAATAACAGATCTTCCTTTATTTTTCTCATTTTATTGTAAAAATCGACTCTTTTCACAAGCATACAATCAACGGATGATATGTATTTTTTTTCATCTAGCACTCTTTGTACAGTGTAACCCGGATATAAGAAAGTTGTCGGGACCGGAGAAGAAGTCTCTTATATCCGGGTTTCTATTATATTCGGGTTTGGTCTAATTTATATACATTAACACAGGCTCTAATTTGGGACCAGAGAAAATCTCTCTTATATCCGGGTTTCTCTTATATCCGGGTTACACTGTATATATAAAAAAATGTTTCGACCGTTTCCATTCGTTGTAAGATTTAACAAGCGAACACAGTAAGCAAACCATTACTGTTTCGTATTGCTTCCACACAAATTGCTCCCCAATGTTGACCTTGAGCCAGATTAAGTTAATTTAAGTAACTACCCATAACAATAAATCTTTCAAGACATATGCGCGCTAACACACATAAATAAAAGAATGTAAAACGGAAAACGTGTATGCCATGAAAGTGGCTGTTAAGAAGAACAAACGCCTCTACATGTCATCCCAATCCATCCGTCCGTTTCACCGGGTTAGTCACGAATGGCATGGAGACGGGGTTGTAGAATAAAATAGGCGATAATTTATGGTGCATATATACTAGATCTATCATAATCTTTTCATCTATCTTTCTTCCGACATTGCCGCATTGTATCTCTAGATATGTTTCATACAGTGTACATATTTATTGCTTTTTTTAAGCCATTCTTTCTTTCTTTCTTTCCGATTGGTTATATCTATCTATCTATCTATCTATCTATCTATCTATCTATCTATCTATCTATCTATCTATCTATCTATCTATCTATGTATCTATCTATCTATCTTTTCCCAGCCTTTTCATTATCTATCTATCTATCTATCTATCTATCTATCTATCTATCTATCTATCTTTTCCCAGCCTTTTCATTATCTATCTATCTATCTATCTATCTATCTATCTATCTATCTATCTATCTATCTATCTTTTTTCATATCGATATGTCTGCCCATCTGTTTTAGCATTACTGTATGGTTATTTATCTCGCTAGCTAGATATATAATATTGTACACTGTACACTCTTTCATCCCATTCTTTCTTTCTTTCTTTCTTTCTTTCTTTCTTTCTTTCTTTCTTTCTTTCTTTTAGTCCAATCTATCTATCTATCTATCTATCTATCTATCTATCTATCTATCTATCTATCTATCTATCTAACATAGTTTTTAGCCATATCTATTTCACGCGCATAATCCTTCATCCTTATACACGTGTTTCCTTATGTGCGGATTGAAGAAAGCCACAAAAACAACAACAACAACAAAAATCCGGTACCCCCACCCCCACTGCGAACAGACGTAAGTAAACACATTTAGCTGGCATTGTGATTTGGTTCAAGTATTTTGTCTCGTCACGGCTTCCTCGTCTTCCCATCAATTTTCTTCTCGTCTCCGGCAATCTGCCTTTACTCATTTATCACATCAAAGCTGCTTTTTTGATGATGATGATGATGATGATGATGACAAATGGATTCAAGTGAGAATTTGGCGTGAAGAATTAAAGAACAAAAATAAAGAAGTTGGGGGGGGGCTAAAATGGATGAAAAGAAAGAAAAATCAAGCGAGATGCGTAGGGAAAGCGAAAGAGTAAAAGAAGAAAAAGACAAGTAAAAGAAAAACAAAAACGAGTGTGAATAATGATGGATGGAAGTAAAATCTGAAAAGACTAAAAAGAAAATAACATGAAAGAAAAAGAGAACGAATAAGCATGGATTGAAAAAAAAATCTGTAAAATTTAGAAGAAAAAAGAAAAACTAGAAAGAAAGAAAAATAAAACAAAACATAAAAATGAGGAAGAAAAATGAAAAAAGAAAAAGATAAAATAGAAAAAAGGAAAAAATAAAGAAACATAAAAATGAAGAAGAAAAAGGAAAAAATAGAAAGAATGGAAAAATCAAGAAAAATAAAAAATGAAGAAAAAAAGGAAAATAGAAAGAAAGAAAAAAATGAAGAAGAAAAAGTGAAAAAGAAAGAAAGGAAAAATAAAAAATAAACTTAAAAAATGAAAGAGAAAAATAGAAAGACAGAAAAATCAAAAACTTACAAAATGAAGGAAAAAAGAAAAAATAGAAAGAAAAAATGAAGACGCATAAAAAATGAAAGAGAAAAAGGAAAGATAGAAAGAAAGGAAAATAAAGAAACTCAAAAAATGAAGGAGAAAAAATAAAAAATAATAAAAACATTAAAAATGAAGGAGAAAAAGGAAAGATAGAAAGATAGAAAAAATGAAGAAACATTAAAAATGTACGAGAAAAAGGAAAAATAGAAAGAAAGAAAAATGAAGAAACATTAAAAATGTAGGAGAAAAAGGAAAAATAGAAAGAAAGAAAAATGAAGTAACATTAAAAATGAAGGAGAAAAAGGAAAATAGAAAGAAAGAAAAATGAAGAAACATTAAAAATGAAGGAGAAAAAGGAAAATAGAAAGAAAGGAAAAAAGGAAGAAACAAAAAATAAAAGAAAGAGAAAATAAAAAAAACATTAAAAATGAAAGAGAAAAATAGAAAGAAAGAGAAAATGAAGAAACTTAACAAATGAGGAAGAAAAAGAAAAATAGAATGAAAGGAAAAATCAAGAAACTTGAAGAATGAAAGTGATGAACAAAAAACTAGAAAGAAAAACACAGAGACGAAAAACGAATAAAAAGTGTCGCTGTAAGCATGTACGCTTAGGAGTCTAATATAAGAGGGTTTCTTATTAATCGGGGTGGTTGGAATTTTACTTAATGTGCAATAAACGGGGTATTTTTATAAAAGGGTTGGTAGGAACATTATTTACATTATTTGGACTATTGTCCTCATCTTTATCGCCATATTTATTACAACGTTTCGGCCGTTGTACGCCCCGGTCTTCTTCATGTGGTTGGAATGTCGAACTGAACCCTTTATTTCCATGACTGGGGAAGATTGTTCTAGTTCCACGTGCCATGTTTAATCCTCAAGGACACATGGCACAGTAGATAAAGGCGTTGGTTAGATCCAGTGACAGGATGCAAAGAGTGTGAGTTCAATACCCGGTTAAGGCAGTGGAGAACTTTGAGAGGGGAATTAACAGGAGATAACTGATAACTGATATCCATTAAACATGGCACGTGGAACTACAACAGTCTACCCCAGTGAGCGGAGCGTACAACAGCCGAAACGTTGTAATAAATATGGCGACAAAGTTGAGGACAATAGTCCGAATAATATAAATAGTGTCCATAATAACTCATCTCAGAAATATAGACAGATACTGAAGGGCCGAAACGTTGTAATAAATATGGCGACAAAGATGAGGACAATAGTGCGAATAATGTAAATAGTGTACATAATACCTCATCGCAGAAATATAGACAGATACTGAAGGATTGGATAAATATGGCGACAAAGATGTTTATCGTTCTACCCAAGATGCCGATGTAGTTTATCGTCTTACCCAGGACGCAGATGTAGTTTATCGTCATACCCAGGACGCGGATGTAGTTTATCATCTTACCCAGGACGCGAATGTAGTTTATCGTCTTACCCAGGACGCAGATGTAGTTTATCATCTTACCAGGGCGCGGATATAGTTTATCGTCATACCCAGGACGCAGATGTAGTTTATCGTCATACCCAGGACGCAGATGTAGTTTATCGTCATACCCAGGACGCGGATGTAGTTTATCGTCATACCCAGGACGCGGATGTAGTTTATCGTCATACCCAGGACGCAGATGTAGTTTATCATCTTACCAGGGCGCGGATATAGTTTATCGTCATACCCAGGACGCGGATGTAGTAAAATAAAATTGTGCTCTAGATCTTTATGGCATATATTTAATAAAATTTATGGCATATATTTAATAAAAGTTGAGTCATATTTGTAATATTTTTAAAAAAATAAAAAATTGGTTTTTACGTTTTGAATTGTGTTTCTACTTTCTTTTAAAAATAAAAAAAAAAGTTGCTTTTACTAAAACCGTAAAAACAAAAAATTTTAAATTTAGTATAGAGAACGTCTCAGTCAGATGCAAGCGTTAATCAATGAGTGACATACAAATCTCAGCTCGATAAACAGACATTGGATAAGGATATTAGTTTTTAGTATATTAATCTCTTCATCTCCCTTTTTAGATTAAAGAATCACATAATCTGTTCTCCTTCTTGAAAGAAATGGTTAAATTTATCGATTTTAAATGTATCAAGACAACGATTTATTATCTGTCTATATTTCTGAGATGAGGTATTATGTACATTATTAGCATTGTTCGGAGTATCGTCCTCATCTTTGTTGCCATATTTATCACAACGTTTTGGCCGCTGTACGCTCAGGCCTTCTTCAGGTGATTGGAATGTCGAACTGAACCGTTTTATTTTGCTCGCTGGGGCAGACTGTTCTAGCTCCACGTGCCATATCTAATTGATGTCAGCTGTAACACGAGGGGAAGTGGAAAAATCAGGCGTGGCTGACCACATATAGAGAAAAAAGGGAGATCACCGCCCTCTGTGGGATCAGGTTGAAATCATAGACAAAGAACATCACTGGAAAATTCGTCAGCTTAAGGAATCAGCACATATGCTAAACCACAAAAATCTCCTGAGCCGACCAAGCATAGAAATGAATACAATATGGGAACCAATAATAAGGAGTGCAATAATAACAAAAATTGCAATATGAGCTCTAGTAAAAAAAAATGCAATCATAACAGCAAACATTGCAATATAAGCACTGGTAAAAATGGTTGCTCAAGTCATTAATTTTATAAGTCCCAGAAATTCTTACGCAGACGTCCTTAAGTAGGCATGGCACAGTGGATAAAGGCGTTAGTTAGATCCAGTGACAAGACCCAAAGAGTGTGAGTTCAATACCTGCTTAAGGAGGTGAAGAACTTGGGGAGGGGAATTAACAGGTGATAACTGATAACTGACATCCATTAGACATGGCACGTGGAATTAGAACAGTCTACCCCAGCGAGCGAAATAAATGGTTCAATTCGACGTTCCAACCACCTGAACAAGGCCGGAGCATACAATGAAGACGATAGCCCGAACATTGTAAATAGACAACGCTTTATTATTTCGGGGTCGGTCTTTTTTGTTGCTTAACGTAAAACTTCCCAAACAAGCGAACATTTCAGAGAAGAAATTAAACCCTAATTTCTAAGTCATCGCTGCCTTTTTTTTAACTTTCTGTTTTTTTTTCTTTAATATGACGTGTCCTTTTGGGACTCTCCACAATTTCTTGTATCTTGCAGCACTAAGCAATTTTTGTTTCCTCTTACCATCAATCTAATCCCTTTTCAGTCGTCAATTTACACCTACGATTCCCAAAGTGGGCGACATCGCCCTCTAGGAGTTGGTAGAAAATTCCGAGCTATCACCTTGGGTTGTCTGTTCCTCGCGTTGACAACTACAAATTCTGTCTTCGTAAATCGGATATGAAAATGAGTTTGCCTTTTCAGGTTTCTTCCTCTTTAGCTTGAAGTATCCCATAGTTATTAACTCCCTTTATAATAACTTAATAAATTATGAATAATCTATCATCGTTCGAGTGTCTGCTCCTTTGCTTGTCGTAAACCCAAGCAAAACAACGTTTTAGAAACGAAATAAAACCATGACTTTCGAGCCTGCCGCCAAACGACCTGCCTTTTAACATAAAGCAATGATTGCCAAAGACCAAAACTAAGAATTAATGGTACCGGGAGGGAAGAATGGAAAAGTGTGTGAAGTGATGGGCTTTAATTGCTTTTACACTACAGGATATAGGGTATCCTGAGTCTCCATGATATTAGCATTTTCTATAAATATCAAATGCATGTTAACTATAAGTAGGATGAATCTGCTATTAGAAATACTACAGTGTAACCCGGATATAAGAGAGACCGGAGAAGAAGTATCTTATATCCGGGTTTCTCTTATATCCGGGTTTGGTCTATTTTGTTTAGGTAAGTATGGGCTCTAATTTGGGACCAGAGAAAATCTCTCTTATATCCGGGTCCCTTATATCCGGGTTACACTGTATTAAGAAATGGGGCACCTCAAGGTGGTGTAACGGTTAGCAAGCTTGTCTCGCTAGAACAATTACGTCTGAGTAGTGAGTTCGATTCTCACTGGGTGCCCCTTACTTTCGGCCTTGTGCCACATCTAAGCTGGGCTTAGAAAATCACTAGTTGGCACCTCGAGGTGGTGTAATGGTTAGCAAGCTTGTCTCGCTAGAACAATTACGTCTGAGTAGTGAGTTCGATTCTCACTGGGTGCCCCATACTTTCGGCTTTGTGCCACACCTAAGCTACGCTTGGAAAATCGCTATTAAGAAATATAGAACTCCAGTCAACCAGAGCTAAAGCTATTTATCAAAAAAAATTTAAGACGACCAAGTTCGTCGTCAACAACAACAAATCACCAGCAAGATCAAAAATAGATACATAATGAGGAAGGAATGCTTGGAGAATTTGACACTCACAGGACAAGGCAAATGGACAGGTGTCAGCGCGCCACCTACATGACTAGCTTGCGCGAATGGATGACGGGACGCAGGATGTAAAAAAGACAAACGTTGCTAAGAGCTACAAGTTGTAGGTAGTTGTGGAGAGGCATGATCGTTCACATCCTGAACGGACACAACGTATAATATTCTTTGTCAAATATTTGATATCTACAAACTTGAAACAAATTCTCAGTTCAATATAACCCGGGCGGCGTCAGAGGAAGCTCTTCGCAAAGACTAACGCGTGGTAATCTTGAAAATAAATTAATCTAAATGTCATTGCCACAAGACGATGCATATTATTAGAATAGACATATAGAGAGCCATGATCGCCCAATAGGAGACTATTCCGTTCTTTTGTCAATCTTATTAAATATCTATAAACACCAAACAGATCCTCAGTACAAGGTCATCCGGGTGGCGTCTGTGGAAACTCTGCTCATGGGTCAGTTCGAGGCAATTTGTAAGATAAGTTATTCTAAATGACATTGCCCTTAACTGAACAAGGTCAGAAATCGGCGAGGCTTAATCCGCTTGACCCCAAGGTTTTTGCTGGCTATTTTAAGGGAGTCGCACTTAAGTGGGCCCTTCCACTAAAGTCAGGCGCTTTTCGACACTCCCTGCTGATGTCTGGAGAGAATTCTCTCAGATAATGTGTTGAAAAACATGTGCGACAAAGATATTCATTGAAGTTGTAGATTTGTGTTTTCAGCATGAAGAATTTTCCGATTTATTTGTGGACCCGAAAGTAAATTCTTGTAAACATTCTATTTTCGGTCTCACTGACAGGAATATCGACATCAGTTCATCGGAGACGTGTCCGTGGAAAGTGGCGCCCATGACAAGACACTAAAATTGCACTCTTTTCTAATGATCTGAGACCTTAACAAAAAGCAAAGTAGGCCTTCTATGCGTCGTATGAATCCAAAACTGAAACCCGGAGGGGAGAGGCAGAATCTCAGCCTCTTTTTTCAAAAGTGTACAAATTCCAGCCTCAAATTGAAAATTCAAAGATCATTTAATTCAAATTGAGACATATATATATATTATGAAATGGACAAAGTCCGACAATTATTTTAAGACATTTTTTATGTTTATACATACTTTTTTTTTTTTTTTATAAATAAAAAATTTAAGTAAATGCTCTGTTTATAATAAACAATATTAACCGGCCTGAATGTCCGAGAAATTTGCGTAGAAAATATGTGTCCTCCGACAGAAATCGAACCTGTATCCTATACGGAACCATCATATAGCCTGACGTGCTTTTACCGATTGAGCCACAGAGGAGCGTTTTGGTTAGTAAGGTTGATTTTACTGTTTTTAAACTATAATTCTCCATGATTTTCTCGGACATTCAGGCCGGTAAATGTTGTTAATACTGTTTATTATAAACAGAGCATTTACTTAAATATTTGTATCTATAAAAAAAAGAACGTATGAACATAAAAAAATGTTTATATATATATATATATATATATATATATATATATATATATATATAATCGATAGGAAATGACAATATTTATAAGGCATTTTTAAAGGCAAAAACTAAAATAAAAACAACCGGTTTCGTCCCAGGACTTATCAAGTTTATTTATTCTGGGAATTTAAAAAAGCGTGTAAATTAATTTTTAATTAACGAATGTAATCGAATGGGGAAAAAATCAAGAAACTAGAGTCCAATAATATTCAGACCCAGCAAGCATTCCCTCTGTTTACAAAGGGAAGGATCACGGGATCTGATATACAAGGACTCTAGGACCTTGAGGTGAAATGTGGAGTGGGACCTAGATAAAATTATAAATCGGTCACCACTAAAATATTTCCACACATTTCTTTCTATTTATTAAATGTTCAGCAATAGCAGAACCAGGACTGTTAGTCAGTTGGCTATTCCTGGAGGACGGATTCAAAATCCTGGGTGGTAAATGCTGTTTTATTCTCGAATCCAAATGCTGGGACGTCCTCCCTATGTAGTCATGTCCACAACTACACTTGTATTTGTAAATCAATGAATTAACATGATGGGGAGGGAGGACGTCCTTACGAATGGAAGAGAAAGCAGGACGGGTAACAAATATTACCCTAACATTCGCCGAAAAATAACAACTATTGATTAAACGTGAAATACGTTTCGATAAACTCTCACCCTCTGTACCAATATAGGGAAGACGCAAATAAACTGGGCATTTATCAGCTAATTGCGGCTTCACCCTATGGAATTTACTGATGACGTATTGAATAACGGAGTCTAAAACATCAAACGGATATCCGTTTTTTGATGGTGTCATTCTAACAACAGAGAAGACCCTCAGAACATAACGTAAGTGCCTTATGAATTAAGGCCTTAATCAAATTAATCTTACGTTATCTGGGACAAAAAGAGTCCCAACGCGTATAAAGTCCCGAAAAAGTGGCCTTCCTAAATACAGAAGTTTCAAACTTGTCAATAATCTTATGGACAAGAACATCCAAAAAAGAAAGACAAGAATTGGACTCCTTTTCTACGGTGAACTTAAGAGCAGGATGGACAGAGTTTAATTTGGTGAGAAATTTGTCGGCTTCGGCCTCATTATTAAAGAGGCAGAATGTATCATCCACATAACGATGATACATAAGAGGACGACCAATACAAGTAAATAAGGAAGCCTTGTGAAAACCGACAAAAATATTCGCCAACGCTGGACCCAAAGGCGAACCCATAGCTACCCCGATACATAATATTCGACAGACGCAGTGGCGAACAGCATAAGCTCAACAAATACACCCTCAGGAAAATCCGGAGGAGACAAAGAGGTACGATACAATATATCGCAACACATCTCAATAGTCTCAGACAGGGGACTACATGAAAACAGGGAGCAGATATCAAACGAACACATGAACCAACCATAAGTAGAAGAACTACGTATAATTTCCACAAAGGAGAAGGAACCTTTAATGCAATATGTACTCAAGTGCGACAAAACTGGTTGTAGCACATTCGAGAGCCAACTAGCGACTTTATGCTGGGAAGACCCAATCATGGACAGAATGGATCGTAAAGGAACACCATCCTTATGGATTTTAGGTAACCCAAATAAACGGGGACGAATATATAACGGTAAATATTAAATAAAAGAGAATAAAATATATACATTAAAACAAATATCTACACTAAAAGAAATCTACATTATAACCAAAAATGTTTTCAGTTTTTCTCTCTCTCTTTATATATATTTAGGAGGCACGGTGCAGTAATGGATAGCGGCTTGGATTGAGGAATCGGAGTGCCGAGTTCGAATTCCAGTCGAATTCATTACATTCACTTACATGCTAATACCCTTGGGAAAGGTGTGAATTCTCGTCTTCTCCCTCCAGCTATTGATAAATAGCAGGATAGACTGGGTTCTATAGCTTTGGATGACAACTGGCCTAAGAGAAGGACAACTCTGAATTCAAAACCTGCCGTTTGGGGACCTTGTGGTATGTTGTGCACCATGTCTATGTATTCGGCCCTTCAAAAAGTGTGGATGGTTCTGCACAAAGCCTTCACCACTATAATGAAATCTCCTGTGCTGTTGTCGGGCTGTCGGTTTCCTAGGAACTGATCTGCTTGACCCTCCTCCGTCAAATTCGAGAGTCTAGTATATATATATATACAAGAAAAATCTATTTCTGGCAGGTCATTCACGAATTTATGGGTCCGTTCTGTTTGCTATAGGAAGTCATTGTAATCCAATCCAACCTCGAAAAAGACATTTTCTAACAATGATACAGTCGTATATTCGATAGATTTCATACTTACGGAGTCCTAGTATCCCATAGAAAGTCTTAAGAAGGGTGTTTTTTTTTTAAGCTTGCGTCAAAATCGGAGATCGTATACGTAAAACGTAAAAAAACGTTTTCTAAAAATGCTACGGTCACATATTCTATATCTATATAGTAAATGAGTATGTCAGTGTGTCACTGTGTCACAGTTTTTCAACTTTACTCCTAGAGGCCATAGACCAATATATCATATCATTTTGGAATCAGGCCGACTCCGTGAGCAAATTAAAAACGGATCTGCAATCTTGAAATTTTGGATTCCCAAGTTTTCATTAAGACGATTGTTTTCGGCATTTTTTACGTGAATTTTTAATTGTTAAATTAAACATTCAAGGACCTTTTCATTTAATTTTTAAATAATATATTGAGACATTAGGAATATCCAATAAAAAAAAGAAAGAAAAAAGGCACCTCTACCCTACGTAGACTTAACCCATTTTCGAACGTAACTCATAATTGATACAACAATAGTTAATAAAAAGAACCCGCTACCGCCCCTGTCTAAATGATTGGATTTCTCTGTATCCTTGGAAACAAAAATTATGAATTATGAATGTATGTGCTTTTAAAACTCAGTAAATGTTAAAATAAGTTATTCCAATATTTGCTTGAAGATGAGGCAGAACTAATGCTTTTAATTTATTTATAATTAAATTTGAAGTTTTTTTTCTCTATAATAAATGCAAATGTCAGTGTGTCACAGTTTTTCAACTTTACTCCTAGAGGCCGTAGCCCAAAATATCATACCATTTTGGAATCAGGCCGAATCCGCGAGCAAATTAAAAACATTGCGGGTCGGATCCAGACCCACAATCTTGACATTTTAGATTCCCAAGTTTTCATTACGACCATTGTTTTCGGCGATTTTTTTACGTGATTTTTTGCGACAATTTTTTTTTTTGTACGATAACAATTTTTATAACTTCGAAATAAATTTGAAATTAATTATGAAATCCAGTGACAATCACTCATGAAATAAAAATAATTGTTTGTACGGAAAGTAAGGACCTACAAACATCGAATTGTCTTTAAATTAGAAGAATTTTCGTTGAACTTTTAAAAGATTAGCTTAAATATTAATGCAGTACTTAAATAAAGCGATCAATTTTGAGTTCTTCTGTAGTTTATTGTTGCCTATCGCATCTACTTCTCCCTAGCTATTTTGATGAAGGCCCAAACAAGTGCCCTTCGCAGGAGCTAGCGTAAATAGGGCTCGATAAGGCAGCTTTTAAGCTAGTATTTCAATCCTAGTGTTATATAAGACCCGGCATTATGTAAAGTAAGTTTCAATTTAACATTAAAATTTTCCTTGAATTTTCAATTTATTTATGAGTCTGGAATTTTGGTCAATTCAAAATTTTGGATAATTTTTTTTGTTTTTTTTTCTGGCTTCACCGTTGAGCCAGAAATTTGTATAGGCAATTTTAGCGTCTTTATTGCGGTGAAAAACACAATAATATGAAAATTCTTGCAAAAATCATGTAATTGTCAGATTGTAATATACCTTTCAGGACTTATTCACGAAGGAATACAATTATTTTTTTTAATTTCTTTTTTTTTGTTAGAAAATCATGATAATTCCTTTTTTAGATCTATTAAACTATTTCTATCTATAAAAGGCAGGATGTGTGTGTGTGTGTGTGTGTGTGTGTGTGTGTGTGTAAAACGAATGCACGGCCGCAATTTTCGGCGCATTTGCACCAAAATTTACATGCACATGCTCCAAGTTAGCGGGAAGGCCAACACCGACATTTCCCAACTTTCATCGATAGTGGAAATAATCGATTTTTTCATGCTTCTACGGCAGTTTTCATGTAGTTTGCGGCCATTTTCTACTGGTCAGAGTGAGTGCCTATAGCTGGCTGCCACGAATAGATAGTAAGATTCTACTGGCCAGCGTGAGTACCAACAGCTGACTGACACGAATGTTAACTAGCATGCAAAAAAATCGATAGCTGCATTCGTCTCAAGTGGAGAAAAATTTAAATCTGCATGGCACTTTACTCCAATTGGCTCATTCGCTCAACGCTGATTCTGATTCCGCAGAACTGGGTTGGGTGTGAAAAAGTATTTGCTGTTAACATTCTTTTTTCATTCGGTTTTTTCAGTTACGCGTCCTTTTTAAAAGCTGATTTTTGTTCATTTTGTTTAGTTCTTTTTTCGTAACAGATCTAATGTTTAGTATAGAGCTTAGAAAAAATTCGCAGTGTGAGATAGGCAAGAATTAAGGCATGTAGCAACATCAGCACGGAAAAGGGCACTCCTTTAAAGGCAAGGAAGGGCAAAAATATTTTAAGTCGAGTGATAGCTATTGCTGTATGAGTCGTACGATTTTTGAATCAAGCACGGGCAACGCCGGACCATGCTGCTAGTACTTATTAAACGCTACAAAAAAATGAATTTCTCAAAATTTCATAAAATGTTATGAATAAAATATATAAATATAACGCTTAATGTTTGTATTAGTTATAAAGAAAATTCCGAGGAGAATTTAAATCATCAATTTTATTGGTGAAACAGGACTCGCAGTTACAGAAAATTTACTCTGAATCGTATATTAAAAATGCATTAAAACTAAAGCATTACCTAATTAAAACTGATTTTAATTGCTTTTTTGAATAAAATATATTATGGATACTATATCACAGAGGAAAACAAATTTTGATGATTAATGAATTTTGAGAAGATTGCTTTCATTTTAAAAATTAATTAGAATAATTCATAAAATTTTAAATATTTTAAAGTTCTGTATTATATTGATATTGCTATTAAATAAAATCTATATTTAGTAATTCTAAATGTAAAAGCTCATTACCATTCAGTGACACCAGTATTTTAAAAAGAATTTTGAATATTTTTCTCTGCCTATAAACGTGCCGATTTTTTTAAATACGGTGGACTATACAGGGCATTATCTGAAAATAAAAGCGGTGACTATAAATTTAAATTATTTAAAATTTATTTGTAATTTTCTAACATTTCCTTAATAAGCCAAAATATCACAGTTTCAATAAAATATCAGATTGCTTCAAATATTTTAAATTTTCATGATTTCAGAGCAGTTATATAATTATCTAAAATGGCGTTTACGTTGTATTCGTCGTGTGATTTTACTGCAATTATTTTCCCCTGGTATAAATCTTGCAAACATCAGGTTATCACTAGATATGTCAACAACTCATAAAAACACCCACCTTTGTGTTATAAAATGCTTTTCTGCGACATTTTAAACTAAAAGTAAGTTATATATTTTTTTAATTCAGAATAATTAATCTTTAAATCAGCTAATCTCCCTAAAATAAAGTTTCAGAAAAATATATTATATTTTTTAAAGATTTATCTTATCTGAAATCCTGGAAAAAAAGAGCTCAATTAGTATAGTTGTTTTTTAGATATTAAACATTTTGTGGGATGGACAATTATGCTGTTACCCGATTTGCAAATTTTGCTGTTACACCCGGTATATAATCGACTCTCCCGTCGAGATTCGGCGTATGAGGGTCAAGCAGATCAGTTTCCAGGAAACCGACAGCCCGACAACAGCACATGAGATTTGATTATAGTGGTGAAGGCCTCGTGCAGGACCATCCACACTTTTGAAGGGACGAATACAGAGACCTGGTGCACTGAATGCCACGAGGTCCACAAACGACCCTCCGCAGGTTTTGAATTCAGAGTTGTCCTTCTCCTAGACCAGTTGCCATCCAAGGCTATAGAACCCAGTCTGTCCTGCTATTTTACCCATAGCTGGGGGGAGAGGAAGGGGATTCATTCCTTTCCCAAATGTGTATTAGCACGTAAGTGAATGTAATGGATTCGAATGGAATTCGGTATATATATATATATATATATATATATATATATATATATATATATATATATATATATATTTGAACAGATTCTTAATGGTACAGAATTTTATAACAGCAAGGAATAAGTAAGTTTTTGATGACATTTTAGCTAAAAACAAAAACGACCGGTTTCTTCGACCCAGATCTTATCAAGTTTATTTTCTGGGTATATCTTAGAGGACTAAAAAGATGAAATGAGGGAATGAGGAACAAAAAAAACAAAAAAACAAACAAAAACAAACACCAGAGTCCAATCACATTCAATCCCAAAAAGCAATCTCTCTGTTTACAGAGAGAAGGCTTACAAGATCTAATGTAAATGGACTCCAATGCTTTAAGATGAAATATTGAGTGCGACCTAGACAGAATGGTAGAATGGTCGACACTCAAAGCATACACACATTCCCTACTTTTTATAGCATGCTGTGCTATGGAAGACCCGGATGTATTCACCAGATGACTACCATTAGCGGCCGGATTCAAAATTCTGGTGGGTAAATGTTGTTTAATTCTGAAATCCAAACGTTGAGATGTTCTACCTATGTAGTCATATCCACAACTACACTCAAATTTATACACAATGGAATTAATATGATGTGGAGCTAAAACATTTTTACGAATGGATGACAAAATTGGCCGAGTAAAAAACATTACTCTCACATTAGAGGCAAAATAGCGTTTACCGATGGAACGTGAAATTCGCCGAGCTAAAGTCTCACCTTCCGTCCCAATATAAGGTAGACGTAAATAAATTGGACATTTTTTAACACAATGCGTCTTGACCTTATGAAAATTATCAATGACATTACTCATAATGGATTCCAATATGTCTAAAGGATATCCATTTTTGGAAAGTGTCATCTTAATAAAATTCATTCCAACGCTGAGAATTACAGAAGATTTTAAGAGCTCTAAACGTCAATGTTTTAATTAAATTAATTTTACGTCGTTACGGAACAAAGGAATCCGAATGTGTATATAAAACTGAAAAGGTTGCCTTACTAAAAACTGAAGTCGAAAAGCCATCACTGTTCTTATGGACCAAAACATCCCAAAAGGACAAACAACAATTCGACTTCTTTTGAGCGGTGAACTTTAAGGACGGATGAACAGAATTTAGTGCGGTGAGAAAAGAGTCAACTTCACCCTCATCATTAAAGAGGCAAAAAGTATCATCCACATAGCGATGATACATTGGAGGCCGATTAATACGAGAGAATAATAGGGCCTCGTGAAAACCACCAAAAATGTTAGCAAGCGAAGGACCCAAAGGAAAGTTAGTTTTTAGTTAAAATGCCAACAAAAACTTACTTATTACTTGCTGTTATATATATATATATATATATATATATATATATATATATAATTGGTATATACGGAATGAATTCCAATAACCAACAATTACTATTCTTAAAAGAGTGCCCAATACAAAAGTAGAGCAGATATAATTATTATTTATAAAAAAATTATAACATAAGTATGTTATGAAATCACTACAAAAATAGCCATTTTGTTTCAACACACCCGGTGTCTCATCAATTTTTTTTTTCTCTTCAACATCATCACTTGATAAGACACCGGGTGTGTTGAAACAAAATGGCTATTTTTGTAGTGATTTCATAACATACTTATGTTATAATTTTTTATAAATAATAATTATATATATATATATATATATATATATATATATATATATTCATTTTGAATTTGTAAGTCTGATGATTGGGATCGTGATTACGATTACAATGTACTAAATTATAACCATGGAATATTAATGTTTGAACCTTTTGCATTGTATATATATATATATATATATATATATATATATATATATATAGATATATATATATATATATATATATATATATATATATATATATATATATATATGCATGCCTGTGTGTATGTTTGCGTGTGTGTAAATATTTTTGCTGGTTTGTATCTGGGTGTTTGTTCTTCATTCAATTCCTTGCATTTTAAACTCTTCGCAAACTGCAATAGAATAAACGATCCGCTGATCGATAATCAATATTTTCCACCTTGACGACCGCCCAGAAATGCAAGTTAGCGTTTGTTTTGTGAGTAGAGACCTGGCGGAGAGGTGGTGGTGCTGGTACTGGCGCTGGTGGGAAGGAAAGTGGAAAACAGGATTATTCTTGTAAAATCCGTATTGGCTATCGATCGGGAGATGACTCGATTGTTCTTCAGTCCTTTTCAAATACATGTGCAGCGGCTTTTTGTGCGGCAAGCTGTTATCAAAATCAATCGTGCAAATCGTCATATTAAGAACAGAATTTATTTTGATAAAGCACAGTGTGCTTAAGAAGTTAGATTTTACTAGCTTTCGATCCATAAATTTAATCGTCTATGTATCTGGATCTTTACTAACATAGCCGGTAAGGTAGAAGATCACAAATAAAGGGGTGCTGAATAAAAATGGCGTGTTGCTGTAATTTTGAAAATAGAGTAACCAATTTCTTTTTCTTTCTTGAATATCCTTGACTTACCCCACTATTTGCCAGGACAAATTCTCGAATTTTACAGCAAGAACCCTCTCCTGATTCTCCCCCTCCTTAGAAGCCATACTCCTACGTGGAGACTAAATCCGCATTTTTACCATGCCAAGCAGTTTTGATTTTAGAATTTCCACCTTGACTGATAACCTACAAAGGCTACAGATACTAGTCTACTCTGCTATTTAATTCATAGATAGGCGGGAGAGGAGAGACGGCTTCACACTTTTCCCAATATATGTGTTTGAAAGTAAACGCTCCAACTCAGCACAACTTCAGCGCCGATAACCGCTACGCTATGCTTTCTATTAGAAGTACCTGTTGCAGTATTTCCGTGTACATAATCAGAAATACGTCAACAGTTTTTGTTTTTGCTTTGTTGACACGTAAAGCTTATCCAGGGGCTTTTGGGTGCCTAAATACAATGCATTATGTACTTGTAGATATTTCTGTAAGTCTTGCAATATTGCCTTCTGCTTTCTGCATAACAATTTTAAAGACAAAAATTTTTTAACTCCGTATAGTCAATGGAAAACTACAAGGTTCTTTCAACAACAACAAAAAACAAAACAAAATAAAACCCGAAAATGGCATCAACAACCTTGTAGAATGATGGGAAACAGTTGTCAAAAACAATGAAGACATACATTGTCTCCATTGTTTTTGACAACTGTTTCCCATCATGCTAATGTTTCCCATCATCTTGACTAATATTTTTTGTGGGTATGTAAAATTTTATTTTAAATTTTCTATTTGGGCATGAACTTTTGTAATGATTTAATACATTTTAGTTTTTGTCAGGCATCACCATCATCATAATCATCCCCTTGACTTTTGTAATCGTAGAACAGATCGAAATGCAGAAGCCACACTAACTCTTTTCCACAATGGTTTATCAACTGCAGTCATCAGCAATTCTGTTACAGTCACACCTGTCCATTGTTTGACATTGTCCAACCAGTTTTTGTGTTGGTGTCCTCTACTACGTCCACCTTCAATGATGCCTTGCATGACTCTCATGCACAGGCTCTCATGCCTTGTAATGTGGCCAAATCACGCCATTTTTCTCCATTTGACAGTGGAAAGAAGAGGTTCCTGGTGTGCCACAAAACTTTCAACCCTTTTTTGCACAAACTCATTTGTTCCCAGTAGAAAATACCAAGGAGTTTTCTCATGCATTTTCTCAAACGCTTGGATTCTTCTCTCTGTATCTGCCAACAGTGTCCATGTTTCACACCCATACAGAAGAATAGGGACGACAAGCGATTTGTACACCATCCGTATTTTGTTTGAAAGCTGATTTTGATCCTCCATATTCTTGCCAGTGGAGAAGCAAATTGTTATAACAGAACAGTACCTATTCGATTGTTAATAGACTCTCCCACACATAATAAGTAGTAGTAGTAATAGCGGTCGCCAGTTGGGCTCAGTGGTGTTGAGTGAGTCAGTCGATGTCGGACATTAAAGTATCAACCATCACAACTAGATTGCTGCGCCATTAACTATTATTTGCAAGTTCCTAACGTTTTGTACGTCGGACCCTTTTAGGACCGACTTATTGAAATACAAGCCTCCATTGTGAAAACTACTGTACAACACAAATCAAGCTTTCAAACAAAGTACAGATTTTGTAAAGCATACATTGTCTTAAATTCGTCAAAATAATTTTTGCTTGATTAAAACCATGTGTCAAAACATTTCCATTTCCACTGATTAAAAACATGCGTCGAAGGACAAAGAAATTTGGTTTCTTGCCATTAATTCGTTTTGTTTCTTTACCAAGGCCACCCTGAATTTCAGGGCACATTTGTGGACTATCTAAAACTCAGAGACGCATTTGAAATCTTAATTTAGGAGAAATTAGTCAGGAAATTTGAAAACAAGAAATTAATGAAGAAGTCTTCTGAAATAAGAGTTTATTTTTAAGACATTACATTGCCTGGTGTCTGTAGCTTTTTTTAAAATAAAGATTTTTTAAATATAAAAATAATTCATAAATTACCCTTCTGTTAATTTGGCTCCCTTTCAAGGCGCCCTCGGAAGCATCGCTTGAGAAAGCCTGACATAAAGCGATTAACAGATGTTCCCTTAGGGAGAACCCATGCCATGATCATCTATTGAGACCTAAGGTCAACCCAAACCTCAAGTGGAGGACATGCATACGATCCATCGCTAAAGATGCTGAAAAAAATGGTCGATTTCCTGTACATGGAAAATGGAGAGCTGTTGCTATATATGGGTGAGAGCTGCCATGCCTTCACGTTCTAGTCTCCTGTTGTGTAAAGTGCTCAGATGAGCTACATTCTTTAGTTCCACCAGTTCCAACCTTCACGGTTAAGACCCACCATGACACGCCCATTGCAGCGAATCACCCTAATTCCCTTCGTATTCCATTGGTGAGTTGTAATTGCCACTTGAATAGCTTCTTCCCATGGACCGCTGTTTTTCTGAACTGACTCCCAAGAGGATGCTTCCACTACAAACTTAACGTGTTCAAATCTAGGATTATTTTTCTCCGCATGTTCTCATAAATTATACCTCTTAGTTCTTACTCAGTAAGACTCTACCTCGAGTGGCTCTTGGGCCTAGGAAAAAGTGAATATTATTGTAAAAAGATACAACTACTCCCTATTACAAATGTTATTTTTCTCAACCAGTTTCCGATAGTTCTCATGTATTAGGTTGGTGCAAAAATAATGACGTCGTAATAATGTCGTTTTTTGACGTATTTTTTAACGTTAAAAGACGACATTCTTACGTCATTATTTTTGCACCAACCTAATAACTTTTTCGCCATGTCTAATATATTTCTAAATGTATATACAGTAGTGTGCTGTATTGAGCAATAAACGTTAAATTTGTTGTGACTGAATATATATATTAATCCCAAACTATAATATTAATTACAACATTTAAATAAAAAAGATAAAAACATTTACTCACTTTTTAATTCGACATTACGCCAGTTAACATCCTCCATAATTTAACTAGGCTTTTCAGCTAGACTGATGTAAATTTATAATCGTTCATAAATTTGAAAATTTTGTAAAATAAAGACATTTTTACTTTTTGTTTACAATACAAAAAATTGTTGCAATATAAAATCGTTACATTTGCCTTGATAAAGTCCGTCAGCTAAGATAAGTTTTCCTTTTCTTTATTCTTGGTATTTATTATATATATATATATATATATATATATATATATATATATATATATATATATATATATATATATATATATATATATATAAATGGTGGTACTAGCTTGGAAAAACCTTGGGTATTTCGCCTTGTAGTAGAACAAACCAGTACCCAAGGAAAAATGAGGAATAAAAAAAGAAAAGAACATCGTTACATTTGCCTTGATAAAGTCCGTCAGCTAAGATAAGTTTTCCTTTGGTCTTTATTCATATATATATATATATATATATATATATATATATATATATATATGTATATATATAAATGGTGGTATTCGCTTGGAAAAACCTAGGATATTCCGGCTTGTAGTAGAACAAACCAATACCCAAGGAAAAATGAGGAATAAAAAAAAGAAAGAACTAAGAACATGAAATTGAGGCGAAAACAATCGTCCAGATTTCAAGCTCAGAGTCCAAAGAAAAAAGCCACCAAAACGAGTAAAAGGTAACTAAGTAAAGTGCTCAATACACGAAGTAGCGCAGACCTAATATAAACCTAAAGAGCCAGGCAAACTTACCTAGGTTTCACCTAAACGGGTCGTCAAGGCAAAACCGGCTTTACCCTAGGTAGGTTTGCCTGGCTCTTTAGGTTTATATATATATATATATATATATCTCGTCTACAGCCACTTTCTCACAGACGCGCCGTCAATACTTTCATGGCAATTGCTCCGAGGAGATGCATTCGTTAGTTCCCAGATTTCATGAGTTCAAGCGCCCTACGAGGCTGGCATCCCGCTCTCACCCTTCACTGTCGAAACTCCTAAATGTAGCCGTCTCTTCTACTCCAATAGCTTCATGTCTCGCACCTCTCACCTGTGGACCTCCCTTCCCTATTCCAGTTTCCCTGAGAGCTATAATCTCCAACTATTCAAATGTAATGTCAATCGACATCTCCAGATGCCTTGATCTATCCAAAACCCTTCTCCTCATCCTTTCTTCTATCACTTCTATCTGATCTTGCTCCAAATTTTCTGTAACCTCTTGCGTCCTAGTAGCTTCCCGCCTTGCTTGGGGTGAAACGCTTAAAAAAAAAAGAAAGTAAATTTCCCTTTTAATACGTGTGGCATTCTTTAAATCATAGTTGTGGTTGAATTTATTTCTATGTGTGACTAATGCATTTGATAATTTGTTGTGTATAAGATCCCTTTTATATTCATAGATACGTTTCACCAATGTATTTTAAGGAGCAGCTATGACATTTTATTTTATATATACCCGCTTCAGAATTATTACTGTTAAGGACATTTTTGGTTCTGGAAGTATCCAAAATAGTTTTGGATGCGGTCTTAATTATTTTGTTTTTGGATAAATCGTTTTGAATAGTAGATGTTAAAGTGTTAGTAATATATATATATATATATATATTTATATTTATATCTATTTTATAAATACATGTTGCAAAATGAAATCCTTATATTTGCCATGGTAAAGTTTATCAGAGAACGAAACGCGACGGTTAAGTTTATATTTATTTAAATTTAAAATGTTACACACACAGACACACACGCATGCACACATATATATATATCTATGTATATATATTGGGAAAAAAATTATGACAAAGTAAAAAGGATTTCGTGTGACGGGCTTCGTCCTTTAGGACTTCATCGGACAAATGTGATGTTTATGCTGACCCGACTAGACAAGTACACAAAGGAGATGGGTGAAATTTTAAATTTCAATTTAATTTTTTAAAAATGTTTTACAAATTTATCATCCCCATTTGGCACCAGAAAAAAAAAATTTGGACAAATTTTTGAAAATTCTAAAAAGAATTAAAAACAGATTTACAAAATATCCTTTGATCTTTTGTCATCGTAATAACACGAAGATTTTGACGATAAAATTTTAAAATTCTTTCGTTTTTATATATATATGTATATATGTGTGTGTGTATTGATATAATAGGAAAGAACTGTTAGATTGATGATCCGAAGTTCTTTAGTATTTTTGTTTTTATTTTTTAAAAACAGTGCTCGATACAGAAGTCGAGCCTAGATTATAATTCTTTTTTCGCGATGGAAACATATTTTTAAAAAATAATAATAACATATTTTATTGTTATAAGTTATTTATATAGCCACAACTATTTAAGTAAATGCTCATTTTATCATATAGACGAAAACAGTTTACTCACTACAAAGATGCAACTTCGTTTCGGTGCATTTCAGTTGCACCTCGACTGGTGAGAACCAAAATGGTTATAGACAATTCTGCTTGTTAGCAAGCCGTAATATATATATATATATATATATATATATATATATATATATATATATATATATATATATATATAACTTCATTTGTGTTTATTTTTATTTGTTCTTGAGCTGAGAATATGACCTTATCTTGCATGAATTCAGTTATAGAAGGATATAAATATCGCAATTATGCTTGTTTTTTAGGTTGCAGAACTAGTTTATAATAGTATAGACTATATATATATATATATATATATATATATATATATATAGAGAGAGAGAGAGAGAGAGAGAGAGAGAGAGAGAGATTTAAATATAGATAATTATATACTGAGATTACATCGAACTGTTCTGATTTTTCCTCCAGAACAAATCTTGCTTTCAAACGTAATATGAAGCTATTTTTATCATCTTGGGTGAATAGAAGATAAAATTAGTGAGATGGCGGATATACACATATTTAGATAGATAGATAGATAGATAGATAGATAGATAGATAGATAGATAGATAGATAGATTAAATTAGATACATCACTGTCTGGAGAAATGATAGTTAAAGTTGAAAATAAATCAACACAAACGGTGTCATTAATAACGTAAGGATCATAAAAAAAACCATCTCATCTCAAAATAAAAGGAGGTGATGAACTTGATGACAGCATTTATGATTATGATGACTGGCAAGTCATCCTTCACTATCTTGGCCGGTATCTTCCTCTCCCCCCACACGCTTCACCCCCTATCTCAGCGAGAGAAAGCAAATGAAACACAAAACTAAAACAAAATCATAACACCTGTCATTTTTAAGCAGAGACGGAAATTAGTTCTGCTCAAAATGGCCGCCCTTCCACAAATAAAAAAAAAACAAATAAACTAATACCATTGGATGGTATGGTGGGAGCGTTAAAAGTATTTTGTTTGCTTTTTTTTTTTAACTGGCCGATAATAAAGTCATGAGAAAAATGTCACGGAAAAATGTAACGATTTTTCTTGGGAAAAATATCACAGAAATTTTTACTACGAAAAAAAAATCACAGAAAAAGTCACAATTTTTATTAGGAAAAATGTCACAGAAAAAGTCACAATTTTTATTAGGAAAAAGGCACGCAAAATGTCCCAGTTTCGTTTTGCGAGTGACATATTTGGAATAAATGAACCCATAGGAACAGATTTTTGAAGCACTTTTATTACAGTCAATAATTTCCATGACAAGAGGCATAAAATTTATTTTTCACTAAATCCACAACAGCAATGAGATCAGAGATTTCCACTATTCCTGCTGTCTTCAAGTTTAGGGTTAAGGTTACGAATACTAAGATTACGTTTATGATTTTAAAAGAACAAAAACACACTGCTAACATTGCTCTGGTTCTGTTTTTCCTGTGACTTTTTCCCTGAGAATTTTTTCTGTGACTTTTCTCCCGGTGACTTTTGTCGAAGATAATAAATTTTTAGAAGAATTGTTTTCATTTTTTTTTTTTTTAGTTTGTAGGCCTGTGTTATCAACACCGATAGCGGAATCAGCTGGTCGAATTCAAATTTAATCTAAGACAATGCGTTCATTTTGGTAGCCGGCAATAAAATCACAGGAAAAAGTCACAATTTTAGCTCGAAAAAAAGTAACAGAAAAAAGTCACAATTTTATTTTGCGAGTGACATGTTTGGTATAAATGAACCTGCAGGAGCAGATTTTTTAACCAAGTTTATTACAGTCAATAATTTCCATGTCATGAGGCATAAAATTTATTTTTCCCTAAATTCAGGTATTGTTGATCCACAATAGCAATAAGATCAGAGATTTCCATTTTTCACATTGTCTTCAGGCTTAGAGTTAGGCGTAAGAATTAAAGATACTAGGGTTTAGAGTATGACTAGAGTTAGGTTACTGTTTAAAAAAAGAGAACTTAAATGCAACGTCAATGGCCATCTTCTGTCTGCTTGAACACTGTTCCTTTTTTTGTCTTTTCGCCAATGAAACATCTTCCAGCGCTCTCCGCTGGAAGATGTTTCATTGGCTACAGAATAAAAATAATTTCAAGGAAAGCACAGTACCATATATCTCAAAACTTTGTGGAAAGAGAAAAACCATCTGGAAAGACAAGAACATCTGCCTGAAATTTTTGGAAATATTGGAATGAATGTGATATACTTAAAACATTGAAATGATTTCATTTTATTTATTTATTTTATAATTTATGAAAAGTAACGTTTTTATATCCGTATTAAAGCTAGGCCTATGATAAGATAAAAAAAAACAATTAGTTCATTTATTTAATTTTTTTCACTAACAGTTCACAGATATGAAAAGGCAAAATCAAAGAATTGCTGCCAAAGTCTGGACTTCTTACATAGGTGTAAAAAAACTGTGGATTCACTAAATTCACATAATCCAACCCCATATCAAGCACTTTAAAAATGTTCAAATTTTTTCACACCTTTTGCTCACATCTTGTAAGTGGGGTTTATCCCTACGAGCTGACGGCGTATTTTGGAGACAATATTTTTTTTTTATTGCTGGCTGGCATTTTTATTTCTGCTGGCAGTAGATAAATATTGGTTTCATTTGAACCGTATCTTCTTCCTTATCGCTGCTTTTTTTGCAAAAGTTATTAAAATTATGCTATTGTTTTTTTTTCTTTTCTGAAAACTCACCGCAGACCAAAAGTGTCGCCCGGGGCGGACCGCACCCGTCTATATTAGCCACTGCTTTCAAGCAATATAAATATCGCTGGTTAAGAAATTAAAGTAGTGAGATAATTCAAATATCTTGGCACGATTGTCGGCGAAGAGGGCTCCAGAATAGAAATATTTTCAAGAGCAGCACAAAGGAACATGTAAGCAACGACGAAGTTTTAGAGAAAATGGGGTACTTGTGGATTATCCGAAGCGACTTTTTAAATAGATTTTCCAACATTTTCACAAATAAAGATGTGTAAAAATATACTATTTGTTTCTTAAATTATATTTATTTCTCCGAATAACAAACATTAATCGTATTATTCGGGTGGCATGAACGCGGTGATAGTCTGCGAATGGGTTGACTCCATCGGGTAATATTCTTCTCTACATGAACTCGGCCAGGTAGGTCTCAAGATGGCGTCGCGTCGTTCCTAGGTGACGTTTGTTTCTTCACTTTACTGATCCTCCACAAATGTTCTATATTCCGAGTGTGGACTCTGGTATCTACAGCAACGAAATGGTATCGATGATTAACCTTGAAATGTTGGAAGTTAGTCTCCTCCAAGCTCGGTGCTTTTACATCCTTTCTTTCTAAAAAGTGGTAACAGATAACCTACAAGAACCCATTATTTACACGCGGACTATTGTCCCAATCTTTGCTGTTGTCATCACACCGTTTTGCTTTCCCGGCATTTTTCGGTCGTCTTTTGATTTCGGTAACCTACAGAGAATTTCGAACTTATCCTATATTTAAACAACGGAGGTCGATTGTTCTTGTTCCACTGCGCATGTCTCGGAATATCTCGTCTAGTCCTTACTTTTAGTACTGCACAATTAGTGATCACCCGTTACCACGGGACAAAAGCATAACTGATTAAAGCGTTAGTTCGTGAACTTGATGACATGGCAATTAGGAGTTCAATCCCAGGACCGGACAGTGTTTACTTAGACTCGGTAGAAACGGGGGCGATTAATAACTGAGCAGTACTAACTAAAAAAAAAAGAAACTAGACGAGATATCCTTAGACATGTGCAGTTGAACGAGAACAAATTACCTCCGTAGATTTATAAAAAGTGGCGACAGATAAATCACAAGTACCAAAAAATATTAATAAAATGGAGTAAAACTAATAATAAAAATAGCAATAATGAAGACCGTATCGATAAAAAGTGACAATAAGATAGAGTAATGATAAAATAAGCGTAATGATCAAGACTGTATCGACACAGACTTATTTGATATAAAAAAGAAGACAGCAATAATATCGCGTCCCGGGTATGACGATAAACTACATCCGCGTCCTGAGTAAGACGATAAATTACACCCGACAGCAAGGCCTTTGATCAGGAGGTTTTGAGGAGCGTGGAACCATCTTTTAACTGCTGGTGTTCCGAGGTGGTAGCACCTGTTAGGGTTCCAAGTATGGGCAAATAGTTAACCCCCAAATTAGGGTCAAAACGTGTAAAAATAGGTTGTAATACCAGCAATACATATTTGTAAAAAAATTATTACCAGCAATAAATTTTTGAAGAAAAAATTATTAACGTTATACGTTATAACCAGTAGTGCTTTTTTGGAAAAAATATTACCAAAAATATTTTATGAAAAAATATTACAAAAAATATTTTATGAAAAATATTACCAAAAATATTTTATGAAAAAATATTACCAAAAAATATTTTATGAAAAATATTACCAGCAAAAATATTTTATGAAAAAATATTACCAAAAATATTTTATGAAAAATATAAACAAAAATATTTTATGAAAAATAATATACCAAAAAATATTTTATGAAAAAATATTACCAAAAATATTTTATGAAAAATATTAAAAAAATATTTTATGAAAAATATTACCAAAAATATTTTATGAAAATATTATTATAAAAAAATATTTTATCAAAAAATATTACCAAAAATATTTTATGAAAAAATATCTAAAAATATTTTATGAAAAATATTACCAAAAATATTTTATGAAAAATATTACCAAAAATATTTTATGAAAAATTTTACCAAAAATATTTTATGAAAATATTACCAAAAATATTTTATGAAAAATATTACCAAAAATATTTTATGAAAATATTACAAAAATATTTTATGAAAAAAGGGACCAAAAATATTTTATGTAAAAAATATTACCAAAAATATTTTATGAAAAATATTACCAAAAATATTTTATGAAAAATATTACCAAAAATATTTTATGAAAAAATATTACCAAAAATATTTTATGAAAAAATATTACCAAAATATTTTGTAAAAATATTTTATGAAAAAATATTACCAAAAAATATTTTATGAAAAATATTACCAAAAATATTTTATGAAAAATATTACCAAAAAATATTTTATGAAAAATATTACCAAAAAATATTTTATGAAAAATATTAGTAAAAATATTTTATGAAAAATATTACCAAAAAATATTTTATGAAAAAATATTGGAAAAAATATTTTATGAAAAATATTACAAAAAATATTTTATGAAAAAATATTACCAAAAATATTTTATGAAAAATATTACCAAAATATTTTATGAAAAATATTACAAAAAATATTTTTGAAAAATATTACCAAAAATATTTTATGAAAAATATTACCAATCTATTTATGAAAAAATATTACCAAAAAATATTTTATGAAAAATATTACCAAAAAATATTTTATGAAAAATATTACCAAAAATATTTTATGAAAAATATTACAAAAATATTTTATGAAAAATATTACCAAAAATATTTTATGAAAAAATATTACCAAAAATATTTTATGAAAAATATTACCAAAAATATTTTATGAAAAAATATTACAAAATATTTTATGAAAAATATTAAGAAAAAATATTTTATGAAAAATATTACCAAAAATATTTTATGAAAAAATATTACCAAAAAATATTTTATGAAAAAATATTACCAAAAATATTTTATGAAAAATATTAAAAAAAATATTTTATGAAAAAATATTACCAAAAATATTTTATGAAAAATATTACCAAAAATATTTTATGAAAAATATTACCAAAAAATATTTTATGAAAAAATATTATAAAAAAATATTTTATGAAAAATATTACCAAAAATATTTTATGAAAAATATTACCAAAAAATATTTTATGAAAAAATATTACCAAAAAATATTTTATGAAAAATATTATAAAAATATTTTATGAAAAAATATTACCAAAAATATTTTATGAAAAAATATTAACAAAAAATATTTTATGAAAAATATTACCAAAAATATTTTATGAAAAATATTACCAAAAATATTTTATGAAAAAATATTACCAAAAATATTTTATGAAAAATATTACCAAAAATATTTTATGAAAAAATATTACCAAAAATATTTTATGAAAAATATTACCAAAATATTTTATGAAAAAAATTTACCAAATTATTTTATGAAAAAAATATTACCAAAAAATATTTTATGAAAAATATTAAAAAATATTTTATGAAAAAATATTACCAAAAATATTTTATGAAAAATATTATTTAAAAAATATTTTATATTACCAAAAAAATATTTTATGAAAAATATTTACTAAAAAATATTTTATGAAAAATATTACTAAAAAATATTTTATGAAAAATATTACCAAAAATATTTTATGAAAAAATTACCAAAATATTTTTAGAAAAAAATAAAAAAATATTTTATGAAAAATATTAAGAAAAATATTTTATGAAAAATATTACCAAAAATATTTTATGAAAAAATATACTAAAAAATATTTTATGAAAAATATTACCAAAAATATTTTATGAAAAAATATTACCAACAATAAAATCTTGTCGGCATTAAATAACCCATTGAGGTTGATATACCGTAAAACAAACTAATCCAAAGCAATAATATAGGGTAAATTGAATAAACAAAGAATCAAAATAATGGAGAGTCTATCTATCCAGAATGTTGTGATAAAAAGCGATAAGATTAAGTGAAGTTTGTAATAAAATAAAAGCGATAATGAAGATGATATCAACTCAGACTGTTGTGATAATAGGAGAGGAAATAAAAAACTAGAAATAAAATCCTATTAATATTTACCCGATCTCAATATCGTAGAGACTTAAACAGAATTAAATTGGAACGATTTTGAAAAACTGTAAAATATAGGAAAGAAGTGAAAGATTTCTGGATAAAATAACTACAATCGGTGGGCAGGCCATCAATTTGTAACAATAGGGACCGAGTCATTCGAGGTAAAAAACTGATGACATCAAAGGAGAGCAAGGCGTCATTTTGTCACGTTTCTCGCCTTTCAGCCAAATTGAAACAAGTTGCCGACGACAGAAGTTCATTGAGAAGAAAACCTGATAATAATCAAGGATGTATAATTACATTTCGTATCACCTATCGAAAAATCTTTGTTGATCTGATGACCTTAATATATAACGACAGTAAGTAACTCGAGAATCTATTTATTAACGGTAAGCAAACGAAGAGGTATGACCGGTTTAGTTTGTTCAGACGTTAATGTTTATTGCCAAGAGTTGCTGACTTTTATGATGGAAATAAGCAACGAAATATTAAAAAAGAAAGATTTCTTTTTTATTTTGAAGTTCGGTGATCAAATAAATATCATTGCCTCTTTTGTAGGATTCCTTTCATTTCCATTTCAATTCATATTGCACCTATCTATCTATCTATCTATCTATCTATCTATCTATCTATCTATCTATCTACACACAACTGCACACACGCATACACACACAAACATATATATGATAAAATACAGTTTTAAGTTATGTTATATTTATGGGTTAAAGTGCTCAATATTAGGGATAGGGGTATGTAAATATGAAAGTTTACATTGAAGTCAACGCACAAAGGCGTCACTGTTTAATGCTAAACGCAATAGTTAGACCACACACACACACATATATATATATACACACACACACACACACACACATATATATATATATATATATATATATATATATATATATATGAAGAAATATAGTCTTAAGATGTGCAATATTTATGGGATAAAGTGGTCAATATCAGAGATAGAGCGTGTGTAAATATAAAAGTGAACATTGAAGTCAACACTTAGAGGCGACAGTCTGTTTCATGCTAGACGCAATCGTCAGGCCGGTAAATGTAATTAATGCAAAAAAAAAAAAAAAACTAAATTAAATAAATTTTCAATTTTATTTAAGTAAATACTCTGTTCTTTTTTTTTTTTTTTTTTGTATTAATTACATTTACCGGCCTGAATGTTCGAGAAATTTCGTAGAAAATATGCGTTCTCCGACAGGAATCAAACCTGTCTTCTATACGGAACCGTCAATTGATCTGACGTGCTATACTATTGAGCTACAGGGAAGCGTCCGATTAACAAATTCCAAATTACTGTTTATAAACTACAAATCTTCGACGATCTTTCCCGAACGATCATATCTACTCACGAAATGTACTTTAACGTAAACATTGACAACATATTATGAAATGGATTGAGTCCGACAATAATTAAATATATTTTGTTTATACATTATTTAATAGATACAATTTATTTAAGTAAATGCTTTGTTTTTAAATAAACAATATTAATTACATTTACTGGCCTGAATGTTCGAGAAATCTCTAAGAAAAATATGCTTTCACGGACAGGAGAACTTCTGTCCTATACGAAACCGTCAATTGATCTGTCATGCTATACCACTCAGCTACAGAGAAAGCATTTGGTTAGTAAAGTCCAAATTACTGTTTATAAACAACAAATCTTCGACTATCTTTCATGAACGATCATAACTGCTCACGAAACGTACCTTAACGTAAACATTGACAACATATTATGAAATGGATTAAGACCGACAATTATTTGATATATTTTGTTTATACGTTATTTAATAGATACAATTCATTTAAGTAAATACTGTTTTTTTCTTTTTTAAATAAACAGTATTAATATACATTTACCGGCCTGCATGATCGAGAAATTTCGTAGAAAACATGCGTTCTCCAACATGAATCGAAGCTGTGTTCTATATAGAACCATCAATTGATCTGACGTGTTATACTACTCAGCTACAGTATGGTATTTGGGCAGCAGTTTTCCATTTATACAAGTTTGGCTAATGGCCAACAAAAGTTCTTTGTGAAAGATTTTTTTTAATTCATTATTTTTATATATATTTCGGATCCTTTTTGTGGTTTCTGGTGCATATTGAAATATAAATGACTCAATATCTGAAAGCTTGCAGCTTTCAAACCCTATTTTCCAATAATTTCGTGTTTTTTTTTTGTCTTATGTTGTTCAAATATTTTCAAATATCGCTTCATTGCATCTTTACGCAACAATTCGGGCTGTCGCTTTATTTTTAATTAATAAAATATTTTTGGTATATTTGTTTCTAAATTTGATAGCATGTTTTTTTTTTTCGATGACGGGTTATTTGTTTGATATCCTTAGTGCTGCTCGTATTTTCAGTCGTTTTTTACATTTTATTTAATATAGAATTTTCGTATTTATCGATAAGGATTTTGTTGGATTTATTGTATTTTATTTATTGTGTTGGTTAGTGATATGAGACTTATATTATTAAATGGCACGTTAATCAACGTGACAATATAAGGTTGTGTGAAAGAATTTCTACAAATAAAATGCTCAATATTAGACTAAAACGTTAATTATAGGTACTTCCACTAATTCAATGAAAAAAAATACCACACCACAATGAAAAAGGTCCCAAACTTAATAAAAACAAGTTTTATTTACAAAATGTTTGTTATTTTTAAGAGGAAAGACCAAAGTATTTTTTATTATTTTATTAAATTTTTTAATACTTTCACACACAAACACACATTTAATTTTATGAAATTTCGAGGAATTAAAATTTCATTTATTTTATATTTATATCAGCTAAAAGGAGGGGTCCTTTGAGGTTTTAAATCATATATATGTTATTGTTTGAAGAATTATTATTATTATTATTATTTTTATTTTCTTTGATTTCTGGCGTTTACACATTTCTTTCCGGGTCCCGCTCAGGGACCTAAGGTTAGAAATGGCATCATGACACTTTCTACTGACAAAAAAAAAAAAAAAAAAATTACATAGATAAAGCCCTTCGTAAAGTGTGGGCTGTACTTGTCAGAACAATTTTTTGTATCTCCTTGAGGCATGGACTTCCAGGAATCCCTTCAATTAGTCTACTGGAATCTTTTCCAACCAGTCCTAGGGCTCCAACAACAACAGGGATTGTTGATGTTCCCATATGCCACATTTCTGAGATTTCTATTTCAAGGTCCTTGTATTTTGAAAGCTTTTTGAATATCTTCAAAGATACATTGCAGTCAGCAGGGACTGCCATATCAATAAGGAGGCACTTATTACTATTATTATTATTATTAGAGAAACATTCTGCGCATAGGAAAGCGTATACATAAGGAAAAATGGTTTGTTGAAGTTTCGATTTTGTTCTGTTGTTGGTGAGTGTAATTTAATAGTTTTTGTTTTACATTTTATTATTATTATTATTATTATTATTATTATTATTATTATTTGACTTTGAGAATTTGGATGAAATTCTGTGAAGTTAATGCTGCATTTTGACGGTTCTTGGTTTGCAGTGTCTGAAGTTTTTGTTGTAAATATTTGAATATTTTGCTAAAATTAGGATCGTATTTTATGTAGGCATGAAGTTGTGTCCGTGATTGAGGAATTCTTCAATACTAAATATATTATATTAATAGAAGTAATATAAATATATTTCATTAATAATAAAAAAGACGAGAGGAACTGTTAGATGAAGATGCAAAGAAGCGATATTTAAAAAATGAGGAAACTGTTATAGTGTTGTAGTAGGTTGGTATTTGTTTTTTCGTCCAGTGTCAGAAGATGGTAATGTTGTTGGACCAAAATAAATAACACCACAACGCGGTTGGAAAATTAAGGGTCAATTTTTATTGACGCACGTGCGTGTACTAAACTCGGAGGTAAGGGAGTGTATCGACCTCAAGTCAACATGACGTTGAAAGTGGCGGGGGGACTGAATCTCCTTTCCTTGGGACTGTTGCAAAATACGTCCAAATCCAATGATTCGAAAATATCTAGAGAAAGATGATCTCCTTTCCGGAAGTGGGGTCATAAACTTTTCACGTGACCGGAAACTCTTTTTTTGGTTTCCATTTGCATTATGGGAAAAAGAAATTTTTTATTCATATATTTATTATTTATTTAATTTGTTATTTAATTTTCATTCTCCCACAATAGCAATAAAACTCTTTGATAATGACCTCTGAAATCCGAAATTACCCAGATCTTATATATAGTTATTGTAAACTTAATTTAATTTAATTATATCTATATTTATACTTAAATACGTATCAGAAACTCGAAATATAAAACAAATAAATAAAAAATATCCTGCAATTAACCAACCTTTTGAATCATCTATTTCCTTTATCTTACCCAGTGTATCTCCCCACCCATATATATATATATATATATATATATATATATATATATATATATATATATATATATATATATATATGTATTGTGTATTTAGGCAGCAATCTTTCATTTATACATGTTTCATTAAAGACAACAGATCCATAGGCCTTACGTTACACCTAACCGACTAGAGCTCTGTTAGGACCCATTTAAACACGCACACAAACTTCCCAGACCCCATCTGAAACATACGAGTAGAAAATACAAACATAATAACCTCATCCACATGTAAAAAAAAAAGATTAAAAATAATGGAAGCCTTAATAATAAAAAAAGAAAAAGCCAGCATTTAATAATATTAACTACGAACACGGCCACAACGTGCTAAACGTGTTCGGAAAATAAAACATCTCTACAGCTCTAGATGCATACACATATCCCATATACCCAATTAAAAAGCAAAAATAAGACCATCCTTGATAATGGTTAAAAGTATAGCCAAAAGCGCTCGGAATTATAGAACATTTGGATAGATTCTAGACACTCTGTGTCCAGAAAAGAAAACACTTGTTCGAACACAAGAAAAATTAAATAAAAAACTTAATCGTAGTACCTTGTAATGTAATGAAACATGCATTCAGAAACTTGTATACTCTCTACATTAGCACTTGCACACCGTTTGTCAACCAAAAACTGACAAAGTAATTTAGTTTAGTTTTTTTTTTATGCTTTTCTTTATGCGAACAAGTGTCTTCTTTTCTGGCCAAAAGTTTGTTTGTTACGAGCGCAATATGCTAAATTGTCCGTTTTGAGCAATGGAACTTGTATTAAAGAAAAATCGTTGCCCATATGCACAACTATATACAAGGGGCGATGGGGTAGACTGTTCTAGTTCCACGTATCATGTTTAACGGATGTCAGTTATCTCCTGTTAATTCCTCTCTCCAAGTTCTCCACTGCCTTAACCGGGTATTGAACTCACACTCTTTGGGCCCTGTCACTGAATCTAACTAACGCCTTTATCCACTGTGCCATGTGTCCTTGAATAAAGGATTCAATTCGACATTCCAACCATTTGAAGAAGGCCGGAGCATACAACGGCAGAAACGTTGTAATAAATATGGCGAAAAAGATGAGGACAATAGTCCGAATAATGTAAATAGTGTAAAATTTTTAAATTAAAATTTACAAACACAGTATGATATTTGATAATTGTTCTATAGAATATGTGTAATTGGCAGTGGTAACTTCAAATTTTTTATTTGAAATTTAGCGAATAAAATCTTCCTTTATAAAATAAGAAAATAGATTTTCTATGCACTCATAAATGTCGAGAGTCCCGATAAATTACGAAATTCTGAGTCAGTCTTTAATAAGTGTAGGACATTATTATATGATATCTAATTTAGTAATAATTATCTCGGTACCTCCACTAATTCGTGATATCTAAGTTTTAAAATGAATTTTAAAAAATGACAAAGTTTTCTTGAAGTTTTTATTTTAGCTTTAATTGAAAGCTAAAAGATTAAATTTACTATTTCAAGCAAGCAAAATATTCTAGTGTATTTCAAGCAGAAATTATATTTCAATTTTTTTTTGCTAAAATAGCTGATTAATGCCATTTTTAGTCGTCGTTCATCGCAATGTAATTCGCTTTGTTAAAAAAAGTCTTCCAAAAATAAAATAAAATATTTTTTACACAAATTTTAGCAGTATTTTTAACTGACAGTAGTCATATATACGTATTTGACGAAACGATGACAGATTGTTTTTCTAAGGAGATTTTATCTGTAAAACATAATTTAAGAAAATGACGTGAGCTCTTTTCTGTATAATTTTGAAGTACTCAGTAATCTTAAAAATGCTCGAAATATTCTGCGTAATCTAATTTTAGGAATGCTGGCTTTAAATTTACTATAGTCATCATTCTTATTTTCTAATAATGTCGTGTATAGACGACCATACTTTAAAAAATGAACACGTTCCATAATAATTTATATGCATAAAAAAATTCAAAATTCCTTTTAAAATCTTGGTTTTCGATGACTGATATTAAGCTTTACCAGTTATGATTAATAAATATAATTTTCGCTGCATAATAATATAATCTGAAATTAATACAAAATTTTAAAAGATTTTAAACTTAATAAAATTTTCAAATTAATATTTTAAAAATGAAAATTAATTCAGACAATTCTTGTAAAAAATTCATTATTCATTGAATTTTTTTTCTAAAGACATTAGCTTCCATAATATATTTTATTTATAGAAACAATTAAAAGCTTTCCTAATTAAATAATATCACAGTTTTATTGCATTTTCTTTTACAATTCGGAGCAGAGCAGTTGGACAAAAAACAAATTAATAATTTAAATTCTCTAAGGATTCCTGCATTTAGCTGATATAAATATGAAAAGGCTGAAATTTTAATTCCTCGAAATTTCATAAAATTATGTGTGTGTGTGGCGGGGTAACAGATGTAAAAAAAATATCATGATTTTCTAAAAAAATATTTAAAAAAATAATTTCATTCATTTGTGAAGAAGTCCTCAAAGTTTCATTAAAATCCGACAATTATTTGATTTTTGCAAAAATTTCCAAATCAATGTTTTTTTTGTTTTTTTTTTACCGGAAAAATGCGCTAAAATACCCATAGTAATCTTTGACCGACTGCTAACCCCACCACAAAAGAAAGATTTTTAAACAAAATTTCGAGCGTGCTAGAAAGGATTAAAAAATTAATAAAATGTTAAAACAAATACTTTGGTCTTTCTTCTTAACATTTTGAAGATAAAACTTTATTTTTATTAAGTTGAGGACATTTTTTCATCATGGTATTTTTTTTAGCGAATTAGCGGAGGTACCTATAAAGCTTTTTAGTCTAATATTGAGCAATTATTTGCAGAAATTTTTTATATTTGAAATACGTTAAATTACATAATTTTACGTAATTTAATTGCTAGTGTAAATAGCTAGTATTGTATATATATATATATATATATATATATATATATATATATATATATAGTTAGATAGATATATGCGTGTGTGTGTGAATGTGGTAATCTTTTATATATATATATATATATATATATATTGAATATCATTGAATGAAACAAGCACATGAGAGTGTCTGTGTGCGTATGTGTGTGTGTGAGAGAGAGAGAGAGAAGGAAGAGAGAGTTAATAGCTATGTAGTCATAAAGTTTGTCTGCTTTCGATATTAACCTTTCATCAATAAAAAAAAATGAGACGTCTTTTGTATCTGAAACACCCACGCCTCTAATTTCTTCCTATGAGGCTAAATTAAAGTCTCGCTTAACCCTTTGATCATCAAACACCTCAGTATCAACGGCGCCTCACATCCCCGTCACGTACACGCCCACATATCTGTTTGCGTGGGCGCCCGTTTATCCACATCAGCTTCACGTATCAAAAAAACCACCTTCAGGTGTGAGAATTGATTATCGTGATGGACATGCGTCTGTGTACTGAGAATTCTCTCAGATGGAAAACCACAGGCATTTCAAAATGTAATTATTAACTGGCCAAATATCACACACACACACACACACACACACACACACACACACACACACACACACACACACACACACACACACATATATATATATATATATATATATATATATATATATATATCCAAATGTAAAAAAGAACGAAGAGTAAGATTTCAGCGTTCAAAACATTAATTTCAAACAGAGCTCAATACAAAAGTAGAGCAATAAATATTGATTTATTTATTATGCAGTGTTACATTAGAACATGCACATACCCACTACAAAACTGTACATCTTGTTTCAAAGATGTACAGTTTTGACCCGTATCACCTGATGAAATTTGATGATTTTGTTTCATTGATGTACATTTTTAATACAGTTTCACCTGATGAAAACGTTAAAAAAAATTTAACGTTTCATCAGGTGGAAAATCACGATACTACTAAAATATTTTATTCCGAAATGGTTTTATTTTATTCGAAATAATATATATATATATATATATATATATATATATATATATATACAGTGAAGTGTAAACAATTTATTTGTACACATACAGACTTTTAATTTATTGTATTTCCAACTAATGAATAAACGTAATTTCCATATAATTAACTGTACACATATACATAATAAGTAAATATGCATAGAAAACAGAAAGGGTTTTTGATTTAATAGAAATAGACCCTAATTATCCATTTTAATGGATGAAACATTATTCGTACATTAATTTTGTCATTGTAAATACATTTTTTATAGCTTAATTTTTATACACACACGCACACACACACACACACACACACATATATATATATATATATAAATATATATAAATATATGTATATATAAATAATAAGAAAGAACAGAAATATAGTATATTAAAAATTAAAAGTGAAAATATTTTTCAAATTGTAGTTAAATAAAAGGTATTCTAACCTACCCACCCCACCCCCAAAAAATCTTTAAATATACAAATAGAAAAAATACCGTAAGAATCTTTGCCGTTAACAATAAAATTTAAAGAAAAATCCATGCATTTAACGGATGTCAGATTTCATTGAAGAATACATCCCTACCCCCTACCAAAACGTAACTAATAACTGATACATCAAAATATAGACATAATGAACACGCAGACACCCCTTGTCTAGTGGAAGTGAATTTATCTGTAACCTTGGAAACATGAATTATGATTTTAGCTGTGTCTTTAAAATCCAGTAATTTTAAAAGTTACTCCAAAATTCGCTTGAGGATGAAATGGAACTAATGTCTTTAATTTAATTACAAAATTAAATTCGGGGCTTTTAGCTTCCATTTTTGAAACATGGTTAGAACTGTGTAGCGAAAAAAAACCATATTTTAAATCAATTTATTTATAATAATAATAATAATATATATATATATATATATTTATAACATGGGTATGTGTTTGTTGGTGAAGATGTCAGACTCAACAGGAAGGCCTACATTAAGTGCCTTGAGGAGATAGTGCTGCCCTGTGTCAAGAGGATGGTAAGTGGAAGACCCTATCATGTCTGGAAAAAGAATTCTTCACCGTGCTACACTAGCAGGAGAACCCAGTCATAGCTTGTCAGATAACTTCTGCAAGCACATCACTCCTTACATCTGGCCATCTACCTCCCTAGACTACAACCTCGTTGTTTATTATGTGCGGGGTGCAGTTGAGCGAGAGACCAACAAAATTCCTTGTAACAAAAAAGATGAGCTGAAATTAAGGATTATTCATCAACTTAAACAAGGAGACCATCCAGAAGAGTTGCACAAGATTCCAAATTTGTCAGGGGGCCGTGGTTGAAGCCAATAGCAATTTTATTGAATAAATTTACTCTTTCATGTTTCAAGATATTTTTGGATAATTTTGATAAATATATCTGTTAAAATCAGATGTCAGTGTTATTTTCATTTTTGCGTAATTTAGACGACAATTTATCCATCACAGCCTGTATATAGTTGTGCATATGGGCAACGATTTTTCTTTATTCGTATTCGACGTATAAGGGTGTTATGGAGTGGTTTTACAGTGGAGGCTTGTATTTGTACTAAGTCGGTCCTAAAATAGGTTCGACGTACAAAACGTTAGGAATTTGATATAATAGGTAATGACGCAGTAATCTAGTTGTGGTCGCTGATACTTTAGTATCCGACTAACAGTCGTCCGGCATCGACTGACTGACCGAACCACTGAGCGACACCCTCGTTACTCTTACTACTCCTACTTATTATAGGTGGGAGAGTCGATTAACTATAGAATAGGTGTGTTCCACTATAACAAAGGGTCAGCAACTCAGTTCCGAGGAACAGACTGCCAAACACTAGCACATATGATTTGATTATAGTGGTGAAGGTTTTGTGCAGAACCAAACTACACTTTTTGAAGGGCCGAATACAGAGACGTGGTGCACTTCCTGCCCCAAATTACCCAAACGATCCTCCAACAGAGTTGTACTTCTCCTAGACCAGTTGCCAACCAAGGCTTTAGAACCTTGTCCGTCCTGCTATTTACCCATAGCTGGAGGAAGAAGAAGAGGATTAATACCTTTCCCAAGTGATTGCAATGGATTTGACTGGAATTCGAACTCGATTCTCCGAGACCCAGTTCGAGCCGCTACCCACTACTCCTCCTACATACATATAAGGGTGTTCCAGTAACTTGGACTGATTTTAAAGGTGAATTAAGTTTAAGTGTCTCATGATTTTTTCTTTTTCTTTTAGATTTGGCGGACATTTGGGCGATATTATTTTTCACACATAATTGCCATGAATTAAATAACTTGATCCAGTAGAGAAATAAATAAGTTTTCACAAATAACACTGACTTATTTACTGCTGACTTTGATCCATCTTAATGAAACACCCTTATATATAATCCGTCTTAATGAAGCACCATATATATATATATATATATATATATATATATATATATTATAATTTTATCAGATAGACAAAACCATTTTACTCACTACAAAGATGTAACTTGGTTTCAGTGCATTTCAACTGCACTTCGACGGGTGAGAATCGAAAACAGTTAACCATTTTCGAAGTGCAGTTGAAATGCACTGAAACCAAGTTGCATCTTTGTAGTGAGTAAAATGATTTTGTCTATATGATAAAATTATAATTAATAAATAATTATCGCTCTACTATTGGTATCGAGCCCTCTTTTGGATTAATGCTGTGAACGTTGGAATTTATATATTACTTTCGTTCCCATCGCATCGGATATATATATATATATATATATATATATATATAGTTAGATAGATATATGTGTACAGAGGGAGAGAGAGAGAGAGAGAGAGAGAGAGAGAGAGAAAGATAGATAACTTTTCTCATCCTGTCTATTTCAAAACTTCCTCTGCACAGCATCTTTTATCAAGGGATTCCAGACACACTATCCCGTGCCTGAAACGTTAGCCAGTCTTTCAACGCAGTAAATTCTAAACATCTTTCTTTCATCCGGTTCGAAACCGTTCATGTTTCTTTCCGCTTCTCGCAACGTTTCCAGCCGTCACAAAAGCGAAGGCAGACAATTCTTGATACGGCCTTTTAAATGTTTTTCATCTGTGAGAAGGACCGCGGCGATATAGACAGATTTCTTTTGAAGCTCGAACCTTTAAAAGAAAGTAAAGGAAATGGGATAAACGAATCGAGAAATTGCTTGTTTTCTTCTGCAAAACAGGGACCCTCGTGGGGGTCTGTAAAGTTTCAAAACCACTGGCTTCGGTTATTATTCAGACAAACCCCCACCCACCCCCAAAAAACAAACTACCAAACACGGCAGGTATTATGTTGGAAACCCCCCTGTCTACCTTTCTCTCTTTTTTAATTGGTATCACCCGATGCAGGACAGTAAAGCCACTAAGTCACAAGGGGTTACAGGGCGTGGAAGAATTAGGAACAGAAACATTAATAAAAAGAGTAATCAGGAGGACAGTAGATATCAATTGACATTACATTTAATTATTTGCAAAATAAAGTTGACTGGAAAGCATGGAGCCGGAAGGGTGTTCCACAAGCGATAAGTGCGAGAGAAGAAGCTGTTAAGATAGAACTTACGGCTACATGTAGCCAGCTCAACTGTATGCTGAAGAGATCTCGGAGCCAGTCTAGTACTGCGTTTAAAGTCATGAAGTCTAGGTTGAAACAATTACCATGAAAGTATTTATAAAAAAGAAACAGACAGACAACCTTACGGTGGTGGGAAAGTGACTGAAGCCGAGCTGCCAGATCATGGCCGATAATATTGCTGATTCTTCTTTGGAAATTACCAAAGAGTTCAGGGTAAACTGCAGGGCCATCGGACCGTATATGACAGCAACATTCTAAGCGAGGACGAATGGTAGACTTATAGATTTGTAAATTATTTGTGTAATTATTATTAATAGTAGTAGCAGTTATAGTAGTAGTAGTGGTAGCAGTATCTGTTGGTGTCATTTTATAAGCATAAGCACTTAGCTATTTACTTGTAGTACCTGTAAAATTCTACGATTTTGTTATTTGAATTTTCTAATGAATAATAATTATTACGTTAATGATTAAATGAGTTCCCTGCGAGATCAACGACCATAAAATAACTGTGGATATATCATATTTTTGAAATAGGATATATTTGACAGAGCCAGTTGACGGTCACAATTCCGCGATAAAATGACGGATGTAGCGAAGTCTTTTCATTGGTCCTTGAATTGACTAATCAAGAACGACCAGCAAGGCGTGATTTTCAGGTAAATAGTAGCCCTCACCCACGAAAAAAATTTTTTTTGATTTGGTACCCTGCAGATGGCCTGAAAAATAAAGAAGGTTAAGATAAAAAAAAAAATTCTCTCACTTATCTTTCTCTCTCCATTCGCTGACGAATAGTCGGCAACATTTCCCTGTCGGAAAAAAATTGCCGATACAGACTACACACGTCGTGCAATTTACAAAGCCGAGAAAACCTACCGCGTGATAAAAATTGAATTCTGATTTTTAGTGAGAAATCGTGACGGTACGACTTTGGAAGAATTGACCAGACGACAACTGATGCAGGCACTCTATGAAGTGATGACTGTAGCCCGTCGGAACACCAGCGCGAGTCATGGAGTAGTTAATGACAATGGCACACAAATATACGAAGTCTAATGTACCCACTATGACTCCAAGTCTGATAAGTGTATAGCAGGCAAATGCTTCACAGCCGAACGTGCGTGATATTGTTTGATGTTTTCCTAAAAGCATTGCATAACGTTATAGGTGGGTTCCCGGTTAGAAATACCTTCAGGGCGGTTCGACCAGTCCGCTCAGATAGTCTCCGATTGAATGTTTTCCAAAGTAATTAGATCAGTGGTTTTCCAACTTCTTCTATTCATTGACTGATAATGTTTTTTATGCCTGATCTTAGCCGTTTACATTTCCAAATCAAATAAACAGTGATATTTCCCCATATAACCTTGAAAACTGCCTGTTTTTAAAGCCAAACCAGTTAAATTAAATAAACTTCAGGAAAAAAGAAAAGATCTGCGGATAGAGGGCAAAAGGGTTGAAGCAATGTGTTACCTTTCATTGAATTTGTAGCCCTACAAAATCCCAATTTGTCTCCTTGGCCCCCATAACATTTATCAGCTCTCCTTTGGCCATGTGATCTCTGGTTAAGAACCGTTCATCTAGATATTCAACTCAAGTTAACTTGGCTGTTTCAACCTTCAAATAAAGGAAAAAAGAAAACACTACTTTCACACTACTACCGCTCATGAACAGTGATGCAAAATCTGTGCGTCCTGGGTAAGACGATAAACTACATCCGCTTCTTGGGTAAGACGATAAACTACATCCGCGTCTTGGGTAAGACGATAAACAACATCCGCGTCCTGGGTAAGACGATAAACAACATCCGCGTCCTGGGTAAGACGATAAACTACATCCACGTTCTGGGTAAAACGATAAACTACATCCGCATCCTGTGTAAGACGATAAACTATATCCGCGACCTGGGTAAGACGATAAACTACATCAGCGTCCTGGGTAAGACGATAAACTACATACACGTTCTGGGTAAGACGATAAACTACATCTGCGTCCTGGGTAAGACGATAAACTACATCCGCATTTTGGGTAAGACGATAAACAACATCCGCGTCCTGGGTAAGACGATAAACTACATCAGCGTCCTGGGTATGACGATAAACTACATCAGCGTCCTGGGTAAGACGATAAACTACATCAGCGTCCTGGGTATGACGATAAACAACATCCGCGTCCTGGGTAAGACGATAAACTACATCAGCACCCTGAGTAAGACGATAAACTACATCCGCGTCCTGAGTAAGACGATTAACTACATACGTCAGCAAGGCCTCTGACCAAGAGTCTTTCAAGAGCGTAGAACCACCTCTTAATTGTTGTTCTTCCCAGGTCCCCCTATATATGACATAGAATGAAAGAGATGCGTTCTCTTTGCATAATTTTTTATGTTAAGTGATACTTAACATGTACACTATTTATATTTATTTTACATTGATAATATTCTCCTGTGGAATAATGTACATCGACGTTGGAAAGTATCAGACCGTGTGTTTGTAATACGGAGAAATAAGGAAAAACATGCGAATATCAACAGAATGGATCCAGAATGCAAAGCTAACAAAGCCATGGAGTTTTACTTTGAAAAGACTGACGTCAGAAAGTTCAGAGGTCATCCAAGAATCACCATAGTTACAACGATGAACCTAGACATTCAAAGAACAAGGTAGAAATATCCCACTTTTCCTTTGGAGAAGTTTACAATCAAGGAAGATCTGCAACGAATCCGCAAACACGCAGAGGACACAGAAGGCTGGCAAAATATTGTCGAATCAGTAGACAATGTCACCGAAGATGAGAGAACATGTTAATTCATGACCTCAAATCGGACGTGTTTTGATGATGATGTAGACATCTCAATTAGCGTATCATTGGCTGAGATGTTTGAAAAGTACGTTCTTCTGTATCTATCTTCAGATTTTGAATAAAAAACTCGAATGCGGATTTTCAAAGTCGTTTGCTTCTTACACAGGCTGTTGATATTTATCTATCCATTTTGACTAAAGAAAAAAAGATATGCAAATATCACTTATCGCCGCTTTACCATACTCCTTGTAAAAGAGGTTGCGACAGTGACACAAGCTCTCTGTAAGAACTCAAGAGAGACCGTGCCACTAGGTGCAAGTCTTAGTGGGCGGGATTCCTGTTTGGAAAGAACATAATATTAAAAATATGAATTGTTTTGGCAGTGGTGGCGGTGGTTATTTAAATGAAAAAAAAAATTCTCCAAGTGGGAATTCCTGTTGACCTGTTAGCGGGGGAGAAATCATTAATGATTGTATTGCCAGAGAAAAAAGAGAAAAGCGTTTAACACAGGATGCCAAGTAATATGTCTGTCTCCTTGTAGAACGGTTGTAAAATAAGGGATTGTCTCTCAACGAACACAAACGTGTGTGTGTGTGTGTGTGTGTATAAAAATTAAGCTATAAAAAATGTATTTAAAATGACAAAATAATAATACGAATAATGTTTCATCCATTAAAATGGATAATTAGGGTCTATTTCTATTAAATCAAAAACCTTTTCTGTTTTCTATGCATATTTACTTATGTCTATGTGTACAGTTAATTATATGGAAATTACGTTTATTCATTAGTTGGAAATACAATAAATTGTCTGTATGTGTACAAATATTTGTTTTCCTTCATATATATATATATATATATATATATATATATATATATATATATATATTTAAAATTTGTGCATTTAGGCAGCAATCCTTCTTTCATGTACATTTTAATTTGTACATTTTCAAAGTTAATATTATTAAGTGTTGTTTTTTTATTTTTATTAATAAGGCTTCCATTATTTTAGCCTTTTTATTTTGCATGTAGATGATGCAATTATATTTGTGTTGTCACCAAGCATGTTACGAATAGCGTCCGGTAGGTCTCCATGAATGTTTAAATGAGATCTAATTGAGTTATGGTCAGAAAGGTGTAGATTCATTCTACACCTTTCTGACCATAGCTCAATTAAAAAAACAACAACACGTAATAATATTAACTTTGAACATGGACACAATATCTTGACCGTGTTTTGAAAAATGAAAACATTTTATAAAACATACATACAACAAACTATTCTTATTAAACAGTTAAATTTAATCCTTGCAAATGGCTAAATGTATAGCCGAAAGCGCTCGGATAAAAAGAATATTCGGGCAGTTTTATATAATTTATCATTCGAAAAGAAAAAAAATTAGATCGCATGAGAAATTGTATGAAAAAAAATAAATAAAAGCACCTTTGTCTGTCGTATTCAATGAAATGTGCATATGTATATGCATATATATATATATATATATATATATATATATATATATATATATATATATATATTATTGTTATTGTTTGTTGTTAGCATTATCATTATTATTATTATTTAATAAAATTTCTTGAATATTCAGGACGGTAGAAAAAAAATTATAGTTTAAAAATTACACGGCGCGTCTACTCAAATATGGGTATCCATTAAAAATATCATTCAAAGTGATAAAAATGTATCGGATTAATAAATAAAAAATCCATTATTTCTTTAGAATATCTATCTCTCTATCTATTTATCTATCTATCTATCAGGTCATCTCATAAGTTTTGTCCGAATTTTGAATAAAGAAAACAAGTGACCATTTAATTACAGATTCAATCAAGAATGTATTTTCCCTGATTATCTATGACTACCTTCCATCTATTAACAAGCATACATTACTGTAAAATTCTTTTGGCTTTGATTCGAAGAACTCCCGAATGTCAGTTTTAACCTCTTCCTGTGTTACAAAAGCTGTTTCTTTCAAATGATTCTGTAAGCTACGAAACAAATGGTAGTCTGAAGGAGCAAAATCGGGAGAATAAGGTGGATGAGGAATTTTCTCCCAACCAAGTTCTTCGATATTTTGTGACGTGATTCTTGCTGTGTGGGGTCGCGCATTTTCCTGATGAAACATCACCTCTTTTCGATTCACTGGAGAAGGTTTTTTTACTCAAAGCTTGGTTCAAACGCTCTAATTGCTGACAGTATATTTGAGCATTAATTGTTGCATTAAGTGATAAGAATTCAAAGTGGATTATTCCTTGGCGATCCCACCAGATTGAAAGAAGAACCTTTTGCCCATGAAGTTCCCTTCTCGGCTGTGGATGGGGTCCTTCCCTTTACCAAGCCACTGTATACGACGCTTAACATTTTGATAAAAGATCCATTTTTCGTCGCCAGTCACAAGTCTATCCAAAAAAGGTGAAACAAGTTGGCGAGAATGGAGAGAAGAGCAGATGTCAACTCGGGATTTGAGGTTGTTTTCAAAACAATTCATGAGGCACCCATTTTCCAAGTTTAGGAACTTTTCCAAGTTGTTGAAGATGACGATGAACAGTAGTATAGTTTGAACTGAGAACCACTGCCAATTCCTCAACTGATAAAGCAGGATTTTCTTCAAGGGCTGCTTCAAGAAGCTTTTCATCAAACTCAACTGGACGTCCGGTTCGATCTTCATCTTCAAGGGTGAAATCTCCACCTCTGAATTTTGCAAACCATCTTCTGCAAGTTCTTTCATTCACACATTCCTCTCCATAAAGTAATTGAATGTTTCTAGCCGCTTCGGCTGCTGAGTTTCCATTCTTGAACTCATAAAACATTATGTGCCTTAAATGATTCTTGGGTACTTCCATATTAACAGGGTTTTAATCAAACAAAATTTAATTTTTCTTGTTCTCTGAAATAAAATCTAAACAAAAATAATGTTCAGCTCCATTAGACATTATAAAATACTCTTTAAATTTCATTCATTTTAAAAAAAAGTTAAAATTCGGACAGAACTTATGGGATGACCTGATATCTATCTATCTATCTATCTATCTATCTATCTATCTATCTATCTATCTATCTATGTATGTGTGTGTGTGTGTGTGTGTGTGTGTGTGTGTGTGTGTGTGTGTGTATGTGCATAAGTCTGAGTGTTGGGTAGGGATAGTAAGAGATCGGTTATAGTTTACGGCAAGCCATTCTCTTGTGTTTACGCGTGAAGTCCTTGTTCAGATTTGGGCGTGTGGCATTTAGCCCCGGCGCGGGCGTGTGTATGTGTGGCCGCATATGTGCTTGCATGTGTAGTGTGGAGGGCGGAAGTAGTCTGCCTTGGTTGATGCGGCCAAAACGTTAAAAAGGGAAAACGTCTGCCTTTATATTCTTTTGAAGGATATTTCCAGAACATCAATTCTAATCTTTCTTTTTCACCTGGAAGTATTTAGCCAGCACTAAGTGTAAAACAAATAATAATAATAATAATAATAATAAAATAATAATAATGATAATAATAATGATAATGATGAAAAAAAAAGTGCCTCCTTATTGATATGGCAGTCCCTGTAGACTGCAATGTATCTTTGAAGATATTCAAAAAGCTGTCAAAATACAAGGGCCTTGAAATCGAAATCTCAAAAATGTGGCACATGGGAACATCAACAATCCCTGTTGTAGTTGGAGCCCTAGGATTAGTTGGAAAAAATTCCAGTAGACTAATTGAAAGGGATTCCTGGAAGTCCATGCCTCAAAGAGATACAAAAAATTGTTCTGACAAGTACAGCCCACACTTTACGAAGGGCTTTATCTATGTAATTTTTATTTTTTTGTTAGTGGAAAGTGTCATGATGCCATTTCTAACCCGAGGCCCGACAAGAAATGTGTAAACGCCAGAAATCAAAAGAAATAATAATAATAATAATAATAATAATAATGATAATAATCAGTGACGACGTAGTTATCGACTTCGGATTAGATAAATGTGAAAAAGTAACATTCAAGAAAGGTAGAATTTCAGAAACACCCTTAATAGATTTAGATTTTGTCAGAAAGATTAGGGAACTGGAGCATGATGTAGCTTACAAGTACCTAGGAATTAGCAAAGGAGATGGCATACAACACCTCCAAATGAAGAAGGAGGTAAGATAGGAGTACTACAGGCGTATACGTCTAGTACTAAATACTGAGCTAAACTCAAAAAACAAAATATCAGCCATAAACACCTTGGCTGTCCCTGTGGCGCAATACAGCTTTAATGTCCTTAACTGTACAATAGCTGAAAATAAGCGAATGGACGCCAAAACGAGAAAGCTTCTCACTTGCTACCGCATGCATCATCTTAAAGCTGATGTTGATCGTTTGTATGTGCCCAGATCCGAAGCAGGCAGAGGATTAGTTCAATTAGAACTGTCCTACAAAGCTACAACAATTGACCTCCAAAGATACTTGGAAACTACAGAAGACTGGATGAAGGTGTGTGTCAAGGAACATGAAAGTAGTAAGCGTCTTTACTCTGTAATAAAGGAAGCCAACAAATTCAAAATGGAGTTTGGAATGGGCGCAGAAATACAAGTAAAGCACAATACACCGGCTGAAGTTGCAAAATACTTAATAAAGAAAGCAAAGACAAATGCAACCGACCAGATACAGAAAAAATGGCAAGATAAACCGCTTCATGGCCAATACTCTGCCTGTACCAAACAAGCTGACGTATACAAAACCCGTACCCATCAGTGGCTACGTAGTGCAGGGTTAAAAGCTGAAAATGAAGGTTTTATCCTTGATGCACAGGACCAATGCTTGTTAACTAGGAATTATCAAGCACATATAATAAAATATTGCGGTAGCCCAAAATGCAGATTCTGTGATAAATATCCAGAAACGATTGATCATCTTGTATCAGGTTGCACGATATTGGCACCCACTGAATATAAAACCCGGGCAAAGAACAAAAATTCCCCGAGCCCCGCAACCGTCGGTTACTCTGGCCTCGGTCCGTGCACCGATCCTTCTCTCTAGTGCATTGAGAAGGCGCGGCCTCGGGCAGCTGTTCCCCAGGGCCGGCACCTCTCAGTATAATTTTCCTCAATGGCGACTCTGTCCTTTGATGGAATCGCCCCTGAGTGCACTCTGACCAAAGACAGAGACGCAACTGAGAGATGATAAATAAATAGACGTGGAATTACTCAAAAAGAGTAATTTATGTGCTTTTGCAGGTGTATGTATGTAAGAAAGTGTCTATTTTATGCCTTAATTGTCGTATACTGTAATGTCGCCTTGTTTTTGTTTGTCACAGAAAAATTCCGATTGAAAACTAGAAACCGTTTATTTAGTATTCGTTCTCAAACAGATAAGATATATATATATATATATATATATATATATATATATATATATATATATATATATATATATATATATATATATATATATATATATATATATATATATATATATATATATATATATATACCTCCTCAAGGCGGCGTAATGGTTAGCAAGCTTGTCTCTTTAGAACATTACGACTGAGTAGTGAGTTCTATCCTCACTGGGTGCTCCATACTTTCAGCCTTGTGCCACATCTAAGCTACGCTTGGAAAATCGCTATATAGGGCACTTCCATGTAATGGTTAGCAAGCTTGTCTCTCTAGGACAATTACGACTGACTAATGAGTTCGATCCTCACTGGGTACCCCGTACTTTCAGCCTGATGCTATATCTAAGCTACGCTTTGAGAATCATTGGGCACCTCGAGGTTGTATTAATGGTTAGCAAGTTTGTCTCGCTAGAACAATTACGACTGAATAATGAGTTCGATCCTCACTGGGTACCTCCTACTTTCGGCCTTGTGCCACATCTACGCCATGCTCGGAAAATCACTATATTTACATATATATTGTGTGTTTGGGTAGCAATCCCTCTTTTATACAGGTTTCATTTATTGCTGCCATATATGCCCCTGCTATTTACCTAGAGCTCTTTCATAGGATCCAAAGAAGAATCAGCAATGTTATTGATCCTGATCTGGCAGCTCGGCTTCAGTCAATTACCCACGGCCATAAGGTTGCCTCTCTGTGCCTTTTCTATAAATAATTTAATGGTAATTGTTCAGATTAGCTCTTCATTATGGTACCTAGACTTCATGAATTGAAGTGCAGTACTAGACTTGCGACGAGGATCCATCATTTGAAAGTTGACTTGGCTAAATGCAACCGTAAGTTGTATGGTAACAGTTTCCTTTCTCGTACTTCTCGCTGGTGGTACTTCCTTCCGGCTCCATGCTTTTAGCAAAAATTTAAATGCAATGTCAATCGATATCTACTGGCATCTTGGTTACCCTTTTCTCTTTCAACTCATTATTAGTTTTTGTTCCTAATTCCTCCCCCTGTAACCGCTTGTGTCTTACTGACTTTACTGCTTTGCTTGGAGTGATAACGATGTAAAAAAAAAAAGAAAAAAGAGTAAAGACAACTGAGAAGGTACTGTAATTTCAGTTTTTATTCACTTCTTCTTGTTTTCGTATTACACATTTTATGTCCAGAAAAAAAGAAATTTTATATAGAAAGTTATATCCGAATACAAGGTTGGTATATATGGAATAAAATTCCAGTAACCAAAAACACTATTTTTTTTAAAATGCTCAATACAAAGTAGAACGAATAATATTTTTTAAAAAATTATAACATAAATATATTATAACATCACTACAAAAATAGCCATTTTGTTTCAACACTTCTGGTGTCTTGTTAAGTGATAGTGTTGATTCTAAAATTAAAAAAAATATGGGGTATGAAAACGGATCGTGTGTATAGCAAAAAAAGTTAGAGACATCGAAGAACACAAAGACAGAATAAAAGGTGTAATATCAAACATCCCGCGTGAAACGTGTGTCAATGCACTTAATTGTACTGTTGATCGCAGGTTTTTGTGCATCAATCGCGCTGGTGGACAGATTGAAACTGTTCAGTAAACTCTGAATAAATGATTCCTCTTTTACTAGTGTTAGTAAAACAAATATGGCGCCAGTTTGTTTACATTGCGCAGATCAGTACGAAAAGTGATTGCGCAGGTCAGTGTTGCCAACATTGTGTGAAAATTTTGTGTGAATTGATTGGACAGTTTTTGAAATATTAGAAAAAGACTTATCTCGATAATAAAATGGCACGCAGTGTATATATATATATATATATATAGGGTATAATATATATATATATATATATATATAATTTTGTATATATATAATTTTGACTCACCCAATATATATATATATATATATATATATATAAAAATCAGCAACAATATTTACAGACTTTCATTTATTAAACATTAAATTACATCACTTAGGATCTTCCATAATTTACTTCGACTTTCAGTTAGCGTGATGTATATTTTTCCTAGAAGTTCAAATATACCTTTGTGCCATGCTTTATCAAATACTTTTGTATAGTCTATGAAACAGATATACAGCCTTCTGATATCACTCCAATCATAAATATTGCATTTCTTGTTCCAGTGCTTTTGTTCTATTTTGGGTCTAATTCTGTTGTACCCTCCATTCATCAGAATCCAGATGATGAGCTTAGTTAGGTGGCTCATTAAGCTGATTGCCTAATGGAGTTTGCTTTCATATATATTCCTTTATATATATATATATATATATATATATATATATATGTATTATTAAGGTAAAAATCGCTTTTTTATGCAAGTTTCATTACAGATAACTGATAAGACACTGCGATTAAGCATTATATTTGGATTACACACTTTGTTGATCTAGAAAAGAAAACATTTTCATACGAACACATAAAAAATTGAATAAAAGGCGTAATCGGAGTACCTTGTTAGTCGCTTTCAATAAAACTTGTATAGATCCCTCTCTTTGACAAACAATATGGCTTCCGTCTTGTCAGATCTACCGTTGGTGTGCTAACGGCCATCAGTGAATATGTATATCAAGCTCTTGATAATAACAACGAAGCTCGAGCTGTAACTCTAGATATCTCGAAGGCGTTTGACAGGATTTGCCACACTGGTCTTCTATGTAACCTCCATGGCTACGATATTAATGGACGATTGTTTGATCTAATCCAACCATTCCTATCAAATCGTGAAAAGAAGGTCGTTTTGAACGGTCTCGCTTCCAGATCCTTTCACACGAATGCGGGTGTCCCACAATTCTCTATCCTGTGTCCTACGCTGTTTCTGATCTTCATCAACAATCTTCCTGATGTCATCAGTTCCCAAGTAGGCCATTATGCTGATGACACGACTATTTACACCTGTCTCAATAGCAAATCCATCAAAGTTAACCCGGCTGCTGCACTTGAAAAGGACCTCCAACCTGTGACTATCTGGGAGCAGGAAATGGCTGGTAAATTTTAATGCTTCCAGAACAAAATTGCTCCCATTTAAGCTATACTCCTGCAGAGTACCCCACTGCGCCTTTTTGGCCACACGTTTTCACCTGACTAGAAGTGGAACTGGTCTGATGCTCCTGTTATTCATCTCGACGTTCTTGACAAAATCCAAAGAAGGATCTGCAATGTAATTGATCCTGACTTGGCATCTCGATTTCAGTCACTTTTTCACCGCCTTTTATTTTCATGGCAACTGCTCTGACGAGCTTTTTTCACCTGGTATGCGGCCTACGTTTAGGCATGCTACTAGATTGGCATTTAGGTCCCACCCTTTTACTGTTGAATTAGTTAAATGTAACCGCCATTTCTACTCCAACAGTTTCATTTCTTGCACTTCACGCCTGTGAAACTCCCTTCCGTTTTCTTGCTTCTCTCATAACTAAAATCTCCAAAATTTTAAATGCAACGTCAATCACCAGCTTCTATCCTTTCTTCAGTCCCCTCTATGCTCAGTCATTTCTCTCAACATCACTCTTTAATTCCCTGCGTACCACAAGTGACATTCCTGGCGTACTTGGAGTGAAATGATTCTATCTATCTATCTATCTATCTATCTATCTATCTATCTGTCAGTCTGTCTGTGTGTGTGTGTGTGAATTCCGTGTTTAAATCTATTGCACCAGTTAGCAAGGAAAATACTAGCTATTACGTCCCATCGCACAGTAAAGCGACAAATTCATTACATTTTCTCTAGCCACGTTCATAAAAAAAATTAAATTAAATTAATAACAATTTCGAACAAGGAAGAAAGAACAGGCAAATAAATTATCAAACAATATACACATTTGTTTAAATGGAACTGTCGGGGGAGAAATTCGTACACATCTGGGATTAATCTTTGCAATTAATCTATTGACCCGGTGAGTGCATTTCACCCCAAGATAAATACATAAACAACTACTACTACCACCATCACTATTACTACTACTACCACAATGGCGAAGCATTTATTATACTTTTCACCTAGACCATTTACGTAATAATAATTCATCCTGTTTCCATTAGAAATATACAATATATATATATATATATATATATATATATATATATGGTTGATATGTCAGGAAGTAGTATATATATATATATATATATATACTACGTCTGTAGAAGTAGATATATATATATATATATGTGATAGAAATCTTTAGCAGGATTTTGAATAAATATAATTAAGTAATTCATCGAGTCTTGAATAAATCTCAACAGAATGCAGAAACCACCGGACGGCCGTTTCATCCTATATTTGGGATTCATCAGCAGTGTGCATCCACTACCGAGAATTGAAACCCGAACAGTTACGATATCAGGCAAACGCCATACCAACGGGCCTCGGTGACGAAGAGTGAACGAATTAGACTCGATATAGCGCCGCTCGATCACAAATTCCGTGGTGGAACTCATCCGAGTTACACATAGGACTGTGACTCCAAGAGCCACGACTACAATGCCCAAGCCGCTCTATCTAGAGCATTTGAAGCCGGTTCAAGCAAGGATAGACAAGGATAGAAATTATTAGGAGGATTTAAGATAGACAAAATTAAGTAATTCATCGTATATATATATATATATATATATATATATATATATATATATATATATATATATATATATATATATGTGTGTCTGTGTGTGTGTGTGTGTGAAAAGTGTGTGTATATAAATATAAATAAATATTTGTCTGACGATCACAAAAGCGTGAAACCCAGGGTCACAAACTCACATCAATCCAACCAAAATATATATGTGTGTGTGTGTGTGTGTGAAAAGTGAGTGTATATAAATATACATGAATATTTGTCTGACGATCACAAAAGCGTGAAACCTAGGGTCACAAACTCACATCAATCCAACCATATATATATATATATATATATATATATATATATATATATATATATATATATATATATATGGTTGATTTGTGAGGTAGTAAACTTCCTGATATTATCGGTCAGGAGAAGGCGATCCCAGCGTGCGACACCTTTGCAAAATCCCTGAAAACCATACCACACGTTGACCCAAGGCTTGTGAGTGAAATTGGGGCCGTCGATAGCTGTGCTAGCAAGAAGTCACAAGTCATCGTGACCGAGTGTGCTGTTCTTGTTCTCTTCCCAAAAACTGTAGCTAAAGTCTGCTCAGCATAGTTGAAGTATAAACCACAGCTGGGCTCTTTGGGTGTTGAATAAACACAAATGCGCCTGAGCAAACGTCTGCATTAGGGATTGGCTAGCCGCCCTAATAGACTGGTATCCTCAAATACGAGTGGCCAGTTATTATTTAGTTTATATATATATATATATATATATATATATATATATATAGATAGATAGATAGATAGATAGATATAGATATATATAGTTATAGATATATAGATATATATATACGAATGTGCTCACATTAATATTTTATGCCAAAATATATATATATATATATATATATATATATATATATATATACTTGTCTCTGCTCACACACAGACGAATGTGGTCACATTAATATTTTATATTTTATATAAATAATATATATATATATATATATATATATATATATATATATATATATAAATATAAATATATATATAGTATCTTGGAAGCAAAATTCAATTAAATAAATTTTATTAAGTGTAACTGACAAGATCTGTCCGTTTAATTTGTGAGTGCATTTTTCTAATTTTCAAATAAGTTCTTTCACGTCAGGATCAAAATTGTTCAAAGTCCAAGAATTAAATGTTGCCAGTTCTGTAGACTTTATGTATTGTTAGTTATTCAAATATATATATATATATATATATAGCATAAATAACGTTATGTGAAGGATTGATCTCAAGCAATGTGAAACTGTTCCGTATTCATTTACTTTGGTTTGGTTTAGTTTTACGACATATCAACCTCAATGAGTTATTTAATGTCGACAAGATTTTTATTGCTGGTAATATTATTAAAAAATTTATTGCTGGTAATAATCTATTGCTGGTAATAATTTTTTTCTTCAAAATACATTGCTGGTAATATTTTTTTTACAAAAATGCATTGCTGGTATTAACACCTACACTTTATAGCGTTTTGACCCCAGTTTGGTGGTTAAGTATTTTCCATAGCTGGGACCCTAACAGGTGCTACCACTCCGGGTCAGGATGGACCTGCAAACACCAGCAATTAAGATTTGGTCCCACGCTCTTCAAAACCTCCTGTCAGAGGCCTTGCTGTCGGATGTATTTTATCGTCTTACCCAGGACGCGGATGTAGTTTATCGTCTTACCCAGGACGAGTATTGATTCGGATTTGCAAAAACTAATTCGAAAGTTAGGGACAGGCAGATCTTGTCAGATGAATGTAATTAAACTTGTCCAATATAAGCATACGGTGGAGCAATAGATAGCGGCTCGGATTGAGGAATCGGAGATCCGAGTTCGAATTCTAGTCGAATCTATTACATTCACTTACGTGCTAATACCCTTGGGAAAGGTATGAATCCTCTTCTTCCTCCCTCCCCCAGTTATGGGTAAATAGCAAGACTGACTGTTTTTTAATTAAAAAGTATTAATTACATTGTACCGGCCTGTATATCGGCAGAAAATTCGTAGGAAATATGTGCTCTCCAACAGTTATCTGACCTGACGTGCTGTTAAACATTTAACTACAGAGAAGCGTTTGCTTTGAAAATGATCGATCGAGAAAAATCATCGAAGGTATGTGTTTATAAACAGTAATTCGGACTTTGCGAACCAGCCAGACGCTTGTCTGTAGTTGAATGGTTAACAGCACAAATTATCAAATGATGGTTCTCATGAAGGTTATGGGTTCGATTCCTGTCGAAATTTCTCTTGTAATTAATACTGTTTAATTAAAAAACAGTGTATTTACTTAAATATACTATATCTGTAAAAATAACGTATAAACAGAAAATATATTAAATAATTGTCGAACTTAACCTATTTTGTGACACACACACACATATATATATGTATATATATATATATATATGTGTGTGTGTGTGTGTGTGAAAAATATATAGAAAATAGGAAAGAACTCGTTAGGTAAATAATCCAAAGTTCTTTCGTATTTTTGTTATTATTTTTTAAAAAATAGTGCTCGATACAAAAAGTAGAACATAAAATAATTATTTATTTAAAATATGATTTAACACGCTACATAAGAGTTCAGTTTCAAAACAAGAGCCGAAAACTTCAATATAATTATTTGAATTAAATTGAATTAAAGTAAGCTCTGTTCCATAAAAAAAAATTCGCTTGAAGATGGAACAGAGCTTAGTACTTTAATTTGAATAATTATATTAAGTTTTCGGCTCTTGTTTCGAAACATGAGAACTCTTATGTAGCGTGTTGGAATCATATTTTTAAATAAATAATATATATATATATATATATATATATATATATATATATATATGCCTTTTTCCCGATTCTTATTTTTTCTATACAACATACAGAATCTTTATGACAATTTCATTTTTACTCTTACATATATATATATATATATATATATATATATATATATATATATATATAGATCATTAAATCAGTTGCCTGATACAGTTATTAGAATAATTTTATTTGAAATTATACGAATGATTAATTCACAATTAGCAATTAATTTGTAAGCAACTGAAAATATGTAACGACGTAATATAGCTTTCCTCTGCCTTTTCTATAAATATTTTCATGGAAATTGTTTTGATGAGCTTTCTTCTTTCATCCGCAAACTTATTAATGTAAGGTTGGCAGTTAGGTCTCATAATTTTACTGTTGAAATAGCTCAATGTAACCGTAAGTTCTATGCTAACAGTTTCTTCTCTTGAGCGTTCCGTTTTGGAATTTTCTTCTGGCTTCCGGTCAACTTTGATTTTATAAAAATTTAAATGCAATATCTATCATTATCTTCTTTAAGGTAAGGCTGCAAGAACATCTTAAAGCCATAACAAGAGGGGAAATGGAAAAATCATGCGTAGCTGACCACATAGGGAGGGAAAAGGGAGATCAGCACACGATATGAGATGAAGTTGAAATAATAAACAGATAATATCAGGGGAAAATACGAAAACTTAAGGAATCAGCGCATAGGCTAGGCCACAAAAATCTCCTGAGCCGACCAAGCATAGAAATGAATACAATAAACCAGTAATAAAGAGTGCTAGAGAAAAGCAATACGAACAAAATTGCAATATGAGCACTGGTTAAAATTTTTTACTGAGACATTAAGTGTCCAAAATTCATATCCTGATGTCCTCAAGGACACAGGGTTTAGTGGATAAAAGCGTAGGTTGGATCCAGTGACTTGACCTAAAGAGTTCAATACCTGGCTACGACAGTGGTGAACAAAAAACTTGGAGAGTTGAGTTATAAGGGTTCAGTTCGAAATCCTAATCGCATAAAAAGTTCGTGCATTCAACGGCAGAATCGCCGTAAATCTTTATTACTATAAACGTCTGTGAACGTTGCTTGTGTGTTTGTCAGAAGTTATATATAGAGAGAGGGTGAAAGAAAGATATGAATTTATTATCGCGTATGAAGCCAGGCGAGAGAAGGAAATCGAGAAAAAATCTCTCTCTTTCCACCCACCTGTCTCTCTTTCCACCCACCTCTCTCTCGCTTTCCACCCACATCTCTCTCTCTTTCTACCTCTCTCTCTCTTTCCATCTCTCTCTCAGTCCACTTCTCTCTCTTTCCATCTCTCTGTCTCTTCCCACCTCTTTCTTTCCACCTCTCTCTTTCCACCTCTCTCCTTCCACCCTCTCTCTTTACACTTCTCTCTTTCCACCTTTCCGTGATTGCGTGTTTGCTTATTTATATTTCAACTTTTTTCAAACAGGCATTTTTTTTAATGTTGAAAGCAACCTGTTTTATAATCTGAACATTCAACGGATATATATATATATATATATATATATATATATATATATATATACGATTTGTTTATACAGTAAGTATTTTTATTTCAACTTTCTTCAAACAGAAGAACCTTGAGATGCATAGCAGGAGCACCAGACCAGATATGATTTAGGTTTATTTCATTTTACGGCATATAAACTTCAATGGGTTATTTAATACTAACAAGATTTTTAGGATAGGTTCGTATGAATAGAATATGTATTCTTTGTAAAAAAACTCAGTTGTAGACAATTTTTTAAGGTTGAAAGAAATTTCAAGAACTTTAAATAAATGTATTTTTGAAATATCTCACCATGAAACTAAATGTAAACAGTAAAAAAACAAGGTTGACCAAACAGGTCACGGGTGGTCTAGTATGGTAATAAAGATGAGGGCAACAGTCCGGACAAAGTAAAAAAAAAACAAACGTATCTTCTTAATTCTTGTTCTTTTATTGTCATCTCTCCTTAATAACGTTTTGCTTTTTCTCATATTCTTTCACACTCAGTCTTAGTGATTTTATTGCTTTACTTGGGGTGAAATGATTACAAAAAAACAAAGAAAAGAAAAAAAGAAACATTGTAACGAAAAATAAATGCCTTTTCAGCATACCATTCGTCTATGCATTGAATACTGCTGACATATCTGGGTATGACGATAAACTATATCCGGCAGCAAGGCTTCTAATTAGGTGGTTTTGAGGAACGTGAAACCACCTCTTAATTGACCTGGGGTGGTAGCACCTGTTAGGGTCCCAGCTATGGGCAAACTGGGGTCAAAAGACTATGAAAGTATAAAAAAAGATTTTTATAGTAGAAATACCAGCAATATATTTTTGAAAAAAAGTTATTAACAGTAATAAATTTTTGTAAAAATGAAAAAAAAAATATTACCAGCAATAGATTAAAAAAAATATTACCAGCAATAAATTAAAAAAAAAATATTGCCAGCAGTACATTTGACTCTCAACAAAATCCTGCTTTACAAACACACATCAATGAAACCTGGTCTACAACTGATTTCTTACAACGAATACATATTCTATTCATACGAACCTATCCTAAAAATCTTGTCGGTATTAAATAACCCATTGAGGTGTTGATATGCTTTAAAACAAAATAAACCGTATCTGGTCTGTTTCTTCTGCTATTCATCTCGAGGTTCTTGACAAAATCCAAAGAAGGATCTGTAATGTAAATCTTACTATTTAACCCAAAGCTCGGGGGAGAAGAGGTGGATTCATGACTTTACCAAGTGTATTTCCGCATAACTGAATATAACAAACACAGCTGGAATTAGAACTCGGCTCTCCGATTAATAATTCGGAACCGTTTTCCATTTACACCATCCGTGTATCCAAGCTTACAACACCTAATATTCCCAAGCGGTCACCCATCTAAGTACTGAGCAGGCTCGACGTTGCTTTTCGCTGATCGAACGAGAACCGGATTTTCAATGTGATATCTCCTTAAGCTTAAATAGTCATTTTTTGCTGTATACGATCGAAATTCTTATTAAATAAAATATACCTCTTGTCGGGTGTCGACGGTTTATTCCCATTATCCTGGTGAAAGCACATTTTAACAGCGGGTTGATTTAACATTTCGTCCACAGTTTCGCTTCATTTCTCCTTTTAAAGAAAAGCATGTCTATCGTGGGATTTAGCCCACCGATGGTGATTTGCTAAGCGTTGCTTATATGTGGTACAAGGCCGAAAGTTTGTGGTAGCCAGTGAGGATCGAACTCACTATTCTGTCGTAATTGTTCTAGCGAGACAAGCTTACTAGACTTTACACCACGTCAAAGTGCCTAACCGCAAGTGAGTGAGAAAAGAGTTTTATTAATAAAAATATGATAGGTCATGTGTGCAGTAAATCTGAGACTGTCAGTGAAGTCATTATATATGAGAATAATTTGGCTCCTGTCAAACATTAAGCGTTTTGCATTTTTCTATTCTTTTTCATTTTTCTTCAGTTGAGAGAGAGAGAGAGAGAGAGAGAGAGAGAGAGAGAGAGAGAGAGAGAATGAAAAGAAAATATGTTTTGTGCCGAGCCATCGTTTGTGACGACTGTCGTTGTCGTTCGTGGTTCAATTGAATATTACGAGGACTTTTGTCTGCCGTGACTAGCGTACCCACTCCAAATTGACAGCTCCACAATGCTTGTCAGTAACGATCTTGTAGTTTTTGTTTTTTTTTTTTTTTGCCTGTGAACAAGGGCCGGTGAAAACTTGTTCACTCTTTTGAACAATAAAAGAACGAAAAGCGCTTCTCTCGTGCGAGAAGTGCCCGCCTGAAAAGAAAGATGTTTGTCGTCCGTTGCGCGCGTCGAACTCGAATCGGAGGTGATTTAAAGAGGTAGATAGAAAGGAAGCTGACGTAGATGATCACTGGTAGTCGCCTTCAGCTGATTATTGTATAACATACATACATTGACGTCCCATTATCTCCCTATTCTAAGTAAATGATGTCTTATTAGAACACCGTTGTTTTGTTTTGTCTATTCTTGAGAGAACGTAACGATATTGACAATCGTGCATGTTGAGGTATTTAAAGCGAGTTCAGCACTTTACATGAGCTTGACCGAAATTTGAACTCGGCACGTCGATTCCATTTTCTGCGTTGTTAAACGCTACGCACATGGCTTTAATTGGCGTGTTAAACATGTGCTCCTGGTTTGGTTTGGTTTGGTTTATTTTACGGTATATCAACCTCAATGGCTTATTTAATGCCGATAAGATTTTTTATTGCTGGTAATATTTTTTCCCAAAAATGTATTGCTGGCAATATTTTTTTTTTTTTAATTTATTTCTGGTAATATTTTTCTTTTCAGAAATGTACTGCTGGTAATAATTTTTCCAAAAAAGTATTGCTGGTATTAAAACCTATTTATTTACTTTAATTTGGTCCTTTTGGGGGGGTAACTATTTTCCCATAGCTGGGACCCTGATAGTGCTACCACCCCAAGTCAGAGTGAACCTAGGAAAACCAGAAATTAAGAGGTTGTTCCATGCTCCTCAAAACATTCTGATCAAAAGGCTTGCTGTCGGATGTAGTTTATCGTCTTACCCAGGAGGTGGATGTAGTTTATTGTCTTATCAAGCACGCAGATGTAGTTTATCGTCTTACCCATGTCGGGGATCGAGTTTATTGCCTTACACAGGGCGCGGATGTAGTTTATCGTCTTACCAAAGACGCGGATGTAGTTTATTGTCTTACCCAGGAGGCAGATGTAGTTTATCGTCTTACCCAGGACGCGGATGTAGTTTATTGTCTTACCCAGGTCGCGGATCTAGTTTATCGTCTTACACAGGGCGCGGATGTAGTTTATCGTCTTACTCAAGGCGCGGATGTAGTTTATCGTCTTACCCAGGACAGAATGTGCTCTTGGTCTTGGTCAAGGGAGAGAATCGTTCTCAACAGTGATTGGCAGTTTTAATTAGCGAAATTAAGGAGGAATTATAATGCAAATTAAATATGTTCTTTTGTACGCGTGAAACTCACTATAAGTAAAACTTGTAGTCGATCGATTAATTTATTGATAGCACTTCGAGTAAGGGCAGTGTTTAAAAATCAGTTTTATTATAAAACGTTCTTTAGGTAGAATTTCAAGAAGATCTTTCGTAGGGAACCATTTATAAACATTATTAATTTATTGATATGGGGCTTATATCATGGATTAATTTTTACGGCTTATCAACCTTTTGCAGGTAATTTAAAGCAGAAAATAGTTTTAGATTATTAGAAATTTCCTGAGATAAAAATCATTTACTGATACAATTCATACTAATTAACCCATAGCTGGGGGGTAGGGAGAAAATCACGAGATATCTTCCCCAAGGGTATTTGCGCCCGAATGAATATAACGGACCCGACTGGAATTGGAACTCAGTTCCGAGCCGTTATCCATTACACCAGCCGTACGTCCAAACTCATCATACCTGGTATTCCCAAGCGGTCACCCATCTAGATATACTGACCAGGCTCGACGCTGCTTAACTTCTATGATTGTACGAGAACCGATGCTTCAACATAATATAGTAGGCGCTGATATAATTATTTAATAAGAAAAATATTTGTGTCGCATATTGACGCAGTGAATGGAAGTTCTGCTTTCAGGTTTCCGATCGAGGGTACTTCCAAATATCTAAATATAAATGCCAAGAGTTAAACACGACCAAATATATATATATATATATATATATATATATATATATATATATATATATATATATATATATATATATATATGTGTGTGTGTGTGTGTGTGTGTGTGTGTGTGTGTGTGTGTGTGTTCTGTCATATACATTCTGTGGTAAAATTATATAGACTGGTTCAATCGTAAAAAATAGGGAAAAAACATTTTTTTTAGAAATCATTAAATTTGTAAATCCGCTTAAAGGGTATAATTCTAGTTTTCTGGAGGCTTATAAAAACCATATAAAACAGTTCATCCATCTTTCTGTCATCTTCATGGAAATATGGACTCAGATGGTGAAAAGTAGGGAGGACGAAATGGCGTATATGTGATTGAATAAATCTATTTCCAAACATCTAAAAAGTGAGAATTTCATTTAAAATCATTATGAACCTTTCTTCCGATCCACCCAGTATATAATAATAATAATAATCGATAAGCCCTAACGAATTACGTAAAATTCCTGGAATTGAATTTAACTCGTTTAAAGGTGAGTGTACATATATCTATCTATCTATCTATCTATCTATCTATCTATATATATATATATATATATATATATATTACACAGCAAAAAATTCCAAAATTACCTAATGTGTGTATAAATTTATTTCAAGTAACTATAATTACGCTGTTTATATTCAACCCTGGTGAATAGATAGTTTGTATCGGAATCTAGATTTAGAATTTAACTTAGAAGTCGAGAAATATATATATATATATATATATATATATATATATATATATATATATATCATTATTTATTTAAAAATATGATTCCAACACGCTCGCGCACTATTTTTGGAAAATAATAAAAAAAAATACTAAAGAACTTTGGATTATTTACCTAACGAGTTCTTTCCTATTTTCTATATATTTTCACATTCAAACACACACACACACACACACACACACACACACACACACACACATATATATATATATATATATATATATATATTATGTGTAGATAGGTTTTATTAAACACCCAATTTTTTAAAACGGTGTGAGTTACGTCTTCCGGCATTTTAGATACTTAATGTGCGCTCCTGCTGTGTACGAATCTACGCCTTCCTGTGTTGGAGAACCCACGGGCTGATCCGATGTGCACTTCGTGCCTGAGCGTTATAAGCTTGACGGATCAGCCAGTAGTACACAGACGTAAGCAGGTTCGAACCTATCCGGAGATCACACATTCTTCATTCTGTCTCTAAAATTTGCCGGCGGATAGAAGTAATTCACACTGTTGAAAGCAAAAGGGCGTTTCCTCAAACACAGACATCGAAAAATAACGTTTGGACTAGTAAGAAATATTGCCGGGTAAAAATTCATAGGTTTCTTAGAAACTACTTTACATACATACATACATATATATATATATATATATATATATATATATATATATATATATATATACTAGCAGTAGAGCCCGGCGTTGCCCGGGGATGTAACAGTATCGACCATCATAAAGACTGAAAAATAAAATTGACAAAGATTATTGTTTAAGGTTGACGGACACCCATGTCTTAATTAGTTCTTTTTTTGTTTTTGGGTTTTTTTTTACGAATTGGTCAAACCCAAACTCAAACAAAAACATTATTTTCAATCGTTATGAGTCTATCGATTGAATAGAATTTTATTATAAACAATTGTCTTGTAAATGGAATTTTTAAAGCAGTCTGAATGTAAAAAATAAAGAAAAAAGTGTGCAAAACAATAAGAAACACTACCTGCCAAAAAAAGTGAAGTTTTGTTGAAATTGGTTGAAAAATGTAGGAAATCCGATCCCATGTATAAACGATCACACACAAACAACCTGGGTTTTATAAGTATAACTCGATATGAGTTGTACCCCCTTCATTCTGGCGACAGAGTCGTGTTTTATCGTGTTTTCAAATTGGTTTTGTGCAAAAACAATTGTGTTTTTCCAATTTTTGGCGCTGTCAGAACCACCGCAAGGTAATTTTACGTAGTCCTGTGAAGTTTTGTTGAAATTGGTTGAAAAATGTAGGAAATCCGGTCCAATATATAAACGTACAGACACACACACAATCTGCATTTTATAATAAGTAAGATTATATATATATATATATATATATATATATATATATATATAAAGGCCAAATGGGGGAACTAGACGTCTGGGCAGCCCTCGTTCTCTATATATTCCACCCAGGCTTGTAGCACCGTGCTACTCCATCATAGTGTCTCAAGACGGACGGATGCCGCTGACGACGACATATATATATATATATATATATATATATATATATATATAGGTACCTCCAAGGATTCGTTAAAAATGAGCACATATGTTGGAAAAAAAGATTTATCGTCAAATCTTTACGTTATTATTAAAAGGAATGCCACAGGTTTACTTGATTATCGAATTGTATTTTGGATCACTTATTTTAGGTACGTATATATATATATATATATATATATATATATATATATATATATATATATATATATATATTTGTGTGTGTGTGTTTTGCAATAAGAAAGAACAGTTAGATTAATGAGCCAAAGTTAATTAGTATTTATGTATTTATTTTTAAAAAACAGTGCTCGGTACAGAAGTAGAGACTAAAATTATAATAATTATTTATTTATTCATGATTTATTTTTTATTTTTATAGGCGATCATACTTACTTAATAATAATAATAATAATAATAATATATATATATATATATATATATATATATATATATATATATGTGTGTGTGTGTGTGTTTTTTTGTGTGTGTGTGTATAATGACACCATCTTCAGCAGCGTAGCATACTTTATTCTATTTATCAATTTTTCACGCAGGAGAGAAAAGCCTATCTCTTTTCCAGCTATCACGTTGTGCTGGATAACAGGATATCTACAGGGAGAATTGGAATCATGCCTTTTTTCTCAAGGGCACCTGTGTTAAATGAATATTAATTACATCATTTGGAATCTGTCAGTGATATTTCAGATAGATTTCTGAAAATGAATCTGAGATTTTATGTTTGTTTTACTGAGCCACCATTAAGCAGTCCCGACAACCAATCAAAAACTAAACGATGGCGGCCGTTCGACTAAAAATCTTTGATCTTCAAAAGCCATTTTTTCCCTGACAAATATACATCCCCGACCTTAAAAAAGGTCTCACCATGACAGCCTTTGTCGGTAAATTTGATCGTAGCTTGTCCCAATTGGCTAAATATGAAGACGAGATTTGAAAACACAGTTTAGGGTCCTTTTTTTTGTAGGCTTCCATCGTCGTGCTTGACTCATTGAAAAACATCTTGCAAAATTCTCTAAGGGGAGAAAAATGCCACATAAAAAAAATATTTATAACCATATTTTCGGTAGGCTGGTATAACATTTTGCGGTAGACTGGTTGCCAAACAACGTTATAGCACCCAGTCTGTTCTGATGTTTAACCCATACCTGGGGAGAGGAGAGGGTTTCATGCCTTTCCCAAGGGTATTTTTACATAAAGGAATCTAACGAAATTGATAAGAATTCCAAATAAACTATCCGATTTGACATTCAGAGACATTACCCAGGTTTACATGACCTGTCACCCATCAAGGTAGTGGTTGAGCTCAACGTTGCTTAACTTCGATGATCGGACGAGAACCAATGTTTACCCATGACATAGCCGTAAGACATGACGCACAATGTATTTACTAAACTGATAAATATTCACATTATTTACTAAATTCGGACGATTATACTCACCTACATTGCCATATTCACAACGTTTCGGCCGTTGTACGCCCCGGCCTTCTTCAGGGGAATGGAATTTCGAACCGAACTCTTTGTTTCGTCCACCGGGGTAGATTGTTCTAGTTCCACGTGCCATGTCTCTTCTGGGTGTCGCGGTTATTTCACTTTAACTAAACTCTCCAATTTTTGGTTCACCACTTCTGTAGCCTGGTGTTGAACTCACAAGATAGACTTGAGTTAAAGGGAAATAACTGAGACATCCGGAAGAAGCATGGCACGTGGAACTAGAATAATCTACCCCGGTGGACGAAACAAAGTGTTCGGTTCGAAATTACAATGACCTGAAGAAGGCCAGAGCGTGCAACGTCCGAAACGTTGTGAATATGGCAATGAAGATGAGGATAACAGTCCGAATAATGTAAATAATGCAAGTAATCATAATACCTCATCTCAGAAATTCATATGATGACAACAAAGATATGTCACCCACTCACAGCAGAGCCGTGACATTAAAAGAACGCACCTGAGACTGTCCACGGGTTTCGCATTGTCAACAATGATAAAATACCCTTGAATACAACACTTCATAGTGTCTATTTTTCGACCAAGATAACAATCGCTTAAATACATGTTATAGTTTTAAGTTACTTGTAATCAAAATCCTTCTACTGTGAGTAGTGCACCGAAAATAAAACCACTTTTATTTCTATAAAGTCTTATACCATATTTCTAGGGCATATAATGAAGAAAGAAGGCTTGGAGAATTAGACACTCACAGGATATATTGAAGTCAGAGCAGCCAAAGTGCAGTAACGAATAACTTATCTTGCGAAAAGGGCCGACGTGAGATAAGAAAAAGACAAAACTTACTAAGAGCTAAAAGAGGCAGAAAATTGTGGAGGGCTATGGTCACCTACGTCCTGAATGGACACAGTACACAGAAGAAATCTTAGAGAATCAAAATTTTAAGAATATACTTTTTATTCTATAAGCTTTTTTGAAATTTAATAGACACTGTACTGTTAGGCAATATCAGTCTTCCTCTATGGAAGTGAATACTGGACAACCTCCTCAAAAATGAAGAAGAGACTTGAGGAAACAGAAATGTCGTTCTACAGAAGGATGCTGAGAATACTATGGCCTGAACATGTGAACAACGACGGAGTTTTAAAGAAAATGGAAACAAAAAGGAAGCTTATACTTAACATCAGGAAGGAACAGTTTATATTTCTAGGGGACATAACGAGGAAAGTCTGTTTGGAATTTTTGATACTCACAGGACGGCCTGAAAGTCAGAGTGACGGAGAAAAATAACCCATAACCTACATAGAGAGCTTGAGTAAATAGATGATGGAGCAAGGTTTAGGAGAGATGAAAAATTGAAGGAGCAATATTTTAGTCGTCCTGATATAACTCGCGATACAGTAACAATACCTCATGCGTTTACTGACATTGCTGCATATTTTGCTGTTCAGCAGTCTGCTGTATAAAGGTGCGAACAACGTATTGAATACAAATACACTTTTCTTTCCTTTAAATAATATCGAAGTAAATTTCGCCTGCTACAAATTTTTTTGCCCCTCCCCCTTTTTTTTTTTCGTTTTTTAAAATTTTGTCTTTGATGAGAACGAAGCCTCGGGGAATTGGACGTTAGCTGCCAGGGAATTTCAGTTATTCCAAGCACGTGAAATGACTTGGATGCTACCGACCCGATATTTACTAAGTTAGTTGAGCTATGAAGTGAGAAGTAAGGACGGAAAGATTGTGCCAATCTTCTAATAGGGAATGGCCTGTTTGCCTTGAAAATCAGCATTCGAATTCCTAACTTATCTACGCTTGGGCACTGAGAACAGGCACTGAAGGGGATGGCTGAAAATACACAACTTAAACATGAGATTATCTATCTATCTATCTATCTATCTATCTATCTATCTATCTATCTATCTATCACTCTGCTCAACGTAGTCAGGGCCAGCAAGACATACGCTAATTTTATGTCTCGTGTATGATGCGACCCTTTTAAAATTAGCTCCAAAATTAGGTCTTCAAAAGTCGCATGATACACGAGTATATATATATATATATATATATATATATATATATATATATATATATATATATATATATATGTATGTATGTATATATATATGAGGCCTTTCTGAAAACTGGGTGTTCTGTATGGGCTCTGGGCGAAAAGAGGGATCAGCTGATTGTTATGTAACATGATATTTTAGGAGTATACTACTGTAATCTTAGCTTTCTGCAACCATTTCATTTTTTCACATACTTCTATCTATCTATCTATCTATCTATGTTTTATAGTCTTTGTTTTTTGCTCTGTGTGTGTGTGTGTGCACGTGTGTGTGTTTGTGTGTGTGAAATAGAGAGAAAGAAAGAAAGAAAGAAAGAAAGAGAGACAGACGGACAGCGACAAGGAAATTTTAGAGTGAAGAGAGAACAACAATTTTTGTTTTTCTGTATCTCTTTACAGTGTGAGTGTGTGTCTTTGTGTGTGTGAAAGAGATAGATAGATAGAGAGAGAGAGAGAGAGAGAGAGAGAGAGAGAAAGAAAAGCGATAGGAGAATAGATATATAGACATAACAAATGTTTCTCACTTTTATCCATCTCCGTTTATCTATCTATCTATCTATCTATCTATCTATCTATCTATCTATCTATCTATCTATCTCTGCCTGTTCATAACTATATTAACTGTATTTAGATATGCAAATCAATGTAGGTATACCTAAATCAGTATTGTTATCTATTAATATGCATCTGCGTTTGAAGAAGCAAATGAATTAGTTGCGGTCGGTTTCATTCTCAGGGTACGTAAGTGCTTTGTGCAACTGAAAAATATCTTTTGAGCATAGCTTGCCGTGTCGGCTTCTGACTAAATGCGCGTGTATTTCTGCTTCTTGATTAAAAATGGCTATATTTTCGCTTACGCCTGTTACTAATTTAGTCATTTTGGCGTTGATGAACACGATCATGTTTCAGTAGGGCGAGACGTAAACGTGAATCTCGCGTGAAACACGAGAGTCTCGAGAGTTATCGAGGCAACTTCTTAAGATCTCTCCCTGAAATAGCGACCAAGGTGTTGAATCGTTGCCGAAACCTGAGATGTGTTGAATAATTAGATTAATTTGATTAATGAAGGTATGTTGATTAAATTCATTAATATGATTATTGAATTTAAAAAAAATATATTTAAAATTAAAGAGGGAACGAAGAGAAAATATGATCAAAGTAGAAATTCACTTTGAGGTGTCAAATACGAGAATGACGGGAAAAATTACATTCATGATAGAATTATTGAGTTTATTATAGAAACCAACTGAAATTAACTTGTGATCGGATTATTAAAAACTAATATTGTTAAAGATAAGAAGAGAAAAAGATAGAATAGCTTACGTTATATTAAAAATACCAAGTGAATATATATATATATATATATATATATAGAGAGAGAGAGAGAGAGAGAGGGTGAGAGATAGACAGATAGAGAGAGAGAGAGTTAGATATATATCAGCTGTATACAGCAAAATTGTCTAAATCGTATAACAACATAATTGTCCATCCCACAAAATGCTTAATATCTAAAAGACCACTAGACTAATTGTGTTTCACTATTTAAATTATTCGGACTATTGTCCTCATCTTTGTCGCCAATATTTATTACAACGTTTTGGCCGTTGTACGCTCCGGCCTACTTTAGATGGTTGGAATGTCGAACTGAACCCTTTATTTTGCTCACTGGGGAAGACTGTTCTCAAGGACACATGGCACAGTGGATAAAGGCGTTGGTTAGATCCAGTGACAGGACCCAAAGAGTGTGAGTTCAATATCCGGCTAAGGCAGTGTAGAACTTGCAAAGGGGAATTAACAGGAGATAACTGATAACTGACATCCATTAAATATGGCACGTGGAACTAGAACAGTCTACCACAGTGAGCGAAATAAAGGGTTCAGTTCGACATTCCAACCACCTGAAGAAGGCCGGAGCATACAACGGCCGAACGTTGTAATAAATATGGCGGCAAAGATGAGGACAATAGTCCGAATAATGTAAATAGTGTACATAATACCTCATCTCAGAAATATAGACAGATACTGAAGGGCCGAAACGTTGTAATAAATATGGCGACAAAGATGAGGACAATAGTCCGAATAATGTAAATAGTGTACATAATACCTCATCTCAGAAATATAGACAGATACTGAAGGGCCGAAACGTTGTAATAAATATGGCGACAAAGATGAGGACAATAGTCCGAATAATGTAAATAGTGTACATAATACCTCATCTCAGAAATATAGACAGATACTGAAGGGCCGAAACGTTGTAATAAATATGGCGACAAAGATGAGGACAATAGTCCGAATAATGTAAATAGTGTACATAATACCTCATCTCAGAAATATAGACAGATACTGAAGGGCCGAAACGTTGTAATAAATATGGCGACAAAGATGAGGACAATAGTCCGAATAATGTAAATAGTGTACATAATACCTCATCTCAGAAATATAGACAGATACTGAAGGGCCGAAACGTTGTAATAAATATGGCGAAAAGATGAGGACAATAGTCCGAATAATGTAAATAGTGTACATAATACCTCATCTCAGAAATATAGACAGATACTGAAGGGCCGAAACGTTGTAATAAATATGGCGAAAAGATGAGGACAATAGTCCGAATAATGTAAATAGTGTACATAATACCTCATCTCAGAAATATAGACAGATACTGAAGGGCCGAAACGTTGTAATAAATATGGCGACAAAGATGAGGACAATAGTCCGAATAATGTAAATAGTGTACATAATACCTCATCTCAGAAATATAGACAGATACTAATTGAGTTTCTTTTTGCCAGGTTTTCAGATAAGATGTTTAGCCATATTGACACCATTTTGTTTCGTAAGTATCACTGAAAAACCCTTTCAGTTATTCAGCTAGAAAGAGAACAGGTTAAAATTGTTTTATGACAGCCCCACTGTCTTCACAACTGAGCAATGGTGAGAGGAAAATTATCTTTTACAACTTCAGTAATGATACCAACATTCATATTCTGACTTCCATCTTCAAAGTTCATTCAAGAATCATCAAGAGAAGAGTAAGTTTAAAATAGAGGGGGCAGTAGAGAGGAAAACTGGATCAGGAGGTCACAACAGGAAGAGGGGGTCATCATTTCAACTTAGAGCTAAATACATTAATATTTTTTAAAGTAAAGTCCAGTAGTGTTATAGTAACCTCGGAGAATTCCAGTAAGATGTCTTTAATCATTTCTAATATACAACGGTTGAAATCTTAATCTAACAATTGGACAATTTCGCTGTTACACGATTTGGACAAATTTGGCATTACTCCCGGTATATATATATATATATATATCATGAAATATACTTTTACGATATGCTATATTTATAGATTCTCAATATCAGGGATAGAGCGTATGTAAATATAAAAGCGGACATTGAAGTCAACACCCAAAGGCGACTGCCTGCTTAATGCTTAAATGCGAGTTCCCCAAACATGATACGTGGAAGTCGAGTGGGACGCATTCTGGACACGTGATCTGTCCAACGGATGTTGAAGGTTGATATGTCCGAGAGAGGACCTCATTGTTGGTAATACGGTCCTCCCAACTGATGCGACTGATCTATCGCTTCGTGTCTCTGATTCCTATGCACCACGGCGGAGTGGAGGGCCGGGTGAACCATCGAGGTGTCCTCTTGGGGAGTTTCCAATCATCAGTGGCCTTAGACTGGTACTCTTCTTCTTGTACCTCTCCGTCATAATCAACGAGGTCGCCCCTGGCAGCACTGGCATTGACAACTGATACAGATACGACGGTGGACTCTTCAACTTCACCCGAAATCCTTCTCGCACAAAGAGTAAAACGATCTGCGTGCGAGAATTTCATTATACTGACGACAATTTAACTGCAGACTAGAGTCATTAACCTCCAGAGTTCGGTAAACCTGTATAACGAGGCCTACAAGCCCGGCAGGTGTAGGTCAATGTCGAAAAGACAAAGATCCCCATTCAGCTGGCATCTGGACAAGAAACACCGGACGTCAGAATCAACATCGACGGAAAATCGATAGAAGCCATACCTACCTTGGCATCATCATCTCATTATTGATTATTTAATTATTTGCTTCTGATTATTACTATTATGTTTATTTGTCTTTATGTAAGCATTCATAGATTGTTAATTTGTATATTATTTATTTAATTTCTCGACAGTCAGCCGGCAGAAGTCGTCGATAAATTTCGCTACATTGGCATCATCATCTCGAATAATGCTACCTGAGAGAGAGACCTTGACAACAGGATCACAATGGCTCATACTGCGTACAGAACCGTCTCACATCGGCTCTTCAGCAATCACGGCCTCACCATAAAAACCCAAATCCTGACCTTCAGGGCCGTCCTCTTCTCCACCCTCTGTAGGCTTACGAGACTTGGACTTTGTATCATCGGGACATCAAACTTCTAGAATGGTTCCAGCAAACGAAACTCCAAAGAATCTTTTGCCTTAGTTGGAAGGGCCACACCATCACTAACGAGGTCCTCTCTCGTGCATCTCTCCCCAGCATCGAGGCTACCATTCTTCAACATCGTTTACGCTGGGCGAGTTACGTGTCCAGAATGCATCACATTCGATTCCCACGTATGATCGTGTTTGAAGAACTCGCCAGCGGCAAGGCCCAAAAACTACGCTTCAAGAATCAGTTGAAAACAACCCTGACACAAGCCAAATCGACACTGAGACACGATAAACCGTTGCTGTAAATCGGCCTTCCTAGATTAAGAGCATACGAGGGGCAACATTTGTTATCGAAAATTTATGCCCAAAAGTGGAGGTACCTATAATATTCCTTATTTAATCATTTGTCTTTGATCATTACTAATATGTTTATTTGTCTTTATGTGAGCATTCATAGATTGTTAATTTGTATATTATTTATTTAATTTCTCGACGGTCAGCCGGTAGAAATCGTCTATGGATTTCCCTAGCTTGGCAAAATCATCTCGAATAATGCTACCTGAGAGAGTGACCTTGACAACAGGATCACAGTGGCTCATACTGCGTACAGAACGGTCTCACATCGGCTCTTCAGCAATCACGGCCTCACCATAAAAGCCAAAATCATGATATTCTGGGTTGTGGTCCTCTCCACCCTCTGTAGGCTTGTGAGACTTGGATTTTGTATCGTCGGGTCACCAAATGTTTGGAGTGGTTCCAATCAATGAAGCTCCGAGACTACAAGCTCTCCCTACTCATTATGTGTCGAAGTAATTTCAACTGCCTCGACATGATTGACAAGTTTTCTTTTTTGTGGCCATTTTATTTAAGACTTCGTTGCAGCTTACTCGCATCATCCATGACATTCTCAGTATCTTTCTGCAGAACCACATTTCTGTTGTTTCTCAGAACTTTCCTTAGCTTTTGGAAGACATCTTTCCCTTGTTCGGATTTCGGTGCAACATTTTTCATCCTCTGCTTAAACACTTCATAGATATTTAAACTCCTATACTTGTGTTATATAGGAATAAAGTGTCGCTGCCGACACTTTAAGTTTAACATAGACCGCCAGTGAGCAAAGAGGCGATCCCATTATTGAATTAAGTAGACCACGTGACCACAGAGGAAAAGCATATATGTAGGAAGTAGCTGACGACTAACGATCATCATTTCTATTCTATCCCCTATTACTATTCAGATCTCTATTCCTATACTATGCTCTATTACGATTCGGATCTTATATTTCTATTCTATCCTCTATTAATATTCAGATCTCTATTTCTGTTCTATCCTCTATTACTATTCAGATCTCTATTTCTGTTCTATCCTCTATTCTATTACTATTCGGATATTCTATTTCTATTACTATTCGGATCTCTATTTCTATTCTATCCTCTATTACTACTCGGATCTCTATTTCTATTCTATCCTCTATTACTATTCGGATCTCAATTTCTATTCTATCCTCTATTAATATTCAGATATCTATTTCTGTTCTATCCTCTATTACTATTCGGATCTCTATTTCTATTCTATCCTCTATTACTATTCGGATCTCTATTTCTATTCTATCCTCTATTAATATTCAGATCTCTATTCCTGTTCTATCCTCTATTACTATTCGGAGCTCTATTTTTCTATTCTATTACTATTCGGATCTCTATTTCTATTCTATCCTCTATTACTATTCAGATCTCTCTTTCTGTTCTATCCTCTATTACTATTCGGAGCTCTATTTCTATTCTATCCTCTATTACTATTCAGATCTCTATTTCTGTTCTATCCTCTATTACTATTCGGATCTCTATTCCTATTCTATCCTCCATTACTATTCGGATCTTATATTTCTATTCTATCCTCTATTAATATTCAGATATCTATTTCTGTTCTATCCTCTATTACTATTCGGATCTCTATTTCTATTCTATTTTGTGTTTTTGCTATCTCAGGTCGACCCTTTTCGCAAGGTTAGTTATTGGCTGCTTTCCTTTGGCTGCTCTGACTTCAATATATACTGTGAGTGTCTACTTTTCTAAGCCCTCTTTCCTCATTATATGCCCTAGAATTTTCAACTGACTCTTTGTGATTCTAAGTTTGAATGTTCTCTTTCTTTAAAACTTCGTCGTTGCTCACATGATCAGTCCATTTTATTCTCATCATCCTTCTGTAGAAACACATTTCTGCCACCTCAAGTCTATGAGGAAAGTCTTTAAGCAAATATAAAAATCTTGTCTTTCTTTCATCTCTCCTAAACCTTGCTCCATCATCTATTTACTCAAGCTCTCTATGTAGGTTATGGGTTGTTAATCTGTCAATCTTACTTTAAGTTCATCCTGTGAGTATCAAATTTTCCAAACTGTCTTTCCTCGATATGTTCCCTAGAAATGTTAACTGTTTCTTCCTGATGTTAAGTATAAGTTTCCCTTTTGTTTCCATTTTCTCTAAAATTCCGTCGTTGTTCACATGTTCAGGCCATAATATTCTCAGCATCGTTCTGTAGAACGACATTTTTGTTTCTTCTAGTCTTTTCTTCATTTTTGAGGAGGTTGTCGAGCGCTCATTCCTATATAGAAGGACTGATATCACATAACAGTTCAGATTCTATTAAATTTCATAAAAGCTTTTAGAATAAGAAATATATTCTTAAAATTTTGGTTCTCTAATCTTTTTTCTATGTACTGCATCCATTCAGGACGTGGGTGTACATAGCCCTCCACAACTTTCTGTCCCTTTTAGCTGTTAGTAAGTTTTGTCTTTTTGCTATCTCACGTTGACCCTTTTCGCAAGATAAGTTATTCGCTGCTTTCATTTGTCTGCTCTTCCTTCAATATATCCTGTGAGTGTCTAATTCTCCAAGCCTTCTTTCTTCATTATATGCCCTAGAAATATGGTATAAGACTTTATAGAAATAAAAGTGGTTTTATTTTCGGTGCACTACTCACAGTAGAAGGATTTTTTTTATTTCAAGTAACTTAAAACTATAACATGTATTTAAGCGATTGTTATCTTGGTCGAAAAATAGACACTATGAAGTGTTGTATTCCAGGGAATTTTATCATTGTTGACAATGTGAAACCCGTGGACAGTCTCAGGTGCGTTCTTTTAATGTTCTGTGAGTAGGTGACATATCTTTGTTTTCATCATATGAATCTCTGGGATGAGGTATTCCTTACATCATTTACTTTATTCGGACTATTATCCTCGTTTTTCATTGCCATATTCACAACGTTTCGGCCGTTGTACGCTCCGGCCTTTATGTCATATTTCACTGTTTATATCTCGGTCTATATCTCGGAGATGCATTATGATTTTTACATTATTTACATTATTCAGACTGTTATCATTTTCATTGCCATATTATACCGTTGTACGCCCGGCCTTCTTCAGGTGATTGGAATTTCGAACGGAACCCTTTGTTTCGTTCATGGGGTAGATTGTCCTAGTTTCACGTGCTATGCTTCTTCCGGATTCTAGTTATTTCCTTTAACTCAAGTCTATCTTGTGAGTTCAAAACCAGGCTACAGAAGTGGTGAACCAAAAATTGAGGGTTTATATATATATATATATATATATATATATATATATATATGAGGAGGCACGGTGGAGTAATGGATAGCGGCTTTTATTGACGAATATATATATATATATATATATATATATATATATATATATATATATATATATATTGATTTAAATAAACATAATTTTATGTTCTTTTTAATTTTCTAAATATCCTGATAATATATATATATATATATATATATATATATATATATATATATATATCGCAACATTTGATCTTAACGTTTATTTTAATAAAAATAAAATAAATAGAATAACAGATGTATTTTTTCTTTTTTTCCCCAGTAATTTTATAATTTTAAATTTAACATAGATTATATTTAAATTTTAAAATGGGTAATTTTTAATTTCAAATTTTATCGTATAATTTAATATTTATTAGTTACAATAAATTCTATTTTAGTCTAACCCTAACATTAAAGTATTAAATAATTATTATTATAAACTTAGTTCGTTGTCAAGTTTTTTGAATTCTCATATACTTGCATTTTGATTGGTCATTCCAGCTTATGTAACAGCGTTTCCCCTATCAAGGGGTGTTTGATTGATTGGAACCTTTTAAAACCCTTTATTCTACATTCAACACCCTCACTTGATAAGACAGCAGAAGTGTTGAAACAAAATGGCTATTTTTGTAGTGATTTTATAATATATTTATGTTATAATTTTCGAATAAATAAATAATTATATATATATATATATATATATATATACGCGATCTGTCTGAAAAGTAATGTGATTGGGTATTCTGTTTGAGTTCTGGGCAAGAGAGGGATAATCGGATTATGTTATCATCTAAAATGATATCTTGGGATTATATAAATGTAATCTTAGCTTTCTGCAACTATTGCAGTTTTTTCCCATCCTTTAGTCGTTTTTTTTCATCACCACAATGCACCTGTTCACAACTCCCTTAGCATCCGGCAGTTCTTAGCCGAGAAAAAAAAAAAAAAAAAAAACATCGCCGTACTGAAACATACTCCCTATTCACCTGATCTTGCTCCGTGTGACTTTTTTCTTTTCCCCAAGTTCAAGGAGATCATCAAGGGGGTCCGTTTTGAGGGTGGAGCTCATAAAGAAGGCCGTGACGTCGGAGTTAAGGGGCTCTTCTCTCCAACAAGAAGCCTTCCAGTCGTACTTAGAAGCGTTGCAGAGAAGGATGAAAAGTGCATTAGACCCAAGGGAGATTACTTTGAATAAGAAACCATGCAGTTTGTTGTTAGAAATTGAGATAAATTGTTTGTAGCCCCAATCCCCTTAGTTTATGACAAACGAATATATACATACATACATATATATTGTCATCCCCAAACAGACTTTCTCGCTGTTCCTTAGTGTGGTAGACATGCCATTGATTCAAGCAACTCGACCGATTTGACATCAGTCGGAGTCTCTCTCCCTTAGGCTATCTGCACACGCAACGGAGAAAGGGAATTTTAACGCATTATATACGAGATATAAGCATTACCGGCTATCAGAGTACTTAATTGATAGCGAAGAGTTTTTAGCGTTAATTAGCAGCAGCCGACATATTCCCTTTCTTCCAAAGTGCTCAACCTACGAGAATGAGTCACTGTGCAATATGCTCTTTTTTTGCGGGGTGCAGGGGCATTTGTTGCGGTGGCAGGCAAACTCAAACGCTGCTCCGGGCGGCATACACGGTAGATGCGCTAATGGTAGTACTTTTTTCTTTCTTTCCGATGAAATTTTCCTGTTCTTTAATACTTTGTTTAACTTTTGGAAGACATTTTCCCCTATCCTAATACCCCTTCATTGACAATAGTAAATTATGTATCAATTTTTTTTTAAAAAGCCTTGAGGGTAAAAATGTAGTTGCCTCATTCAAGGAAGGAAACGATATTTTACGCGGGAGATGGGCAACAAAGCTTTGAAGTGTAAAAGCAATTCTCGACATCCTTTTGACAAAACCACAATTTTATTGCTTCAGGTCTCTTCTTCATCTGTGCTGAGATTGTCCAGCATTCACTTCCATATAGGTGAACCAATGTTATATAGCAGTCAGTAGTGTTTTTCTTTGTTACTAACGAAATTTTTCTGTTTCTTAGTACTTTGCTTAACTTTTGAAAGGCATCTTCCGCTATTCGAATACGTCTTCGGATTTTGGTGTAGCATTTTTCGTTAAAAGACTTCCTAGATATTTAATTTTTGTACTTGCTCGATTTCCGTGTCTCGAATTTGTAGTTCATTTGTTGGGGATGTTTCTTTTTCTGACGACTATAAGAATGTGTGGTTGTCGTAACTAACTTATCAAATGTAGACATCCGGTCGCATTTGTTGGTTATATTATGTCATTAATTCGAATATTGCCTTTTCTAATTTAGTAATCGTCATATGAATCAGAGTCAAATCTATTTATTGTTTTTAATTTTCCCGTTCGAACTTTATGTTGGCGCTATGAGCGAAAACATTTAGGTACTGAGAAACGCGGGAAATAAGGGGGTGTTTTATTATTAATTTTTGTTTTAGTATACATAACAGCTGGATAATTGGCGCCAGTGATAGATTTGGAATTGACTTTGATGTAATATGGAAAAGGAAGTCTGAACAAGTTGCCAAATTACATTTTTGTCTACCTTGTCAAATATGATTGATGTAAATTTCTGTCGTGATAAAAAATACATCTGTACGTCACCCACATATGTTTCAATACCAAGCGTACATTTTAAAACATATATGAAGTAAAATAGAAAGGCCCAATGTAAAGAGATTACACATGCAAGATGGTTTACATGTTGTAGCAGTGGATCAAACGATTAAAATGGGCACGAAGAAAATAAATAAATAAATATACAGAAATAGAAAGAAGCCTAAGACAAGGATGTATCTTCTCACCGGACTTATTCAAACTTCACAGTGAAGCACTCTTGAACGAATTAGAAGTCCTACCAGGATTCATTTTTGGCGAACACGACCTTAACAATATTAGATTTGCTGTCGATAGCAGATACAGAAAGGACACTACAAGAACTACAGAAGTTAGTGAATGAAAGCGAGAATAAAGGACCTTATATCATTTGCAAGAAGATAGAATGAGTGATTGTTAGCAAAAGAAACAGCCCAGCATGCAACTTACAAATTGGAGATAGCAAAATCAAATAGGTACAATAATTTAAAAATCTAGAAAACGTTTTCAGGACTGGATGTGCGACAATGAAATTCGAGCGCGCATTGAGATAGCGAAAGATGCCGTTCAAAAGCTAAGCAAAGTATAAAGAAACAGAAATAGAGAAAAAAGTTCTGAAGTGTTAGGAATATCTCTCCTTAATTGGAGAGAATGATGGTTAATGTCAAACGTACATTTTAAGGTGTATATGAAGTAAAATAGGAAAGCCCATGTCAAGAGATTACACTTGCTAGAGGATTTACGTGTTGCAGCTGTGGATCAAACGGTTTAAATGGACACGGAGAAGAAGATAAATTCAGTAAAAACACACAAATAGAAAGGGGAGTAAGACAAGGATGTGTCTTCTCACCGGACTTATTCAAACGTCACAGTGAAACACTCTTGAACGAATTAGAAGTCCTACCAGGATTCATTTTTAACATTAACTAGGCACATAAAATTCCGTATTTGCTGCATTTGTTCATAAGAAAAGAACGAATGTTGTTCGTTTATAAAACCATCGGTCGATTTTGTTGCTCTCAAAAATGTCTTTCTTTCCCAAAGCTTCATTATCACTAGCACACATTGTATCAAGTTGAGAAGTTAAAGACTTTCTTCAATCTAGCTTCATTTTGTATTCTCTCAATAACTTATTTTTTATGGGTTGATAAAGGTTTATGTTAAGACGCAGCACAAAAAAAAAAAAAATCTAGCGAGCGAAGACGCAATTCTTGAAAACCATCAAAGAGATTTAATGCATGCCTATAGGCACAAGCCTATCAACTCCACCCTTATAATAAAAAAAATTGATAATAGCTTATGAAAGCCTATTTAGCCAATCCCAAATTTTAACATTGGCTTTTGTATCCTCCAACTTTTTATTATGCCACGCCTTGCTTGCTACATTAGACAGAATAAAATGTTCGGTTCAAAATTCCGCGAAGGCTTCAAATACGACAACTGAAGTCGATTGTTATGATAGTAAAACTGTCATATAGGAAGAAATGAGTAACTACCGACACCGGGGTTCGAGCGTGGCACTCTGGACTTATGAATATGTTTTCCACCAGGTGTATAAACAGCGATGTCAGCCTACTGACTGCAGTGATTATTGAGTGACTAATGAGTGGAACTATCCAGTTGAATTAGTGTGAATTATTGTGCGTCGATGATTTGGGTTTTGATTTAGGATTTACAGGGCGTAAAGCCGAACCACGCTACTGACAAGGTATTCACTGAAGTGGCTAATTATCTTTGGTTGACTTTTACTTGTTTTTTCTTGTTAATATTTATTTACTCTTGTAATTAAATACTCTTTTATTTTAACATTGAAATCTTGAGTTATACTTAATCATTAACGGCCACCTTACGTCACAATGTATATATATATGTATATGTGTGTGTGTGACTCGCAGCAAGGCGCCTGTAATTCGGCTAGTGTATATATATATATATATATATATATATATATATATATATATATATATATATATATAATGCACTGAGGTCATCATCTAAATTAATAACGAATAGGTTGTAAAATGCAGTATATATGTACTACCCACAGCGCTGATAATGCAACCTAGTTTAGACAAAGCCAATACTTTAAACTAAACTATCATATTAGAAGAAAATGAATAACTAACGACACTAAGGTTCGAGCGTGACACTCTGGACTTATGAATATATGTTTTCCATCAGGTGTATAAATAGCGATATCAGTCTACTGACTGCAGTGATTATTGAGTGAAGCTATCCAATCGAATTAGTGTGAATTATTGTGCGTCGATGATTGGGTTTTTGATTTAAGATTTACCGGACGTTAAACCGAGCCATTTAACCAAGATTGTTAGCTCAAGGACACATGGCCCAGTGTATAAAGACGTTGCTTAGATCCAGTGACTAGACTCAAAGAGTTGTGAGTTCAATACCAGGACACAGCAGTCGTGAAGCAAAAACTTAGAGAGTTGAGTTAAAGGGAACAAACTGAGACATCAGGAAGAGGCATGGCACGTGGAACTAGAACAATCTACTCCGGAGGTCGAAATAAAGGGTTCGGTTTGAAATTCCAATCACCCAAGATGACCGGAACGTACAACGGCCGAAACGTTGTGAATATGGCAATGAAGATGAGGATGACAGTTCGAATAATGTAAATAATGCAAGCAATCATAATACCTCATCTCAGAGATGTTCGAAATTCCAATCACCCGAAGAAGTCCGGAGCGTACAACGGCCGAAACGTTGTGAATATGTCAATGAAGATGAGGATAACAGTCCGAATAATGTAAATAATGCAATCAGTTTAGTATTGTTTTTCTTTTTTTTCTAACGTAATTTTCTTGTTTCTTAACATTTTGCATAGTTTTTATGAATCATCTTTCGCTCTCCCAGATGCCCTCAGATTTCGTTATCTCACTTTCAGTCCTCTATTAAATCACTTCTTAGATATTTAAACTGATGTACTTGTCTGATTTTGATATCGCCAAAAGTAAGTCGTAAGGATAATTCTTCATCTTAGAAATTTCAATATAAAGAATCTCTAACGTATTAAAGAAATACACACTCAAATAAATCGTCTATGCAAAAGGAGAAAGCCTAGATTGGGCACATTTATTTGTTCCAACCAGCTCACCGCTGTAAATATTTACCTACTTACATATATAGCTGTTTTATTATTAGGCCTACAAACTTAATAACTCCAATAGATTTATGAGGTTCTATCATGCAATTAGTTAATGTGTCAAAATGCCTGACTTTCTACTCGTTTTTCCCTGTCAGAGAGCAAAAGATTAAACCATTACAAACTCCTCTTTCAATTTGCATTATTACTTCAACTTGAATTTCGCCCCAAGAAACAATTTATTTACTCTTTAGGTAACTTCTGTCGTTCTTGATTAGAGGTGTTTAAGTACTCGAGAACTTGAATACGAAGTCCTCCATTAAAACTATGCTTGTACTAGCGAACATCGAGAAAAAAATAACTGTTCTTGAACATTAATATCACTGAAAAACTATTTTTTTACCTCGAAAATATGAGAAGCATTTGAATTTTTTTTTTTTATATTGAAATCGAAATCAAACTATTGGTTCATTTGACCCAAAACCGCTTTTATAAAACTCCCAAACGAAGCTGTCGCGGTAACCGGCTTCCCAGCGGTCGTAGAATAGCGAGCTTAGAGTTTTATATTTACCTGATCTCCCTACTATGGTAGGATGTGATCGATTGATTTGTTTGTTTTAATGACATATCGATTCCTTATGGGCCATCTAATAACGAAATTTAATTTTCTTTGGAGCTTTGAAGTAATAAGAATTTGATATATGTTATTCTGCTTTCACAGTTGAATACATGGTAAATGATACTCAGCTTTTGTGCATATACATGTTTGTGTGGACATGATTACTAGAGGTAGTGATGTGTCTCTTTTATGTTTTAGTTTTGTTGATATTATTTTTCGGAATACAGATTGATTTCTTTCAGAAATTGTAGTGCATTATATGGATTAATGTCATGAAAGAGTTTTACATGTTGGTTGTTGATTTTGCTGAGCGGTATATCAACACCTTTATTTGATTCCGAAATCTTTTGAACACAATTTTACGGCTTCAACTGCAGATAAAATGTATGGCTAGTTATTTTCGTTTTTTTTTATGTTTTGTTCATCATTTTATAAGATGTTTTGTTCATAAATTTACTATAAATATGTATCGTTGATAATTTTTTCCCTCCAAATATATTGCTGGTATTTTTACTATAAAACAGAGGATGTCTGACTGTCTGTGTGATACCTTTTCACTCGAGATCCATCCAACTGATTTTGACCAAACTTGGCGCATACATTGTATAATGTCAGAGATAGGTTCTTAGCGTAAAAAATTGATAACTTTAAAAAAAAATCAATAATTGATAAAGCCGATTAAAAATCGGTAAATTCAGCTTTCTTCCTCCAATTTCGTTTAAACTCGGTATGTAGGTTACTTACATCATGACGAACTCAACAATGCCTCATTTTTATTTCTACACCACTGTGTTTAGCGAAAAAACGCGATAAACGAAAAATCGATTTCGACACAAATTTTAAACTAACAACACCCTGAATTTGCAATCAATCTAATACAAACTTCACTCAATTGTAGCCACCAGTAAGTTGATTGTTTGACAGTCATTGTTTAACAGTCATTTAACTTGATAATTGAGTCCACCTCTATAGTAAAATATCCGTGGAAATAGCGAAAATGGCGATTTTTACTGGTTTCTTTCTTATTTTTCGTTCAACCAATTTTCATCAAACTTAACAAATGCTTTATAAATGTATCCTCTTTTATATTCCTGGTAGCACACAGACAAAATGAATTTCAAAAACTCTAAAATAATTGTGGTCTGTAGTGGGTCTTCATGTTGCCTGTTTTAACCATTAATGTCCTCGTTTAAATTCGATTGAATAAATACGGACTACTGCATTAATTCAATATGTTTTTAATGAAAGTATTTTAAAGTAATTGAAGAAGCTAGACGCTGTTACATCTAAACATGATGCTGTTTTTGCTCCATTCTAATTGAACGCTTTTTTTGATCGATCAGCTGGGTACGGCTACTAGTTTGTACAATAAAAATGTATTTTATACTTTCATCCTGTTATGTTTTGGAACCCTAACATGTGTAATTGGAAGCAACATCAATGAAGAGGTTGTTCCACGTTCCTCACAACCTCCAATCTCCCAATCAGAGGCCTTGCTACCGGATGTAGTTTATCGTCATACCCAGGACAGGGTAGGCTGTAACACAAAGTTTATTTTTTATGGGTGGTGCTCATAAGCATACATACGTTTCAAAATTCTCGAATAACATCTATTTTGGAGAACTCACGCTTGAAAAATTGGATGTTATGCTTTATATAAAGCTAACATGTATTAATACATGTAGTCACAGTATTCATGTAGGGTTTTTCATGTGGTTTCCCCCCCCCCCTCTGTCATATATAACCCCAATTTACGTATTATTTTTACCTGGTTATCTGTTGTATACATCTTCCTTTTTTATATATGTATATGTATGAGTATACAATTGTACTTATGTATGATTTCTTTTTTTATATTTTTGTTAGTGTATATATTTTGTATATGTGGACATGTGTGTGTTTATTAATATATATAGGTGTATGTGCGTATGCTTATGCCTTGTATGTTTTATATGTATATGAATTGTGTATATGTATCTAGGTAAACTCTTATGTGCCTATTTACACTTATATGGTTAGGCGTGTGTTTAGATATGTGTTATATATTATTTAAGTATGTACTTGTCACTATATATATATATATATATATATGTGCATATGTGTATATATATGTTTTTATGTTATATGCATAAATGTATATATATTTTGTGTTTTCGGTGCATTTATAGAAGTCGACCTTTATATGTATAAAAATGAAAGGGTATGAATTTTTTAAAATGTCAATTCATATATATATTGTATTTGTATGTGTATGTTTATACGTATATAGGTATATGCTTGTATATATGTTTATGTGGGAATATGTATGTAGTTGCATATGTGTCTTCGTAACTATTTTTATTTTTATTTTCATTCACTTAAAATGATCTTCTTCTTCTTCTTCTTCTTCTTCTTATTATTATTATTATTATTATTATTATTATTCTTTTTACATATATATTTTTTTAAAAAATTATTATATTATTTTTGGAAAATTGTTCGTTATTTTACCATTTTAGATTCTTAATCAACTATTTTTTAAAATTACACCGGTATTGAAGCCGTAACTAACTGCATTTTCGAATATATTCAATTTTAAACTTCGACGATTACCAGTTCCGAATCATCTGACAAGTTTTTTCATTTCTTTCTCTTGTTTTCTTCCACTTTTCTTTCTTTTTCCTTTGCTCTCTTTCCTTTGCTCTCTTTCCTTTGTCTCTTTCCTCTGTTCCCCTTTGAAGATACCCTCTCTACTTCACTTTTCACATCCCATAGAAATAGATCAACTTCTCATCCACTACGGTTTACTGTTCTAGACAGACATTTCTCTCTTTTCTTACTCTTTTGTCTTTCTTTCATTTACTTTTCCTTCAATTGGAATCGATATCTTAAAACATAATTTGTGTTTAAATATTTCGTTTTGTGCTTGGTAAAATTTTAAATCCACTTATTGTTGAAAATGGTCTGATACGAAATAAAATATTACCACGGGTTTCTAAAGTCTCCGCTTTCATAATTATCATTTGCTCCGTTCTTACATTGAGCTCTCTCTGGATCTATATCTCTCTATTTCATATGGATTACCATATAATACCATCATCATCATCATCATCATCATCATCATCACTCTCTCTCTCTCTCTCTCTCTCTCTCTACACACACACACACACACACACACATATATATATATATATATATATATATGAAGAAATATAGTTTTCAGGTGTGCTGTATTTATGGGATGAAGTGCTCAATATCAGAGATAGAGCGTATGTAAATATAAATATAAAAGTGAACATTGAAGTCAACACTCAGAGGCGACAGGCTGTTTCATGCTAGACGCAATCGTCAGGCCGATGATTGCGTTCAGCATGAAACAGTCTGTCGCCTCTGAGTGTTGACTTCAATGTTCACTTTTATATTTATATATATATATATATATATATATATATATATATATATATATATATATATATATATATATATATATATATATAAGAATACAGAATCCTTAAAAATCCATCTGGTTTTAATTTATTTCGTGGACTTTAGATCCATCTCTTTAGACCAGCGTTTTGTTAATAAATGGAGTTCAATTTATCCAGACGCAAGGAAAAGATTCTCAAACGTAACTAGCATAAAAAAATAAGAAGCGAGAAAGACTACGCTCAACTTAACAAGAAATGAGGGTCTGCTTATCGCACATTCGATCAAACATTGAAGAAATCCCGAAAAAAAAAAAACAAACAAAAAAAAAAAGAAGCCACCAGGCAGAGGTTTCAAACTAAATAAGCCGCACAAATAGTTGATTATAAAATTGAAATAAAGTAAGTCCATATTTGGTTTGGTTGGGTTTATTTTGTTTTACAGCATCACTCTCTCACAGACGCGCCGTCGCCTCTCTCTTTTCTACAAATACTTTCATGGTAATTGCTTCGATGAGCTGCTTTCACTGGTTCCCAGACTCCATGAATTCAAGCGCCCTACGAGGCTGGCATCCCGCTTCCACCCTTACACTGTAGAAACTTTTAAATATAGCCGTCTCTTCTACTCCAATAGCTTCATACATCACACCTCTTGTCTGTGGAACACCCTTCCCAATTACTGTTTCCCTGAGAGCTATAATCTCCAACTATTCAAATGTAATGTCAATCGACACCTCTAGTTACCTTGATCTATCCACTATCCCTCTCCTCATCCTTTCTTCTATCACTCCTAACTGCTCTCGCTCCAAATTTTCTGCAACCCCCTGCATCTTAGTGGCTTCACGTCTTGCTCGGGGCGTAATGCTTAAAAAAAAAATAAATATCAACCTCAATGGGTTATTTAATGCCAACAAAATTCTTTATTGCTGGTAATATCTTTTTGTTTTCAAAAATGCATTGCTGGTAATATTTTATTCTTCAAAAATCTATTTCTGGGAATATTTTTCCTTGAAGAAATCTACAGCTGGTAATATATTTTTTTTAAAGAATGTATAGCTGTTTGTATTGTTGGTAATATTTTTTCTAAAAAAAGTATTACTGATAATAATTTTTTCCTTCAAAAATATGGTAATAATTTTTTTTACCAAGTCTTTCTGGTATTAAACCTATTTTTACACTTTCATAGTGTTTTGACTCCAGTTTGGGTTAATTATTTGCTCATAGTTGGGACCCTAACATGTACTACCACCCCGGGTTAGTGTGGACCTGGGAACACTAACAATGAAGAGGTGGTTCCATGCTCCTCAAAATCTCCTGATCAGAGGCTTTGTTGTTGGACGTAGTTCATCGTCTTACCCAGGATGTGGATAGAGTTTATCGTCTTACCCAGGACGGTATTTGGTGTGTGTATTTTTTAAAAATCTATAGTTGTATTTCATAACATTTAAATGTATAAATGTATTTAGATATTTTGCTAAATGTACCGTGATATTGTAATTTATTCTTAGGTGGACCGTTGCTTTAAAAGGAAGAGAAACGCTATTGACGTTCAAAGAAAGGAGTATTTTAGAGAGTACAAGTGTCTGTGAAGACATGGGAAAAGTTGTCTTCTGAGCGGTGGTGATGGGACGTTACTTCATTTTCAGGCAAATCCTTCAAGAAGTATCTGAGTAAATAGTAACCTCATGAATCCTAAACTTTCTAGTTAGTCATTCAATCATGAATGATGGCCTTATAGTTGGAATACGTTTAAATCATCAATTGATGATATACGGTGATCTCCAATGAAACTTCAATTGATGATGCCCGCCATGATTAAATAAGCTAAACCTTTATGTCGCAGATCAAAGTAGCGGGCCACATATTGAGGACAGAACTTGCTCTGTTAGTCATGGGGGAGATTAATTTTCTAAGCATCACGCTAAGTTAGGGTCCCACAAAAATGTGTCTATAAATTAAAAACATTATTAAAGAAACCAGGTTTGAAGATTTTTACAAAATATGTTACGTTTTATATTATTAAAAAAAGTAAAAAAAAAATTTAAAAAATAAAAATAAAAAAACAACTTAAAATTAATTAAATGAAAAATTAAAATAGTTTTTTTTTTCAATTTTGTTATAATTGGAGTAGACACGTTCATCTATGGCCCGGTTCACACTCCTCCTTGTATTTTGAATAGGAGTAGAGGCTTTTGAAAAGGAATAGTGGCTTTTTGAAAAGGAAGTAGAGACATATCCCTTGTTTCCTGTTCAGGATTGGGTTTTCGGTTCCTTCAAAATTTTACTTCAAATTCATATTTCTAACATTTCTCTCTAAACTCTGAAATTTATACTATGTTTCCGGTTCCTTGTAAATATTTTTCTTCTCTTTCACTTTCAGTAGCACCTCCATATTAGCGGCATTATCGCCTTGCTTAGGCAACCGATAAAAAAAATAGCTCTTTTTGTATGTTCGGTAATATCCTGTTAAAAATCATCAAGTTCTAAAACACCCCCTGCGGGGACATGACGTCAGATATCACACATCAAAACAACAAATGGCTCAGCTTTTTGCCGAAATACCTAAGATTATCGGAGGTAGTCTTGTTACTGCTCGTAGCTACAAGGAAGGTGGCAGATCCGATCATTAATTTTTCTACCAAATGACATTTGAGATGCTATTCAAATGATGTCATTTCCTAGCTACGGGCTTAAACAGACGCCAGCGGCAATGACGTCAGCGAAATGTGTGAAAGATTTCTGTAACTTCCCGGCGCAACGTTGTAGGATGTGGGACACAGATTTTTCCGATTTGTTTAATTCCCAAAGGTTTTTGCTACACTCCTTTTTCTGTTTTTTCCCCTCTAGAACAAAATTAGAAAATAATATTTACACTGTAGGCCAAAATTTGTGGGGACACAATAAATAATTAGTAAAGTTTAATTAACTCCTATGAAGCCAGGATGCTAAACCTATTTAACTGATTTAGCGCTATTTTTTTTTTAAAGAATGGGGCGTGAGGTAAAATCAGCTAGCCCTAACGTTACCATTAGATTAGGCAAAAGGAACTAAAATGTTAATAAAATTATGAAGCAATGGGTTCATTTCCATTATTATTATTATTATTATTATTGTTGTTGTTGTTGTTGTTAGTATTATTATTATTTCCTTTGATTTCTGGTGTGTACTCATTTCTTTCTGGGTCCCCACCAGAGACCTAAGGTCAGAAATGGCATCATGACATTTTTCACTGAGCAATTAAAAAAAAACAAAAACATCAACAAAAAAACAACATACATATTTTACATAGATAAAGCCCTTCGTAAAGTGTAGGCTGTACTCGTGAGAACAATTTTTTGTATTTCTTTAAAGCATAGGCTTCCAGGAATCCCTTCAATGAGTCTATTGGAATCTTTTCAAATCAATCCGAGGGCTCCAACTACAACAGGGATTGTTGATGTCCTCATGTGCCACATGTTTGAGATTACGATTTCCAGGTCATTGTATTTTTTGAAGGTCATTGTATTTTTTGAAGATCTTCAAAGATACATTGCAGGCTGTAGGGACTGCCATATCAATAAGGAGCATTTGTTTTGTTTTGCGGGCTCAAATAACGATGACTGGGCGATTAGCTGTGATTGTTCTGCCTGTGCCTATTGTGCAGCCCCATAAAATTGCTACAGGGTCTGATTATTATTATTATTATTGAATAGCTGAGCAAACACTTCAGAAAGAGAGTTCAACTTTTCCCCTGGTGCCTCGACTCGTGAATTTAAGCAACCTACTAGATTGGCATCTAGGTACCACACTTTTACTGTTGAAATAGTTAAATGTAACCGCTACTTCTACTCCAGCAGTTTCTTTTGTCGCACTTCCCGCCTGTGAAACTCCCTTCCGCTTAAATGCCTCACAGAAAACTACAATCGTCAAAAATTTAAATGCAACGCCAATCGCCATCTTCTATCGCTTTGAATCCCGTTCATCATTTATCCTTTCCTCACTCCCCCCCATACTCTGTATTTTCTCTCACTTTTACTCTCTGTAACCTTCTGCGTATTAGTGGCATTCTCGCCTTGCTTGGGGTGAAATGATTAAAAACAATGAATAGAGGCACACCCAAGAATTTTCTTTCTAAGTGAGTTACTTTCTTTTACTTTACGTTTGTTATTTCATTTCAGCGTCTTCAGATAAACGTTTTTTTTTATCGCGTTAATTAGACGCGGGTGTGTAAAATAAATTAACGGATTTTAGTAACAGAAAACATTACGCTTTATGCAAATACATTGAAAAATTAAATGTCTTCGTTACTCCATGAAATATTTTGATTCCTATCCTTATCTTTATTGTTTTTGTTGTCGCTTTTCTTTTAATTATCACAAAGATACATTTTGTCAGATGTACTCAACTGAATCCTAAAACTAGTAGAAAACATGATCAAGGAATATAAGTTAGCGTCCCTTTTACTCTGCCGGACTGTAAAAGTTGAATAAAAACAAAGAAGGTTATATAAAAGTTTTTATATATATATTTATATATATATATATATATATATATATATATAAATACAAATATAGATAACTATACTCGTTTCAAAAAACCCTCGAATTTTTGATTTGCCAATAATGAAATCAATCTCGAGGGAAAAAAAGGTTTTAAAAAAGAAAGAGCTACAAACATGGACTTCTGCCGACAAAAAAATCGCAGAGATACACGTCTGAAGCCCAAAGAAAAAAACCCGATACGAGTAAACAACTAACTAACAAAAGACCTCAATACAACCGTAGAGCAGACCTAGATACACCTAGAGAGCCAGACAAACCTGTTTAGGTTACACCTAAACGGATCGTACGATCCGTTTAGGTGATCCGTTTGTCTGGCTCACTAGGTTTATCTATCTATCTACATATATATATATATATATATATATATATATATATATATATATATATATATATATATATATATGTGCGTGTGTGTGTGTGTGTATGTGTGTATATATATAAAGAAAAATTATATAAATATTATAATTTATTAAATAAATTAATTTAATATATTAATAATAAATAATATAATTTTAAATATTATTAAAATAAAATATTAATATATTAATATAAAGTAATCAATATAAAAAATAATTTAATATATAAATTGTATAAGGTTTATATATAAAGAAAGCATATATATTTTCTATTTCTATAATACAATGCCTAAAATTATCTATTGGTAAAAATAAACTTTTTTTTTTATTGAATGGTTATGGGGGTCCACCAAAGAGAATTATGAGTAAAAGTGGTCCATGGGTAGAAAATGGTTGCGAAACATTGATTTATAATATTAGAGTCTCGCTTTGATTTGGTCCAGTTAGCTAATGTTTCTCCCTCATGCAATGATTTTGAAGGTTTTTATTACTAACATTATTTTCCTTAGTTTTATGTAGATATTTTTCCCTTTTTTATACTTATTGGGGCTAGTTTTAAATTGTTGTTTTATTCCTCTCCTTCCACGGACAATGAATTGTACATATGGGGACTAGTTAGGACTTTCATAGAGACAATGAGGTATTATGGTGAATGCAGTAAGAAAGGTAAGTAAGAATGTGTTGCTTTGATATAAGGAATATTGTTGTATGTTTGGGTCTGTGTTTGTGGCTAGCTAAGTTTAACGTTAAGACAGAAGAAAACCGTCCGTTCCCAATTTTTCTCAATTTCCTTTGTGTCACATTTCTGTACATAAGTAGTATTAATATCTCTCTCCTCCTTGTTATGTCGACCACATGGATTTAAACGTACTACTAGATTACCTAATCGGTCTCTTCGTTTTACTCTTGAAACTGCTGGATGTAATCGTAAGTTCCATTCTAAAAGTTTCTTTGTTTGCACTTTTCACACCTGGAACTCTCATCCGGTCCTTGCTTTCTACCTACCTACAATCTTCAAAAAATTAAATGCAACATCAATCGCCATCTTCTGTTCTTGAATGCTTTTCTTTTATGGCCCTTTCTAAAGACTTCTCGTTCTCTTCAACTCCCAGTAACCATTGCGTCTTAGTGGCCTTATCGCCTTGCTTAGAGTGAAATGATTAAAAAGAAAAAGAAAAAGAAAAAGGCATTTGCCTCATTAAAAGAAGGGAACGATATTTTTCGTATTTTTTTATGCAATTCATTAACAAAAAAAAGTAGAAACTAGCAAGAAATCTTTGAAGACAAAAATGAACAAAAATAAATAAATAAAAATAAAGATGAAAAATTTAAAAAAATTCCTTCCCTGATCTTTTTTTTTTCTTTAAAGAAAGAATCGATTGGATAAGGAAAATATCTGCGTGTTTGATTTTATCTGTAAAGAGGAGACAAACAAATCACTGATTTTCAAGTGCAAGACGTGATTCAGATCATATCCTCTCTTTCTTTGATTTTCCAAATATTTTTAGAACGGGAAATTAATTTCTGTTTATTCGCTTACAAGCCAATAATAATTAAAATCTTTTCCCTTTACTAAAGAGAAAACAGTCTTAGTTAATGGAATATCCAGCCGAGTCTAGATTGTCGCCTCTTGCAGCTGGGAGTTATTCTTGCACGTTTCACTGTTCAACAAAGTGGAAAAAAATCACGAACAGTTATTTTAAACAATTTAGCAATAGCAACGGGGTTTTGCGAGCTGAGCGAAAAGTCAGGATATCTGTATATAGTAATTTTACAAAGTCGAGTTAAAAATAAATAACAAATATGAAATATTTATAAAAATATGCTTTTGAAAGTTTTCATGCAAATTAAATGTTACTTCTTATGCTGCAAACGCAATATGAAAATCTATATATAATATACAGAGGACGTCCGTGTGTCTGTGTGCTTGTCTGTGTGATAACGTTTCACTCGAGGTCCCTCCAACCGATTTTGACCAAACTTGGCACATACATAGTACAATGTAAGAGATAGTTTCTTAGCATAAAAAATCGATAATTTCTTAAAAAATCAATAATCGATAGAGCTGATCAAAAACCGATAAATTCAACTTTTTTCCTTCGATTTCGTTCAAACTTACATCATGACGATCTCAACGATATCTCATTTGTATTTCTACGCTAAGTTTGGAAAAAAAACCGCGAAAAACGAAAAATCGATTTCAACACAAATCTATTTCAACACAAATCGATTTCAATACAAATTTTAAAATAAAAACTCCCTCGGTTTTCAAACAATCTAATACAAACTGCACTCAATTGTAGCTAAAAATAAGTTGATTGTTTAACAATCATTTAACTTGATAATTTAATCCACCTATATAGTGAAAACCTACGTAAATAGCAAAAAATTTTTACTGGTTTCTTTCTTATTTTTGTTGATCTTTCAACGAATTTTCATCAAACTTGACAAATGCTTTATAAATGTATCCGCATTTACATCCCTGATAGCACACTGACAAATTGAATTTAAAAACCTCCAAAATAATTGTGGCCTGAAGTGGGTCTTCATATTGCATCTTCATGTCCTCGGCTATATTGAATAAATACAGACTACTTCTGGCGTATCAGTAACTTCATTAATTCAAAATGTTTTTAATGAAAGTACTTTAAAGTAATTGAAGAAGATAGACTTTATTACTTCTAAAGATGATGCTGTTTTTGCTCCATTCTAATTGAACACTTTTTTCTGATCGACCAGCTGGGTATGGCTGCTAGTAATTATATAAAAAGCTGATAGCAAAATGGATGTTTATATGTTAACATCGCTTGGTAACCTCGAGCTCTTGCAATAGATAGCGAGTTTAGCTTGCGAGATCACTTACGGTTTATTTTGCTATATCAATTCCATTTGAGTAGTGAGTTCGATCTTAATTGGGTGTTCCATACCTTCGGTCATGTGCGACAACTAAGCTAGGCTTAGTAAATTGTTTGGGCGCTTCTGCGTGCTGAATGATTCGCAAGCTTGTCCCGCTAGATCAATTGCGAGTGAGTAGCGAGTTCGATTCTCACTGAGTATGCACCTACTTTCGGCGATGTGCCACAAAGAAGCTACGTTTAGTAAGTCGCTTGAGCCCTTTGGCGTGAGGTAAGGATTAGCAAGCTTGCCTATAGATCAATTACGGCTGAGTAGTGAGTCAGAGCCTATCTAACTGGGTGTGTCATGCCTTCGGTCATGTGCCACAAATAAGTTAATCGATTGGGCACTTCGCCGTGATGTAATTGTTAGCATTCCTGTCTCGCTCGGTGAATCATGACTGAGTAGTGACTTTGATCATCACCGGAGCTTAATACTTTCGTCCTTGTGCCATACCTAAGATATGCTTATTAAATTATTATATGTTGCTGGTTGATGTAAGTTGGGGAAACGTCACCACAGTTTATAAAATAATGACCTGAACATTTTTCTTAACGGTTAATTAACAACTTAAATTTTTCTGACAACGATTTTATTGTGAAAAATTAATTTGCGTAATCCAGTCTGATGCTATATATATATATATATATATATATATATATATATATATATATATATATATTATACGGTTGAGGAAATGGAGAGTCGAGTTCGAATTCCAGTCGAATCCATTACATTCACTTACGTGTTAATACCATTGGGAAAGGTATGAATCCTCTTCCTCTCTCTCCAGCTATGGATAAATAGTAGACTGTGTTCTATAGCCTTGGATGGCATCTGGTCTAAGAGGAGGACAACTCTGAAATCAAAAGCTGCGGAGGTTCGTTTGCGAACGTTGAGGCACGTAGTGCACCAGTTCTTGGTATTCGGCCCATCAAATAGTGTGGTTGATTCTGCATAAAGCCTTCACGACTATAATCAAATCATATGTGCTGGTGTCTGGCTGTCGGTTCCTAGGAACTGAGCTCCTTGACACTCATACGTCGTACACGACAGGAGAGAGCCGAATATATATATATATATATATATATATATATATATATATATATATCGAATATATATATATATATATATATAGTCGAATACACACACACACACACACACACACACACACACACACACACACACACACATATATATATATATATATATATATATATATATATATATATATATATATATATATATATATAGAGTGGTTAGGACGGTGTTTAGAACGTTCGCTTTCTGACCATGGGACACGAGTTCGTTGATTTGTCAGGAAGGAGAATTCTGACGTTATCGCTCTGAAGGGGTTCGATCCCAGAGTGTGGCACCTTTGGAAGGTGCCTGAAAACCAAGCGTTGACCCAAGCCTTGTGATTGAAATTCGGTAGACGGAATAATTGGGGGCCATCGATAGTTGTGCTAGCACGAAGTCACAAGTCATCGTGATGAGGATTTAAGTGTTGATCATGCTTGAACAAACACAAATGTGCCTGAGCGAGTATCTGCAATACTAGTGGCAGGCTTTTATTATTTTCTTTATATATATATATATATATATATATATATATATATATATATAATGTGTGTATGTGTGTGCGTGTGTGTGTGTGTGTGTGTCAGGGAGTGTCTGTTAGTTTGGACATCCATATTTTATAAAAGGGAAACGTTATTCCAATCCATCATCTGTAAGTCGCTAAGCAGGCACCTGTTAACGCCCTCTACAAAAATAAAACCCCTTACCGCCTTTGATCATTAACCTGTTGACATTTTAGAATTCGTCATTACCCCCAAATGTTTTTCACGCGATTTTAGCCAAAAGGTTGGGATTTCAATTTTCAGAATTTTATTGAGTTCGTACAAATTAAAAAAAAAAAAATTCAGAGAATTAGGTTTCTCTGTTATTTAATTATTACTTCTTTTTATGCAAAAGTAAATTTCATTGACCAGAACAAAATACGGTCATTCTATAATTATTGTTAAATACAAATACATTAAATAAAGACCTAATTCTTCGGTGAAGAAAGTAAGTTTTTAAACATAATCTCTTTTATTTAAAAACAAACAAACAAACAAAAAAACAAAAAACAAAAACGAAAGCATGATAAGAAATGTTAAATACACGTACAATTCAATATCATAAATTCTAGGAACATATTGAAATATTTGTCTTGGACAGAGTGCGCTCAGGGGCCTCTCTGTCAAAGGACAGACGGGCAACTGGGGAAAATTATACTGATGAGGTGCCCAGCTCTGGGGAACAGCGGCCGGGGGCCGCGCCCTCCCATTGCACAAGAGGGAGGGATCGGTGGAGGCCAGCGCAACCAACAGTTGCGGGGGCTGAGGGGAATTTTTGACCCTGCCCGGGTGCACGCGCTCGGGTCCCCACATTAATCCGGCCTTGTGTCTCCTCTCATTCTCGTGGGAGAATGAGTAAACACCGTCTTTAAACCCAGAGATAAAAACTAAACCGTCTGAGGATCGCTTTATAGCGTGAAACCAAGTCACGGTAATTTTTTTCTGACTGCGTCGTTTTTGGGATTGGATTCCATCTCTCGTCTCGGTTGGTTTTCTAACTGAAAAATTATTGATTATTGAGTACTTTGTATAATATTACGATCTAAGATGCTGGAAAAAGGATCGGTTCATTGTACCGCTCCAGTAAGTAGCTGCCCAACTCTACAAGAGTCATAGCAAACCAAAAATGGAGTATTGCTGACAGATCTGGGCCGGAGCTATTCGCCTGACTTGTTAGAACGCAAAAGATTCTAGCCGGGGTTATAAGTGATGAATTATTTTCCACTCTACAATCTCTTTCCCATAGACATATCTGTAACAAGGGGGAAAAAAGAAGAAAATATGGTTAAGTGGTGGAAAGATTCAACTTCTTCTGTTATACCACCAACATCAGCCTCTTATATCGTAGGACAACATTATAAAATAAGCGGCATTACTTCCAGAGCAACCGTCGCGCGCTAGAGCGAGAATCACGTCTATTTATTAACGAGACAAAACGTGATTCACGTTACGTCGCTAGTCGTTTGATTGTCATGAGTCACCTACGCTTAATGTAACAACTGAGCGTTCAGCTGCTTAACGTGCATTACATTTTCTCTCGTTAATGTTGCCTTTGCACTTGGGAAATAGAATTTTTTTTTTCAGATAATGCCGGGTCATTGGTGAAACATGTCAAAGCAGACGTTTTTCAAAATGAGTTATACATTTATCATTCCATTGGATTCTGATCCAACTTTAAAAACACACAGGCGCAGAATTATACATTATCTATCTATCTATCTATCTATCTATCTATCTATCTATCTATCTATCTATCTATCTCACCGTATTCTTTTCTATCTATCTATCTATCTATCTATCTATCTATCTATCTATCTATCTATCTATCTATCTCACCTTGTTCTTTCCTATCTATCTATCTATCTATCTATCTAAATGTCTATATTTATCTATATTAATCTGTATCGCTCTTTCAGTATGTCAATATCTATCTATCTATCTATCTATCTATCTATCTATCTATCTCAATGTCCATATTTGTCTATATTAATCTGTATCGCTCTTTCAGTATGTCCATATCTATCTATCTATCTATCTATCTATCTATCTATCTATCTATCTATCTATCTCACCTTGTTCTTTCCTATCTATCTATCTATCTATCTATCTATCTATCTATCTATCTATCTATCCAGAGACAGACAGACAGACAGACAGATAGAGAGACAGATATAGACAGTGTGAACAGTGGAATAAATATGGTTCGGAAATCGCTTGAGGCGTGAAACTGACAGTAAACATATACTGTTTATATAACGCTCTGTTTTATTGAGTACACTTCCTGCGTAAATACAAATGATCTCTCTCTCTCTCTCTCTCTCTATATATATATATATATATATATATATATATATATGAATAAAGACAAGAGGCAGACTAACCTTAGGCGACGCTTTCTTTCCTCTGTCGAACTTTATCAAGAAAAATGTAATGATTTTATTTTGTAACAAGTATTTTTAGGGTAACAGAAAAGTCAGGCATGCTCATGGACCTGAGATGATACAATTCAATGTTTAACAGGTGATGTTTTTGTTAATCTTTCCCTCTCTCTCTCTCTCTCTCTCTCTCTCTCTCTCTATATATATATATATATATATATATATATATATATATATATATATATATATGTCTATATCTTTGAGATGAGGTATTATGATTACTTTCATTATTTACATTATTCGAACTCTAATCCTTATCTTCATTGCCATATTCACAAAGTTTCAGCCGTTGTACGCTCCGGTCTTCTTCAGATGATTGGAATTCATGGCCGAGTGGATAAAGACGTTGGTTAGATCCAGTGACTAGACCCACTCGTGGTAGAGTATTACTAAATACGCTTGTTTTAAGTGGCCTGGTACTGAACTCACAACCCTTTGGTTGTGAGTTCAGTACCAGGCCACAGCAGTGGTGAACCAAAACTTGGAGTTGAGTTAAAGGGACAAAACTGAGACATCAGGAAGAGGCATAGCACGTGGAACTAGAACATTCTGGCCCGGTGGACGGTATATATATATATATATATATATATATATATATATATATATATATATATATATGTGTGTGTGTGTGTGAATTAATAATTAAATTATTTTGGATTGAGATTAATCTATGTGCTATCTATTTTGAATAAGATGAGGTTATGGATTTAACCGCTCTCTTTTAAGGTTTAGTATTTTGTGGCTTTGTATTTTGTCTTGGGAATGGAGTAATTCTTTCAGGAAAGGAGATATTGGAAAGAATCTGAGGCGCTGATTTATATTTTGATAAGATCCGTTACCGCACTTTCGGGAATTTACCTTCTAAGTAAGTTACTTTCTTTTTTTTAATAAGTGCAACATTCACTAGGTCAAAGTTGAGGTTGAATTTATGTTACTAATGCATTTGATAAATTGTTGTGTATAAACAAAACATGACCTAATCACTTTCGTTTACGTGTTTGAACTTCTTTCGAAAATAATTTAATAATCTTTAAAGATTTTTGTGATACACTGACGAACCTCTCACGGCACACCAGTGTGCCATTGCACTCTAGTTGAAAACCACTGCTTTACACCACTTAAAACAAGCGTATTTAGTAATACTCTACCACGAGTGGCTCTTGAAACTTGTATCGAGTGAACAACAGTATAACTGAAAGACGATGGAAAGGAAACTTAGGCCATAAATGTCAGCTGTTTTGAACGTCGATGGGCCATCTTCTTCATCAGTCTCAGTGCTTGTCAGCTGAAGTCGTGTTAGGTTTTACTTGTACTGTGAACTTTCCCAGACGACCTGGACCAATCCTTTTTCAACGCAGCTCGTTTAGAGCTACCAGATTCTTTATGTGACCCACTCTATACAACCCTATTTCTCTACTTGCAAAAATCAGACACCCCGTTCCCACACGCCTCACTTGCAAAAACTTTCTTGTACGTTCGATAAATATTACTGCCTTTGGAAGTTTTAGAGCTGGTCATAAAAGCGCGCACATTGTATCCTATATAGATATACTACAGTTTACTGTCGCCATCTCCAAGTACGGGTCTCTCCGAGCCCGGAGACAGTCGGTGGATATAAAAGAGAAACGGAAAAATACAAATAAATCTCGCTTTCTTGATCCTGCCGCCTATTAACATGCGTTAGAAGGCTATTAATGGGCCTCCTACTTCTTTGGGGTTGGGTGTTGTTAGGTCGAAGAAAATAAATCTGTTAAAATGGCGCCCGGAAAGATGAAGAAGCTAGTGGCCTTTGTCAAAGATAGCGTCTTTTGTGTTTAACTCCGAAAGAAGAGAAGGAGTTTGACGAATGAGAAGGATGAGGAGATTAAAAAATATGGAAAACAGAAGAAAGAAAAAAAGGAAAAGAAATGAAACAGAATTAAAAAAAAATGTAAGTAAAAGAAAGTATGTGTGGGTCGTGTAACGGTTATCGTCCTGTTAAAATGGAATCAGCAGTCCGAGTTCATATCCCGGCCTTCTCTTTTGCGTTCACTTACACACTAATGCACTGGGAGAAGTCATGAATCCATCGCTTTTGACCGGTACCATCCTATGGGTTAAAAAGCGAGGAAGTCTTAGTGTTTTAGACATGGTTGACAATCAATTAAAGATTGAAAACTGAATTCCAAACAGCAGACAAGGCAACGGAAAAAACACTCCCCTGTCAACCTAATAACCACTGTGTTATATACAGTGAACCAAACCACCCTATTCCTTGGGTATGACAATAAACTACATCCGGCAGTAAGACATCTGATCGGGAGATTCGTGGTTCTGGGGAGTGTAGAGTCACCTCTTAACTGCTGTTGTCCCTAAATCCACCATGACCTGGGGTGGTAGCAAGTGTCCCAGCTCCAAAAAATCAACAGGTCATTTTCTTTTAGTAAAATGACCAACAATACATTTTTATAGTTAAATGACACTAAAAATATATAAAAATGCAAGCAATACATATTTTATTAAAAAAAAATTACCAACAATACATTTTGTAGCAAAATTACCAGCAATATATTTTATGATCTACAAACTATATACCTAAAAAAATATACCTTTTACTCTGAAGATATAAAATTATGCAAAAATATTTAGATTTTGGCGTTAACTAGCCCATAGAGGTTGGTATACCGCAAAATAAAATCAACAAACATATACAGGGTGGTCCGAATGTCTTTTCAACCCCATCTCTCTTCCAAACTGTATGAGCTCGTGTCAGCCATCGGAAATAGAAAATTATATTATTTTATGTAGGGGTGACTTTAGAACCACGCTGTATATGTATAAAATCTGAGTATCATCTACCATGTATGGAATTGTGAAAGCAGAATAACATATATCAAATTTTAATTATTTCAAAGCTCCCAAGAATTAAGTTTCTTCATTAATTGACCCATAAAGAGTTTAACAGATCAATCAATCAAATACCATTCTATTATTATTCCATCGGTAAGAAGTTCCCTTTAAACAGCTAGAGTCAACAGTTATCTATCATACATATCCTCATAACCTACAATTCTAACGTCCATAAAAAGAGCGCTTACATACAATTTATTATAATAGTATAACAAAAATGAATCCTTACAAATGGCTAATAGTTTATCCGAAAGCGCTCGGAATTAACAAACATTTGGACAATTTTTACATCCATAAAGTCCAGAAAAGAAGACACTTCCTCGAACCTTGTGCACTCTTGCTAAAAACTCACAAACAAAGAACTGTGCCAATATCTAAAATGGATATCACATGGAACTTGAATAGAAAATAATGATATAATCAAGATGTTGAGATTGAAAACTAATTTAAATAAAATAGGGTATCAGGACAAAATCACAGTAGACAAAAATCCAGGGGATAAAATCTCTGTGGAAAATTTCCCATCCTCAATCCCAAAAGTGGACAAAACCCCAGTCACATAAATAATATATATATATAAAAAAGAAACAAATTTAACATTGAAAATTCAAGGAAATTTTAATTCAAATTTTAATTTCAAATTGAAATGAGAATAATAATAATATTCATTTTGTACACCTATATGTACAATATCCAATATATGCACTTCAATATCAAATTGAGACAATAAACGCAATATCCAATATATACACTCCAATGTCAAACCGAGACAATTGACGCAATATCAAATATATACACTCCAATGTCAAATGAAGACAATAAACGCAATATTCCATATATACACTCCAATGACAAATCGAGACAATTGACGCAATATCAAATATACACACTCTAATGTCAAATTGAGACAATAAACGCAATATCCAATATATACACTCCAATGTCAACTGAAGACAATAAACGCAATATCAAATATATAGACTCCAATTTTTATTTTTGTACATTCTTTTTATAGATACAAATATTTAAGTAAATGCTCTGTTTATAATAAACAGTATTAACAACGTTTACCTGAATGCCCAAGAAATTTCCATAGAAAATATGCGTCCTCCGACAAGAATCGAACCTGTATTTTTTACGGAACGGTCATATAGCCTGACGTGCATTTACCGATTGAGCCACAGAGGAGAGTTTCGGTTAGCAAGGTTGATTTTACTGTTTTTAAACTACAATTTTCCATGCTTTTATCACGTACATTCATATCTGCTCATGGCGTATTCAAATGTAAACAAATGACGTCACACATTATGAAATGGACAAAGTCCGACAATTATTTAAAGACATTTTTATGTTTATACATTGTTTAAATGCTTGTCGGACTTTGTCCATTTCATAATGTGTGAATACATTCCAATGTCAAATTAAGACATAAACGCAATATCAAATATATACACTCCAATGTCAAATTGAGACAATAAACGCAATATCCAATATATACACTTATTTCATGCACACAAATTTATGCTCCATTTTTATATATACATATATATTTTTGTATTATTATTACTGACTTAATTTGACATTAAAATTTGAATTGAAAGTTTCTTTAATGTTAAATTTGTTTCTTTTTATATATAAAACTTTTACTTATAAGACTGAGATTTTTCAACTGTTTTTTGCCATGAATTCAATAAAATGTTACGAAGAAAACCCCATTAATAATATAAAGAGCGATAACAGCTACTGATCTAGAGAAAACCTATTATCCTGAAAAATTGTTTGAAGAGAAAGATTTTATAAATTTCAATCGATAGTAGTGCTGACTGTTCGGTCAGTGAATAGCAATTGTTTCCTTATAAGGAAACGGCTATTACCATTACCGTTAAAGTATACAAGAAAAGCATAATAAGAAGAGAAAGTACTTGGCCATTTTTTTTTTAACGAATCATGTAAAAAAGAGGGTTTGCTACCAAACTATATATACCTTGTATAGCTAAGGAATGTTTAGGGCTGCAAAACTCGATGAAATAGGCAAAAAATCGGGTCACCCAGTGCATGTGAATAATTGCAAGGTGAGTAAGTATGTTTCACTGGATAGATACGAACGATTCTTATTTGTCCAGAATCGTAAACTGACGAAAGTATGTGTCAAATACAACAGCAGGAGGTTAGCGTTGTACTCGCTATGGTGTCTGAAGTGATCGTGTCTCCCTTGCCCCGACGTTTCAAGGAGAACGTTAAAAACCTTTGTCGGGTTTTCAAATGAAAGAACAATGACGAATAACTTGTCATTAATATTATTATTGTACTGTGTCCAAACAACGAACCGTGTCAGCCGATGTGGTTTCCCGTGTCATGAATTCTGACGTAAATGTGTAACCGGGTTTCATTGAAAGGATCAAATTATAGCCGCCTTCTGCGCATGTGCAAAATAATAATAATAATAATAATAATACAAATTAAAAAAGAATTCTATTCAGAGCGTACGATACGCGCGCGCACACGAACGTATACAAAATTATAAGTGGAAACACACAAGAACGCGCACAAATACGTATGTGCGTACACACAAACCTATCAACTAACGAAGAGAAAAACAAAAATTCACAAACGTCCACATATATGCGCGCGTGTACACACACATAAGCACACGCAATTAAAAGCACACGCATTAAAATAGTCCAAATCTCTTAGTATAAAGGAAATTTACATTAACCAGAAAAAGGCTTAGGCAGAAGCGTCTATCTTTTTAAATTTGGATTTTTTAATGTAACTATAACAAAAAAAATATTTCGATTTCATTTTTGCCTTGAAAAAGTCGGAAGACGAAACGCGTCGACAAAAAACTAAGATTTTTTTTTTCCAATTGTATATTATATATATATATATATATATATATATATATATATATATATATATATATATATAGGGAGAGAGAGAGAGAGAGAGAGAGAGAGAGAGAAAGCACAAAGAACATGCACGTCAGTCGAAAATAATCGTCTAGCATCCAAGTCCAGAGTCTAAAAAAAAAAAACCGGCCTTCCCTGACGATCCGGCTAAGTGAAACCTTGGTAGGTTTGTCTGGCTCTTTAAGTTTAATATATATATATATATATATATAAAATTAATATATATATATATATATATATATATATATATATACACGCACAAATATTGTATATTTGGCAGCAATCCTTCTTTTATGCATATTTGGCTGAATATAGTAAACAAGAAATAATTTGTAAATTTTTATTCAGTTTTGCTTGTGTTTTTACAACATTTCTTTTTTTTTGGAATCTTTAAAAAAATAGGGTATAAGACAAGGATGTGTCTTCTCACCGGACTTATTCAACCTATACAACGAGGTTAACCTGCGTCCAACAGCGAGGCCTTTGATCAGGGGGGTTTGGGCAGCGTGGAACTATCTCTTAATTGCTGCTGTTCCCAGGTCCGCCCTGACCCGGGGTAGTGGCACCTGTTGGAGTTCCAGCTATGGGCAAATAGTTAACCCTCAAACTAGGATAAAAAAAATAATAAAAAAAACTTGTAAAAATAGGTTTTTTTTACCAGCAATACATTTTTGAAGAAAATTATTACCAGCAATGAATTTTTTAAGTGAAAAAATTATTATCAGCAATGCATTATTAACATCAATACTCTTTTTGGAAAAAAAATATTACCAGCAATATATTTTCGAAGGAAAAAAAATCACTAGCAATACATTTTTGGAAAAATATTACCAGTAATACATTTCTGAAAAACAGAAATTTGGAAAAATTATTACCAGCATTATAAATCTTGTCCGCATTAAAAAAAAACCCATTGATGTTGATATACCGTAAAACAAACCAAACCAAAATAAAATTTGAATGGTACATATGTTATAATATGTTTTACTATGTAGATATTCTAAAATAAATTTTGTAAGGTGCAGATATTTTTTTCCTTGTAGATAACAAGCCAAAGTAGAACTCCGCTTTTTGTTAATACTTTATCCATTTTCAAGAATTGAGAATTCCTTTTCGCGGTTGCAAAAATTGTTAATGTTTTTGTGTTGGTTCCTATACTGTGTTGTGCTAGAGAAGTGTTAATTGTGGAGAATTTGTTTAGTTATTTTGGCCCCGTACGAAAAATCTGCCTAGTGTGGGTCTGTTTTTACGTTTTTTTTTCTTTTGTTAGAAGTGTTTCTAATATTTTTGGTTACCACAAAAATTATCCCCTTTGAAGATGGCTAATACAGCAGGCATAAACATTCGGGATAATAAAAACTATGAACGACTCCGCCAAACACTTAGAATTCAACGAAGAAAAATTGTAAGTACATAAGAAGAGCTAAAAAACTTACAAAATATTCCTTATCCTTCAGATTCGACGAAACAGTCACTCAACCCCGTCTCTCTCACACACTTATACATACACAAATATATATGTGTGTGTTTGTGTGTGTGTGTATTTGTGTGTGTGTGTGCGTATGGTGGACTCTCCCGTCGTGTTCGACTTATGAGGGTCAAGCAGCTTAGTTCTTAGGAACCGACAACCCAGACACCAGCAAATATGATTTGATTATAGTGATGTAGAACCAACTACACTTGTTGAAGGGACGAATACAAAGACCTGGTGCACCGAATGCCACAAGGTTCCAAACGACCCTCCGCAGGTTTTGAATTCAGAGTTGTCCTTCTCCTAGACCAGTTGCCATCCAAGGCTATAGAACCCAGTCTGTCCTGCTATTTACCCATAGCTAGAGGGAGAAGAGGGGGATTAATACCTTTCCCAAGGGTATTAGCATATAAGTGAATGTATTGATTCGACTGGAATTCGAACTTGGCTCTCCGATTCCTCAATCCGTACCTCCTATATATATATATATATATATATATATATATATATATATATATGTGTGTGTGTGTGTGTGTGTGTGTGTGTTTTTGTGTGTGTATGTCTGTGTGTGTTGACTTGAATGTCAAACTCAATGTACGCTTTTATATTTACATACGCTCTATCCTTGATATCGAGCACTTTAACTCATACGTATAGCATACCTTTTCATACACACACACACATACACACACACATACACACACAGACACATATATATATAAATATATATATACATATATATATATATGTGTGTGTGTGTGTGTATGTGTGTGTGTGTGAAAGTGTGTGTGTGTGTGAATCAATACATTATCATCTGAATCCCACATAGACAAACTAGAATCCTTTAAGTCTTTGAAGTTTAGAAATGACGTGACGTCTCTTCTTGAGCTCAGAGCGCCAAAAATTATACTAACGCTGCTTAACAAGTCAAATGCACATACTTAATTAATCTATCTATCTATCTATCTATCTATCTATCTATCTATCTATCTATCTATCTATCTATCTCATTTTTAATATCTATGTATCTATCTATATATATTTATCTATCTAATTTTTAATACCTATCTATCTAATTTTTAATATCTATCTATCTCATTTTTAATATCTATCACATTTTTAATATGTATGTATGTATGTATGTGTCTATCTCTATCTCATTTTTGATATCTATCTATCTCATTTTTTAATTTCTATCTATTTTTTTCATCTATTTCTGTCTATCTTTCTATCTATTTTTAAAATTTTTTCTATCTAATTTTTTAATTTCTATCTATCTATCTATCTATCTATCTATCTATCTATCTATCTATCTATCTATCTATCTATCTATCTAATCTTTTAATTTCTATCTATCTATCTATCTATCTATCTATCTATCTATCTATCTATCTATCTATCTATCTGTCTAATTTTTTAATTTCTATCTATCTATCTATCTATCTATCTATCTATCTATCTATCTATCTATCTAAATCTGTTCATTATTTATCTGTATAAACAGGCTGAGAGAGATAGATAGATCTTGAGGAGCTCTTGGGCCTTTTATTGGTGAACATTTGTAAGGAAATATGTATGTATATGAACACATGGCCGAGTGATATTACTATGTTCGATTTGTCAAGCAGGTGATCTCTTGATTTTAGCAGTCTCGGGAAGGAGTCCCACTTTTGGAAAATGCCTAAACACCATAGCCCATCTGTTGACCCGACCCTTTGAAGTGATGTTGAGAAGACGGAACTATTCGGAAGCGATCGGTTGTTGTATCACAAATCGGCGTAACTAAGGTTTGCTCATCATAGTTGCTCTATGAACCAGTGGTGACCCTCTGTGGGTGTTGACCAAACACAAATGTGCCTGAGCTGAGCGGACGTTTGTAACAGGGATTGATTAGTCACTTTAACAAACGGGTTGACTCAGATACGGGTAGCCGGGCATTATATATATATATATATATATATATATGAAGAAATATACACTTAAGATGTGCTATACTTATGGGATAAAGTGCTCAATATCAGAAATAGAGCGTGTGTAAATATAAAAGTGAACATTGACGAAAAAATCGGACGAAAAACATAGCTATAAAACATAGCTATAACTGTTATATAACGATAAAAAAATACTACGTTACTTAAAAATTAAACACCGAAAGGAGTAAATAAAATATACAGTATAATAAATAAATAATAAAAGAATAAGTAAAATAAATAAATCTAAATTAATCCAAATAAATAAACAAACTAACAAACCGATCTCGAATCGAATTAATAAATCCGACAGAGTAGTATTTAAGAAATAAACGGAGCGTCTATTTAAATATGAGTATCCACTAAAAATAACATATAAAGAGATACAAATCTGTAGGATTAATAAAAAAATCCATTCTAAAATTCTTTTTGTTTACGTTTGGATACGAAACTGTGCAGATATATATAAAAAAAAAAAAATCGGATATTCTATGACGGGAATGATTTCGCTTGAGATCACTAAATTTTTCCTCGGCCGACAGACAGCTCTTTGTAGCGAAGTTGGTTAAGGCGTACCGAGTTTAACGGTAGCTTCATCTGCTCTTAGGGACGCAAATTCAAATCCCCCACCCCCGGAGAGTGCAAACTTTTCTTTAATAGGATTTCGCTATAGTCGTAAATAAATAAATATACTGTTTAATAAATATTCAACTACGAGTATCCACTAAAAACAGTGTTTAAAGGTTCGAATCTTAACGGAAGACGTATCGCTTTCCTTAATAAGATTTCTCGAATATTCAGGTTGGTAGACAAAAATAAATAAATATACTGTTTATACTGAGGGGAGACCAAGGTGGATGCATATTCATTACATCACCTGTTTAGTTTTGACTTCCCCAACACATAGCTGATACCTGGGAATGTCTCTTTTTTGCTGACAACCATTGTCTAAAGAAATGTAAGCGATTCCAATAAACGCATAAAGTTTGTAATTTATAATATGAGTATCCACGAAAAATAACGTTTACTTTAAAGTGATAAAAATCTGTCGGAAAATTAAATAAAAAATGTATTACATCTATAGAAAATTACTTTGTTTATGTTTGGATACAAAAATGTGCAGATGTGATAATTTCGAGGAATCTATGACGAGAAGGATTTCGCTTGAAGGCACTATTGAAACTTTGCTTGATCGGCAAAGCTTATTCGTGACAGAGTTGGTTAAGGCACCACGCAACTAACAACAGGTTCCCTTTGATAAGCGGGGGGGGAGCGCAGGTTCGAATTCTGAGCGACAAAGAAACACCGTTTGTCTTTTACATATCTTAGAACGTAAAACAGACACGCATACAGGAATACACACATTCGCCGGCATGAACGCAGGCATACGTCTGCACGCATGAACACATAACACACGTGCACACACACACACACATACACACACACATACACACACACACAACACACACATACACACACACATCACACACACACATACACACACATACACACACACATACACACACATACACACACACATACACACACATACACACACACATACACACAGATACACACATCCCCCACACACACACATCACACACACACACACGTATATGTACGCATATATACATACAGACTGGGTTACAGACAAAATTATAATGATTAATGTAGGGTTGTCATATGTATATGGATAGCGAGTAAGAGGGCAAGATTATGACGATAAAAAAGGACATTTGATTTTCTCTTATCTTGGGAAAGTCAAGACTGAAGTATTCAGGAAAGCAACCATTCGGGAGTCGGTTAAAGCGAGTCGAATCTAACGACGTTTCCCTCAGACGCAGGTTCGAATCCAGTAGGAAAGTGCATAAGTTTGCTAGAATATCCAGCCTGACAGGCGAAAATAAATATACTGCTTAATAAATAAACGGAGCATCTACTCTAATACGAGTATCCACTAAAAATAACGTTTAAAGTGATAAAAATCTGTAGGAATAGTAAATTAAAAAAAATGTATTACTTCTTTAGAAAATTACTTAGTTTATGATTGGATACGAAACTGTGCAGATAAGATAATTTCGAGGAATCTATGACGAGAATGATTTCGCTTAAAGGCACACCTCATCGTGACCGAGTTGGTTAAGGCACCCCGCAACGAACAACGGGTTCCCTCTGCTAAGTGGGGACGCATGTTCGAATTCTGCCGGAGAGCGCATCTTTCTCTTTAAAAATTTTTTTCGAATATTCAGGCCAGTAAACAAAAATAATTAAATCTACTGATTAATAAATAAACAGAGCTTCTACTCAAATATGAGTCTCCACTAAAAATAACGTTTAAAGTCATAAAAGTCTATTGGATTAATAAATTAAAAAAATCCCTAACTTCATAGGAGGCAAAAATATAAAAAAAAAAATTTAACCAAAATTTTTAAAGTTCTAAAAACTATAAAAAACATGATTTAGTAATACCAAATGCGTTGGTCTTTTACTCATTAGATATTATTACGACACACACACACACACACACACACATATATATATATATATATATATATATATATATATATATATATATATATATTAGTGGTCAATATATATATATATATATATATATATATATATATATATATATATATATATATATATATATATATATATATATATATATATATATATATATATATATATATATATATATATATATATATATATATATATATATATAAATTCACAAGAGGATAGAATCTGAGTAGAACACAATGTTCAGGACAGAGTAATAATATAATATAAAAGGCTCAAACACTAATATTCCATGGTCATAATTTGTTACATTGGAATCGTAATCAGGGTTCAATTTGTAGGTCTGATGAATTGGATCGTGATTACGATTCCAATGTAATAAATTATAACCATGTTTCAGTTTTTTTATATATATATATATATATATATATATATATATATTTGTGTATTTAGGCAGCAAACCTTCTTTGATGCACATTTGATTGAATACGACAGACAATGTGTTTTATTTAGTTTTTTATACAATTTCTCATGCGATCTAATATTTTTTTCTTTTCAGAAGATAAATTATATAAAAACTGTCCGAATGTTATTAAATTATTAGATTGCATAAGAAATTATATTAAAACTAAATAAAAGCACCTTGTCTGTTGTATTCACTAAAATAATAATATATATATATATATATATATATATATATATATATATATATATATGTGTGTGTGTGTGTGTGTCTTACCTGCATATACCACATTATATATAATACACAAGTATATAACATTATTGCGCTTTTAAACATTTTAGTTATCTCCCTTGCACTAGCGACGTCATGTCGCAGTAGGTAATAATGAACACTGTTTTCTTTGTCTCTATGTACACACTTTTATATCTACATACGGTCTATCCTCGATATTGTGTATTCTTCCCCTATAAAATACCAAATTTTAAACCATATAATTATCTATCTATCTATCTATCTATCTATCTATCTATCTATCTATCTATCTATCTATCTATCTTAGTCTGTTCACATCTATCTATCTATCTATCTATCTATCTATCTATATTAGTCTGTTCTATATCTATCTATCTATCTATCTATCTATCTATCTATCTATCTATCTATCTATCTATCTATCTATATTAGTCTGTTCACATCCATCTATCTATCTATCTATCTATCTATCTATCTATCTTGTGTCACCACATTTTAAGGCAGTCGGACACTTGTTTTTAATTCTTTTTCGCTAAATCTACCACGAAGCAATAACTACGAGACACACTGGGCATGAAATTATTTATACACTATAGCTATTGTTACTTTTTTATGCGTACTCGAGTGACCGCCTCAAAAGAGCTTACTGACCCGGTTTGAGATTGCAATATTTCTTATCTACATGTGTCAAGGTGGCGCTAATGAGCCTTGCAAAAGACGTAAGTTTGTGGCTTTTCAAAAAGTATCCTTCCAGCCGCAACGAATAATAGGACTGTTATACAGAAAAAAATAGGCATGGATAGATATATATTTATGAAAAAGAAAGGTTGCCCTTAGAGTAGTGGTCCCCAAAGTTTTAGGGTTGCCGCCCCATTGCCAACCAAAACACAACCCCCAAATTTATAGCCAAACTTTGATTCGATTTTCTTGGTGCTAGTTTTGCATGTCAAATGAATATCATAATATTTTCCATGTTATATAAATGGGATACATTGTAAAGTACAGGCAAAGAGACACTTCAGGTACAATGTGTGTGGGTGGTGTATGTTGTGCTTCCAAATTGCTACATTTTTCTCACCCATTTCGGATCTTTCCACTACCCCCAAGGAGATGGTACTGACTATTTTGGTCTAATGGATGCTTAGTATATTAGGCTGGCTCTGGAAAACAGTGTATAAATAGATCCCAACTACATAAAAAGATATCTGTAAAAAAGATCTAAGGCATGAACGCAGTTATGACCAGAGAGAAATCTATCCGTTATGAACATAGACAAATATACCTGTTATGACCAAAGAGAAATATATCAGTTACGACCAGAAAGAAATATACCAGTTATGACCATAGACAAATGTACCACTTATGACCAGAGAGAAATATATCAGTTATGACCATAGACAAATATACCAGTTATGACCAGAGAAAATATATCCATTACAGAATTCAACCAGAGAAGTATGTTCAATGAATAAGTGGAATGTTTAAATTGTGATTTCTTGCTTTATATTCATCTGTACTGCTAAATTGATTTTGTATCCGTTACGATCAGAGAGAAATATACCAATTATGACCAGAGAGAAAACTATCCGTTATGACCAGAGAGAAATATACCAGTTACGACCAGAGAGAAATATACCAGTTATGACAAGAGAGAAATATATCAGTTATGACCATAGACAAATGTACCACTTATGACCAGAGAGATTTATATCCGTTATGACCAGAGAGAAATATAACAGTTACGACCATAGAGAAATATACCAGTTATGCCCAGAGAGAAATATATCAGTTATGACCAGAGAGAAATATATCAGTTATGACCATAGACAAATGTACCACTTATGACCAGAGAGAAATATATCCGTTATGACCAGAGAGAAATATATCAGTTATGCCCAGAGAAAAATATATCAGTTATGACCATAGACAACTGTACCACTTATGACCAGAGAGAAATATATCCGTTATGATCAGAGAGAAATATATCAGTTATGCCCAGAGAGAAATATATCAGTTATGACTATAGACAAATGTACCACTTATGACCAGAGAGAAATATATCCGTTATGACCAGAGAGAAATATATCAGTTATGACCATAGACAAATATACCAGTTATACCCAGAGAGAAATATATCAGTTATGACCATAGACAAATATACCAGTTATGACTAGAGAGAAATCTATCCGTTATGACCAGAGAGAAATATATCAGTTATGACCATAGACAAATGTACCAGTTATGACCAGAGAGAAATATATCAGTTATGACCAGTGAGAATTATATCCGTTATGACCAGAGAAAATATATCCATTACAGAATGCAACCAAAGAAGTATGTTCGATGAATAAGTGGAATGTTTAAATTGTGATTTATTGCTTTAGATTCATCTGTACTGCTAAATTGTTTTTGTATCCAGTAATATTTTCTGATTCGAAGACGTATTGGAATAGCAACAGAGGACTTCAAAAAGCTAAGTATTCAGAAACCGGAAAAAATTCATTAGAAACAAAGGAAAGTGTACTGAACTGTTATATAATATCAGTCCTCTTATATGGCTGTGAACACAGTACAATCTTCTCACAGATTAAGAAGAGGCTTGAAGCAACAGAGACGTGCTTCTACAGAAGGATGCTGAGAATTACAAGGACCGAATATGTGAGTAATGACGAAATAGGAGACAAATAGGGCAAATAATTAACATCAAGAAGAGGGAGTTGTAATTTCTAAGGCACATAGTTAGGAATAAGGGCTTGGGGAATTTGATACTCTTATAACCTAGGGAAGGTTACTGAATAGAATAATGACCAGCTTGGTAATGAACGTTTATACTTAGGACAAGAATAACACATATAAGATTCGCCAGCGGCGCGTAGAAGAAGTAGTCAACTGCTAGAAGTGAGTCAAGTGAATTTCACAATGAATCTCCGGCCTTTATGTCATATTTCTCTGTCTATATCTCTGAGATGAGGTATTATGAATACTTAGATTATTTGGATCGTTATCCTCATCTTCATTGCCATATTCACAACGTTTCGGCCGTTGTACGCTCCGGCTTTCTTCGGGTGGAATTTCGAACCGAAATAAAGTGTTCGGTTCGAGATTCCAATCACCTGGAGAAGGCCGAAACATTGTGAATATATGCAATGAAAATGAGGGTAACAGTCCGAATAATGTAAATAATATAACCAATTTGTAAAGCTTCAGTAAATTATAAATTTTATAAAGCCGTACATTAAGGCTTTCACTGGTCACCGTAATGAAATTTCAACGCTCCAGTTTTGAACCTAAACTTAATTTCTTAACTGGTTTCCTCAAAAAACGGTTTGTTTTTTTTACTTTGGAAAAATTATGTTGGGTCCTTATTTATCATGTAAAACTCCAACTTTGAAACTGAGTGCAATATAACAGCTCCCAAATCTATCTGCCCTATTGCTACGCATGCCCAGTAACGTCGACTCTGATTCGTCAACAAGTTACTTCAAAGCTGCGGTATTACTTCATTCAAAATGGCTGCGAAATCAGACATTCAAAATGGCTGAATACTTTCAGGACAAACCTATGGACATTTTTTTTCTTTAATAAACATTCATCCGATACAAGGCCAGTGAGCACCTCAAAGTAGAGATTTACTGAATAAGGCTGTATAGACGTCAAGGAAGAAAGTTAGTGCAGACTATGTTCAGGATAGATAACGGTTAACCCTAGATTTGAAGATTAATATTTCAGGTAGAAATTATTCTTTCTACCTGAAATGTTATTTTTTAGGGTCAGTAAATAGTATCCGCTCCGCTTCTGTTAAATTTCACTGTAAAATCCCAAGATTCTTGGTAAGAAGAAAGAGAGAAAGTGGTTAGTTGCATTTTCCCATAGGGTTGGTAAGCTCTGATCTTTTGAGAAAGGCACACAGATACACATACGCGTGCACGTACACACAGGCAGAAAAAAAGAAACACCATAAAAAGAAACAAAAAAAAAGAAACAAAAAAAAAAGAAACAAAAAAGAAACAAAATGATTGATACAAAAGAGACAAAAATAAAAGAAACGAAAAAAAAAAAAAAATGAGGAGCGAATAAACAAAAAGAAATTAAGAAAGGCATTTCTTTTTTTTTTTGACGAAAAGTAAACTAGGATCCGACATTATCCAGATCTTAAGATCAAAAAGATGTGAAGACGTAGGCGTGTGTTTCTCCTGCTGATTAAAGAGAAGAACAGACACTCAGAAGACCTATTTTAAATCCCCCCCAAACACACACACACACACACACATATACACACATACGTCCATTTTATGTGTGGCGTTGGATTCTCTTTTCTACAGTCAAAGCGAAATAGTGTAATAAAAGTAAGAGAAAGCAAGGCTGGCAGTTGGACACACTGTGGGAGGCAAACCACTGTACGCTATCAGTCAGTTATGTGTCATGCGTGATACACGCTTAGGCGATCATGTATCTTTCGATATATGACTGACGAGGTAGATTTTTTCTCCACAGTAGGTTGCCATTTCTTTCTGTAGTAGACCAGTTGCCATCCAAAGCTATAGAACCCGGTATGTCCTGCTATAGGGAAGAAGAAGAGGATTCATACCTTTCCCAAGGTTATTAGCACGTCAGTCAGTCAGTTATGTGCCATGCGTGATACACGCTTAGGCGATCATGCATCTTTCGATATATGACTGACGAGGCAGATTTTTTCACCACAGTAGGTTGCCATTTCTTTCGGCAGTAGACCAGTTGCCATATTAAAGGCTATAGAACCCGGTCTGTCCTGCTATTTACCCATAGCTGGGGGTGGAGAAGAAGAGGAGGATTCATACCTTTCCCTAGGTTATTAGACTGGAATTCGAACTCGCATCTCCAATTTCTCAATCCGGGCCGCTATCCATCGTGCTTCTATAGCTAACTACACTGCATGCATGCTAATCAGTAAACTACGAAAGTAGACATGTTGATATGTGGAATCTGGTAAAAAAACATTTTACCAAGCAGAACAAGCACCGAAGGAGTCGACACGAGGAACTGAATATATTCCGTAATCCCATATGTCAACTTAATAATAAAAAAACATAAAAAATATCTTGGCTATCGTTTTTTATATAAGGAGCATATATTGATAATTACTATCTACCAGCAGACAGACAGACGCATACAAACGCAAAACACTATATATATATATATATATATATATATATATATATATATATATATATATATATAGGTAACTATACTATCTCGAAAAACCTTCGAATTTTTGATTTGCCAATAATCAAATCAATCTCGAAGGAAAAAGGTTTTTAAAAAAGGAAGAACCAGGAACATGAAAGTCTGTCGAAAAAATCGCACAGATACAGGTTCAAAGCCCAAAGAAAAAAAAACCCCGACACGAGTAAATAACTAACTAAAAAGAGCTCAATCCAACCGTAGAGCAGACTTAGTAAAACCTAGTGAGCCAGACAAACCTACCCAAATTTCACCCAAGCTTTCCTTGACGATCCGCTTAGGTGAAACATGGGTAGGTTTGTGTGGCTCACTACTAGGTTATATATATATATATATATATATATATATATATATATATATATATATATTAAGAAATGGACAAAGTCCGACAATTTATTTATTAAAGACATTTTATGTTTAACGTTCTTGTATCTATAAAAAGAACGTTAAACATAAAAATGTCTTTAATAAATATATATATATATATATGTTAGACTCTCTCGTCGTTTTTCGACATATGAAGGTCAAGCAACTCAGTTCCTTAGGAACTATGGCTAACTATATTGCATACTTCTTAAACAACGAGCCATACGAAGAAAGAGCAACTTACATAATTAACTCTCTTTATCTGAATACATGCACTGGAATTGCGCCCCCCCTCTTAAATACCGAAAGTTTATTTACTATATTCTTTTCAATAGGAGTAGATAAGTTCGCCTATCGCACGGTTCACACTCCTCCTTTTTTTAACAGGAGTTTAGGTTTGTCCCATGTTTCCTGCTTAGAATTTTGCTTCTGTTTCCTTCTAAAATTTTCTCATTCTTTTTCACTCCCAATAGCCCCTTGCGTTTTAGTGGTGTTATAATTTCGAGTGGGTGGCGCCTTCTGTTGTATGTCCCTGATGCGTGGCCCTCTTCATTCGCTGGTGCAAACGTTGACATCTGTTTTAATCATTGTGTCTTTGGGGTTGTTCGCTCTTAGTCTGGGTGGCCCTACCAGGTGTTTAGAACTCCGGATGGTATCGTTCTCAGAGCCATTGGACCACATAAACCCCTCCGCCATGACCAGGAGCTACTGACAGGGGTACGCATATAGAAAGACATATGTGTGTCTATGCGTTTATATTTCTATGTATACCTAAATGGAGCATAAATTTTGTGCATGAAATAAATGTGTACGTATATTGGATATTGTGTATACTGTCTCAAATTGACTGCCACGATTTCGAATCCGGTAACTCTTTAGAGCCGTAGGGGCGCCATACCCACTTCTTCCATAGCAGCAGTGGGCAAGACAGCCTGATGGAGCCAGATTGGTTTGAATTCAGAGTATTCCTTTTTCTAGGCTGTAGGAATTTATCTGTACTGCTATTTAATCCATAGCTGGAGAGAAGTGATGGATTTATGCCTTTACCAAGGGTATTAGCATGTAAGTGAATGTAATGAACTTGACTGGTATTCGAACTCGGCTTTTCGATATGAGCTGCTATACATTACGCCACCGCGCTTCCACACTATTGGAGTGTATCTATTGAATATTTTACATATAAGAATATATAATGGATATTATTATTATTATTATTATTATTATCTCAATTTTACATTAAAATTAGAATTTGAAGTTCCTTGATTTTTGTGCAGCTGCGGAAAGAAATATAAAGGAGAGACAGGCCGTCCCCTCAAGGTAAGGCTTCAAGAACATCAGAAAGCTGTAACACGAGGGGAAGTGGGAAAATCAGGCGTGGCTGACCACATATGGAGAGAGAAGGGAGATCACCGCCCTCTGTGGGATCAGGCTGAGACCATAGACAAGGAACACCATTGGAAAATTTGTAAACTACATATGCTAGGCCACAAAAATCTCCTGAGCCGACCAAGCATAGAAATGAATACAATATGGGAACCAGTAATAAGGAGTGCCAGAGGAAAGCGATAACAACAACAAAACTTGCAATATGAGCACTGGTAAAAAAATGAAGTGAAAGCATTAGGTTTATCATACACAGAAATTCACACCCAAATGTCTTGAAGGACACATGACACAGTGGATAAAGGCGTTAGTTATTGACTGGACTCAAAGAGTGTGAGTTCAATACCCAGTTAGGGTAGTAAAGAATTATATAAATTAACAGACATCCTTTTTATATTATTAACTTTACTAATCTACTTTTTGTATGAATGATTCATTTTAAAACATATGCACTGGAATTGCGCCTCTCCTCTTAAATACCGAAATTTTATTTACTATATTCTTTTCAATAGGAGTAGATAAATTCGTCTATCGCACGGTTCACACTCCTTTTTTTAACAGGAGTTGAGGTTTGTCCCATGTTTCCTGCTTACAATTGTGCTTCTGTTTCCTTCTAAAATTTTCTCATTCTTTTTCACTCCCAATAGCCCCTTGCGTTTTAGTGGTGTTATATATATATATAATTGTTTAAACGTTATTTTTTATGGACACACATATTGATATAGAGGGTTATTTTTTTTTAATTAAACAGTATTTTTTTTTTATCAAACTACGTCTACCGGCTTGAATACCCGAGAAATCTTGTCAGAAAAATATACGTATATATATGTGTGTGTGTGCGTGCGTTTGTGTACTTTTATATTTACATACGCTCTATCCCTGACATTGAGTGCACTTTAACCCGTAAGTATAGCGTCCCTTAAAACTATATTTTATCATATATATATATATATATATATATATGAAATATGTTGTAGTGGTTCCAACAAGAGAAAAGTATGTATATTAAAAAGAAGAGAAGAGAAGTGCCGCAAACATTTTTGGTTGTAATGTGGATTTATTTAGAAAAAAAATACCACTTTGTTTTACATAATTTTTACGACATGTTTCTGGTCTCAAATGATACCGATCTTTGTTTCACAAATTAAAGAGAATAATTTTCATATCGAGAATGTTTAACATTAGACATTGTGTTTGTGTGACAAACAGAGAATGTCTCACATCGAGAATATTTAACATTGAACATGAGGAAAAATTAATTATTTTTAATAATATGTGGAAATTCCACTTTTACCTGAAGACGGTCGCGAGACTAGAAACGTGTCGTAAAAATTATGTAAAAAACAAAGCATAATATTTTTCTAAATAAATCCACATTACAACCAAAAACGTCTGCGGCACCTCTCTTCTTTTTAATATATATATATATATATATATATATTAAAGACATTTTTATGTTTAACGTTCTTTTTATACATACAAGTATTTAAGTAAATGCTCTGTTTATAATAAACAGTATTAAATAACATTTACCGGCCTGAATGTCCGAGAAATTTTCATAGAAAATATTCGTCCTTTGACAGGATTCGAACCTGCATCCTATACGGAACCGTCATTTACGCTGACGTGCCTTAACCGACTCGGCCACAAAGGAGCGTTCGGTAGCCAATTCTTAATGTATGACGTCATTTGTTTACATTTGATACGCCATGAGCAGTTATGAATGTACGAGATTCATAGAAGATTGAAGTTTATAAGCAGTAAATTCGACCTTGCCTGCTGAACGAAATTTACTTGATTGGCAATAGGGATTGGTTAGCCACCCAAGTAGACGGGCATTTTCGAATACGACTGGCCAGCTATTATTATTATTATCATTAATATATATATATATATATATATATATATATATATATATATATATAATATCGAATACAAGTGGCCAGCTATTATTATCATTATATATATATATATATATATATATATACCATCGCGAGTTCTAAACATTTGGTCGGGCCAGCCTTGGCGGCAATGTCGAAGACAAGTATCTAGATAAAGTGCGACGAACTCCAAGGACCCCCCAACGGTTGAATAAGCTGGATGAAGAGGACTACACAGGACGGACATGCAACAGAAATCATCACTCGAAATTATAACGACAGTCCGTTGCAGTTTCCTAATTGGATTCTGTACGTCTCATACGATATGTGCTGCAGAGGAAGGTCATGAAATGAAGTGTGTGGGTCACTTCCTCACAAATTGAGTTCCACCTTAAGCAAATTCACGCCATCGGTACTTTCTTCTACTCTGATTTTCTTTCACTTCCCGTTCAATTCTTTCAAAGTCAAACGGCGATAAGGAATAGTTGACGGGATCAGGAAGCTTCAAGTTCTGAAAATGAAAGTTGGTGGGAAATTTAGCCATCAACGCCATCGTCATAAACGAAGCGATCAGCAAAGAAATCAAATCCTTGGATACCAGATAGAGCCGACGACGACGAGATAATTTAAGTTGCGCTGTCTCCTAAAAATGAAAAAAAAGAAACGAGTGAAAACTAAATTAACATTCAGGCAATTTATTTTCAAACACTGGGGAGTGGGGAAAAGGAAATGTTTAGATTATATATATATATATATGTATGTATATATATTTCAATTAAAAGGTGCAAATATAATTTATAAATTCATGAATCATTCATACAAAAACAAATATAGAGGTTAATGATTTAAATGGCGAGAATACATCGTCGCAAACACATAAATAAGATACACCAACCCCGAACCTGTATATGAATGATATGATCCCTGTTTATAAATTCTAGTAGCATAAGGTCTTTTTAATTTTTTACAAACTTTCGTCTGTTCCTACAGACATCATCAGGTATGGAAGTAGATTTTGTTCTTGTTTTTACTTCTCAGTAATAAGAGGACAACGAAAATAGAGATGCAATCCGAAAACATGCTATGAGAAATGTGTTATTGTTTTGGAACGTGCGATCGCAACGCTGAGTTTGAATTTAAATTTTAAGGTTGTGCGTTTTTGTACAAATATAGCAATAAGAGAAATCTTTTTTACTGGTAGATTTTCCGTGATTATGGCATGAACTATATTGTTCAATAATTACAGTAATGTCACACTTATTATCCGAGAGTTGCACGTTGGATCAGTTATATATATAATCTAAATATTTTCTGAAATAAATTTATATATATATATATATATAAATTTTTAAGATTGCTGCGTAGTTAAAAAAACATATAAAAAGCCACTCACGTTATATTCCTCACGTAATTTTTACAGATAAAAAAACGTTAAACATCCTTCTTTCAGTCAAGTTCTTAATCTTTTGACACCTTAAACAAACACCTACATTCGGATAAAGTAAATGAATTTCTGCGATATTTTAATCTAAAAGTAATATTTGTTTAAAATCAGATTAATTCAATATAGAATCAGCTAATATTCATCAAATAAAGTTTCAAAAAAGTATATTTTATTTTTGAAAGATTTTTTTAAAAAGAGAATTATATTGTGTTGACAGATGCCTAAAAATATCAGCGATTTTTAGCCATTAAAAATATTCTTCCTGTCAATTTAAACTAATTTTGAAATAAAGTATTTTCCTTATTTTAAATGTTAAATTTAATCTATTAAATTGAAATTAAATCTAAAATACAAGCTTCAAGAAATATTTTTCATTTTAAAAAATCATTCTATCTTTAGATCTGTCGTTTCCTTTTATATATATATATATATATATATATATATATATATATATATATATATATATATATATATATATATATACAAGAAGGTTTCATTGTAGAATAATCACATGAAGGTTGGTAATGAATGATAATACTTAGGACAAGAACGACACATATAAGATTCGCAAGCATGAGTAGAAGAAGTAGTCAACGTTTGAATCTGTAACTGCAGACCAACATACAGTATTTACTACTGTATTTATGTGAATGGTGGCATACCCATTATCGTCCGTAGGTATGCTACAACAATATATATATATATATATATATATATATATATATATATATATATATATATATCGATCCTTATTGTTCTTTTATTTTCCATCTTCTTTCAGGACGTCGGTGGTCATGGCTCTCCACCACTTCCTGCATTTGTTGTTTTAAGTAACCTTTGACGCTTTACCACCCGTTTTTGTCTCTATTCTGCAATCAATTCACTTAAGCATATTGAATAAGTTTCTACCTACTTTACCCTACTTCTCTTGCCTGTGAATATTGAATTTTCCAGACTTACTTTCCTCATTTTGTTCCATAAATTTCTACATCAACGTCCTGGTTAAGGCGATAAACTACGTCCAACATCAAGGCTTCTAATCAGGATTTTTTGAGGAGCGTGGAACTATCTATTAAATTGCTGGTGTTCCCGGGTCCACCCGGATCCGGGTGGTAGCACCTGTTAAGGTCCCAGCTATGGGCAAAAAGTTAACTCCCAAACTGGTGTTAAAACACTATGAAAGTGTAAAAATAGGTTTTAATAACAGCAATAAATTTTTTGAAGGAAAAATTGTCAGCAATAGATTTTTGAAGAAAAAAAAAATTATTACCAGCAATACATTTTTGAAGGTAAAAAGTATTACGAGCAATATATATTTAGAAAAACATTACCAGCAATAAAAGCTTTGTTGGCATTAAATAACCATTGAGGTTGATATGCCATAATACAAAACAAGATAAACAAAACAATACAGAAATTCTACTGTCTCTCTGATTTTTAGCATCACTTTCTTTATACCTTCTATTATCGCTAAAACTTCCTTGTTGCTCATATGCTCTGTCCATGGCATTTATAGTATGTTTGTCACTTTATGTCTCTTCTTCATATGTGAAGAGAGTATCCATCATTCATTACTATATAGGAGATTCGATATCACAAAGCAGTTCGGCACATTATTATTTGTTGCTAAGATCATTCTCCTATGTTTGGTAGTAGCAGCTCTTATTTTTCTTAAAACTTCCACATTAAGCACATGTTCAGTCCATGGTATTCTTAGCATTTGTCGGTAGAACCACATCTCTGTCGCTTCAATGTCTTTTTTCATACGTGTGGAGACTGCTTAGCATTCATTGTCATATATAAGATAAAAGTCTCCAATAACTTGAAGTTCTTCCATTCTAATTTTTAAGTATATTATATATATATATATATATATATATATATATATATATATATATATATATATATAAACTTCAGTTCCTGTTTCTCTTATTCTTTTTGGACTTCTATTAATTTCTGAGTGTAGACATTAGGCCTCTGTAAAGTGTCCGCTAATGTGCCAAATCTTTTCCCGTTTCCCAGAAAAGGAGAGGAAATCATCAATTTTTTTTCTGATGTCGTTCGTCGCCAACACAATATAATCCATTATTAACATAACTAGTGTAGCAAAAATCAATGGGGTTGGGTGGTTGACCCAATGACCCGGAAGTTGTTGCGGTGTCATTCTGAAGCCAGAAGAAGAATAATGTCCATTTCTTTTCCAAGTGTCAGGTGACAGCTAGTGTTAGATTACATGCTAACGATATTATGAACTTTCGTTTATTGAGTCTTTTAACTTATCTTTCTTTCTTTCTTTCTTTCTTTCTTTCTTTCTTTCTTTCTTTCTTCTTCATGACATCTCTTTCCTTCTCACTTTCTTACTTTTTTCATAATGACGTATATTTCTTCTTTCTTTCTTACTTTTTTTGTGATATGTATTTTCTGTCTATTGAAATACTTTCTTTCATTCTGTCTTTCTTTCTATCTTTCTTTCTGTATGTTTTATATTATTCTTTTCTTTCATTAACTACCTTTCCCTCTTTCTTTATTCTTCATGAAAATCTTTCTTCATTTCGTTGTGTTATGTATTTTCTGTCTCGTTCTCTTTCATGGAAACCTTTTCTTTCTTTCTTTCTTTCTTTCTTTCTTTCTTTCTTTCTTTCTTTCTTGCATCCCTTTCTTTCTTTTCTTGTATTTTATTGTATCACTTCATTTCTTTCTTTCTTTCTTTCTTTCTTTCTTTCTTTCTTTCTTTCTTTCTTTCTTTAATTCATTTGTTTTGTCTTTACATCTGACGCTTGATTTTTGTAAATTTAATTCTTTCTAGATTTCCACTTTCCTCTTCCTCTATTTCTCCTGATGATTTAGATAAAAAAAAATTCTTCCTTTTTCCTAATTCTTTCCTTCCTTTTTTTCTTCCTTGAGCAATATTTTTTCCGCAAAACAACCAACGCTACATCTTAAATACGCATATAAGGAAATACGTGCCTCTATTAATACACATATGTGGATTCCTTCACCCCCCGAGAATGGGCGATAGTCGTTTATTGACAAGTGGCGGTTCGGCCATATTTCAGTGATCAAACATGGCGTCTAGAGTCGAGTGTAAATTCATCATCCTTCTCTGTCAGACGGCTTCAGGTCTTTGATGTGGACTAACTTCAAACCTCGCCAGCAAACGATTAAAATGGCGTTATGCTGTCACGTACAAACAACGCCAAATTTAATCGGCAATATCTGAAGAGAAAAAAAAAAAAAGGAAGAAAAAATGGAGTACGTCATAAAGACGCATGAATTGAAAGAGGCAAAGAAAATAGTTTTAACAAGAGGAAGAAATTATGTGGCTACCAGAAAGTATTAAAAAGAAGAGGTTAAAAGTGGCATTATAACCACGGTATTCTACACATACGCACAAACACATACGCACACAAGCACGCGTACATACACAGAACGAAGAAAAAACAGTCTTACACCAATTAAATGTGTATAAATTATTGTTTTTATTTAATATAAAAATAACGAAAATGTGAAAATAAGCAATTGATTGCTGATACCTCCTGAACAGTGGACAGAGCCATTATCAATAGGCCCGTCTACGAGACTCTGAAGTCGGGGTGCTGAATATAACATCAATCAGCTAAGTGAAATATTTGATATTTTTACTAATCCTATTACAACACTGTCTCTGATATTAAACACTTTCAAGCAAAGACAGCTTGATTTTAATCTTTCTTTCAGGCTTCCCCTGACAGCATTTCTGACTTTACACTATCTTAGTTATATATATATATATATATATATATATATATATATAGATAGATAGATAGAGAGAGAGAGAGAGAGAGAGAGAGAGAGAGAGAGAGAGATAAGGGATAGGTTATAGTTGTTCTAACGAGAAAAAAAGTTTATATTTTAAAGAGAAGAGAGAAAATGCAAACATTTTGGATAACGTGGAACGTTTAAAATATATACTTAATTTTCCTTATGTTTTCCGATGTTTTAATATTGTATTTTTTGTGTGTAGTGGTAACCCAAATTTCTCGAAGAAAAACTCACTCTTGAGGAGACATGGCACAGTGAATAAAGGCGCTACTTAGATCCAGTGACAGGACCCAAAGAGTGTGAGTTCAATACCTGGTTAAGGCGGTGGAGAACTTGGAGGGAGGAATTAACAGGACATAACTGATAACTGACATCCATTAGACATGGCACGTGGAATTAGAACAGTCTACCCAGTGAGCGAAATAAAGAGTTCGACATTCAAACCACTGAAGAAGGCCGGAGCGTACAACGGCCAAAATGTACGATGGTCCTTGTTTCGAACATCTATTGGAACTTCAGCTAACCACAGACCTCAAGTGAAACAATCCATTACAAAATATATTTGGAAAGATGGTCGACTCATTGTACTGTTCCAAAAAGTACATGTCATCTGCTATGCATTCTTATTACAAGAGTCAAATTAGACCTGAAATGACCATATTTGGGCTGGAGCTACGCAATCCTGACCTTCCCGTTTTAACAGAGTTCAACTTCATTTGCACAGTCTTCTAGTGGGAGACTTATTTTCAGTGACGTGCAGAGGTTTGGTGGTGTTTGATGATGCCCCGGGCCAATTAACTGTTAGCATAGATCTGACAGTTTCTTCTCTCGCACATCCCGCTTGTGGAAATCTTTTCCAATCTCATGCTTCACAGTCAACTTTGATCTTCCAAAATTTAAATGAAATGTCAATCGATATCTTCTGTCTTCTTAATTCCTGTTCTTTTATTGACCTTTCACATTAATAGTAGTTTTTCTCATATTTTCTAACACTCAGTAACCCCTTGCATCTTAGTGGCTTTATTGCCTTTGATCTTCAAAAATCTAAATGCAATATCAATCGTTATCTTCTGTCTTGTTAATTTCTGTTCTTTTATTGATCTCTCTCCTTAATAGTAGTTTTTCTCATATTCTCTAACATTCCGTAACCCCTTAGTGGATTTATTGCCTTGCTTGGGGTGAAATGAAACCTGAATACTGCTGACCAGTTTCGAAACAGTAATTTCTGTGTCGCGATGGAATCATATATTTTTATAAAAAATAATTATAATCTAGGCTCTACTTCTGTATCGAGCGCTGTTTTTTTAAATAAAAATAAAAAATACTAAAGAAATTCATCAATCTAACAGTTGTTTACTATGATATCAACACACACACACATACATATATATATATATATATATATATATATATATATATATATATAGTGTAACCCGGATATAAGAGACCCGAATATAAGAGAAACCCGGATATAAGAGAGATTTTCTCTGGTTCCAAATTAGAGCCTGTTAATGTATATAAAATAGACCAAACCAACCCCGGATATAAGAAACCCGGATATAAGAGACTTTTCTCCGGTCCCGACAACTCTCTTATATCCGGTTATATATATATATATATATATATATATATATATATATATAGATAGATAGATAGATAGATAGATAGATAATCTTAGTGGTAAATATATACATACATATGCAAAATATATAAATATATATACATAGGTGCATACATATACATGTATATTTTTTTAATAAAAAATTCCGAGAGGATAGAATCTATTTTTATTTCCGGAGTTTTCTGTTTTCTTTTTGAATTTGTAGGTCTGATGAATTGGATCGTATTTACGATTCCAATGGAATAAATTATGACCATGGAATATTAGTGTATAAGCCTTTTTATTATATATATATATATATTTATATATATATATATATATATATATATATACAGTGTAACCCGGATATAAGAGACCCGGATATAAGAGAAACCCGGATATAAGAGAGATTTTCTCTGGTCCCAAATTAGAGCCTGTGTTAATGTATATATAATACACCAAACCCGGATATAAGAGAAACCCGGATATAAGAGACTTCTCCTCCGGTCACGACAACTCTCTTATATCCGGGTTACACTATATATATATATATAGAGAGAGAGGGGGAGCGAGAGAGAGAGAGATAGGGAGCGAGAGAGAGAGAGAGATTATTTGGGTTTACCTCCATTTGGTTTACCAAGACCATTTCTTTTTTAATTTTCCCTATTCCTTCTAGCATGCTGTAGAAATAACACCAGACTTGTTTCTAGCTTGTAAATATCTTTCAGCGGTGTGACTGAACTTTCAAAGCCCACAGACGCGTATATCAGACACATATATAGACATATAAAATTCTTAATAGGTAGATTTTAATGTTTTCTTTCTTTTCACTTTTCAGTTATTTTTGCATGCGTACAAGTGTATTTTCTTTCTTGTTAATCATTTATTAGCTATATATAAAACTCATGAAAATAACACCGCCTTGTTGAAATGTATTCTGTTTCCTTTCATCTCTACTAACAATGACGATCCGTCACTTATATTTGAAAATTTTGTTTACAGCTGCTTTTAGTTCAAGTTGTAGCAAATCTGCAACAAATATGATGAAGGTAGAAATCCAAATCTTTAGGGAGATAAATACGTTTTTTACCAAAGACTAAATGAAGAAATGAAAAATATAAGAAAAAACATGAAGGTGTGTGGGAAGAAGAGAGAAAAAAGAGAGAGAGAGGAAGATGAAAGGGGAGAAATTGGTAGGATATAAGGATGAGAGAGAGAGAGAGAGAGAGAGAGAGGGAGAGAGAAATGAAGTAAAAGAAGAGACAGCCAAGAGGAATATAGAAAACGAATGAAGAGGACGGAGATAGGGATGAAAGGAGAGGGGAAAGTGTGTGCGGGGAGGAATATAAAAAGAAAGGAACGAAAGAAAGAAAAAAAAATAGAAGCGAGAAAAATGGGATGCGAATTAAAAGTGTTATTTCTGTTGGCGGCAGAAGACAGATTTAACTGGGAGAAAGACAGATAGAACTGGGAGAAACGAGAGTTTAAAGAAAGAAAAAGAAAAGAGAAAGACTGATAAAAACCTGGAGAAACCAGACTTTAAAGAAAGAAGAGAAAAGACAGATAGGCAAAACGCGCACAAAAGAGGATTTTGAATACTAAAATGGAGGGACACTTCACAAGAGCGTGGTAAAAAGAACGAAAGATAAAGTGATAAGTGACTAGACGAAAGGAGAGAAAACATGAAAGAGCATAAGTCAGAAAGGTTGGTTGATTTTGTTTAGCGGCATATCAAACTCTTTGTGTTATTTAATGCCAAAATCTCAATATTTTGGAAGAATTTTATAGTTTCAACTAAATATATTTTGAACTCAATTGCATACCTTCAACTACAGATAAACTGTATTGCTGGTCATTTTACTATAAATATGTATTTTTATATTTTCATAGCGTTTTGTTTTTGTTTGTCTACTCACTATTTGCCCATATCTGGGAGCTTAACAGGTACTACCATCCGGGGTCAGGGTGGACCTGGGAGCAACAGTATTTAAGAAGTGTTTGCTGGCTTTTCAAAACCTGCAATCTGCCGATCAAAGGACTTACTGCCGAATGTAGTTTATCGTCATACCCAGGACTAAAGTAAGAACGTAAGAGAGACTAGGAGAGTGAACGAAAGAAGCAGAAAGACAGAATTAGATATTGAGACAGCCATACAAGAAAAAGAATGAAAGGAATTCTGCCCCATAATAGTTGTGCCTTTGCACGTATGTTTCATATACTAAACATGGCAAGTATTGCGAGACAGAAGCATTTCATCATAAGGAAGTGAACTTGGTATCCATGCTGGTTGCATAAACATTTACTCCTGTCTTGATAGTATATTCAATAAGGTCAAATTTACGGCTGAACTCTGAACAGTCTGTTGTTAAATGGAGCAGTGAATGGCTTGTTAATTTTAATGTCTTGAAAACCAAACTTTCCCTTTCTGCCTTCCATAAGCATGGCTGATGCTATCCACTAGGAGAGTGACTCATTGCGCTTTCTCAGGCTAACGTTCTCGGCTGACATGAAGTGGAATGACTATATTGAATCCAAGTTGGTCCACTATTCCGTACTAGACAATCTTTCTCTCCAGAATGTATCTTACATATCTATATGTCTACCTTTCATCCATGCTTCCAATATTGCCGTCATATATAATCCAATTCTCCTGCTATACATTTAGAGATTCTTGACAAAATCCAAAGAATCAGCAACATTATTGGTCCTGACCTGGCATTGGTTTTCCTGTGACATTTATTGTCACCCCCTCTCTCTCTGTATGTATGTATAAACCACCAGGAGAGTGACCCACTGTACCTTCTTGGACACATATTCTATACTGATATGAAGCGGAAAGACTATATTGAATCTATTGCTAGGTCAATTGCTAAGAGACTTTGTTCACTGTTCCATACAAGACAATTTTCCCTTCCTTAATCTCTCTTACCTAGCTATATTGTATACTAGCAGTAGAGCCCGGCGTTGCCCGGGGATGTAACAGTAAGAGATAGATCAAGTATCGACCATCATAAAGACTGAAAAATAAAATTGACAAAGATTATTATTTGTTTACGGACACGCATATCTTAATTTATTTTTTTTTTTTTTACGAATTGGTCAAACCCAAACTCAAACAAAAACATTGTTTTCAATCGTTGAATAGAATTTTATTATAAACAATTGTCTTGAAAATGGAATTTTAAAGCATTCTGAATGTAAAAATAAAGAAAAAAGTGTGCAAGACAATAAGAAACACTACCTGCCAAAAAAAAGTGAAGTTTTGTTGAAATCGGTTGAAAAATGTAGGAAATCCGATTCCATATATAAACGAACACACACACACACACACACACACACACACACACACACACACACACACACACACACACACAACCTGGGTTTTTATAATAAGTATAACTCGATATGAGTTGTCCCCCTTTCATTAATGCCTCTTAATCGTGTTTTCAAATTGATTTTATGCAAAAACAATTGTGTTTTTCCAATTTTTGCCGCTGTCAGAACCACCGCAAGGTAATTTTACGTAGTCCTGTGAAGTTTTGTTGAAATCGGTTGAAAAATGTAGAAAATCCGTTCCAATATATAAACGAACAGACACACAGACACACACACAACCTGGGTTTTATAATAAGTATGATTCCATGCTTTGAATATTGCTGCCACATATGGTTCAGTATCCTGCTTTTTATCAAAAGATTCTTAATAAAATCGAAAGACAAATCAGCTATATTGTTGGTCCTGATCTGGCGCCTTGGCTTCAGTTCCTGCCGTAAAATTGCTTCGCTGTCCCTCTTCTATAAATACTTTCATGGTAATTATTCAGATGAGCTATAATAACTAGACTTTATAAATCTAATCGCAGTATTAGATTGTCAATAAATCTGTTTACACTTGAAATAGCTAGATGTAACCGTAAGTTCTATGCTAACCCTTTCTTCTTTTGCACTTCTCGCTTGTAGAACTTTCTTCCAGCTTCTTACTTTGCAGACAAATTTGATGTTCAAAAATTGAAATGAAATGTAAATTGCCATTTCTGCCATTCTGATTACTCTTCTATTGTTCTCGCTCGCCAATAAGGCTTCTGTTTTCTAATTCTCTCACATTCAATAATCCCTGTGTCTTAGTGGCTTCATTACCTTACATGGGGTGAATTTGATTTTTAAAAAAGGTCAATGTGTGTGTTTCGTGGGGTGGGAGTGAGTGAGTGAGGGAGCGCATGTGTGTGTAAGAAATATAAAAATAATTTTTACACTATTGTTACCCAATATAAAGCCCAAGAGTCACTCAATGTAGAGGGTAAGAGATGCATATTACGAAGGTATGTGGGATAGATAGCAGTTGACCCTAGACTTGAAGAGGTTAAGACTGAAATGATTGGGGAGAAATCCATTCGGGAGTCTGTTCAACAAAGTAACTGGGTTGTCTGAGTGGAACTTCTTCCTTATCAATGGAATACGAAGCGAATGTTGATGATGTGACCATGTGTTCGTGGCATGGAGGCCTTAGTTGTGAAACTAAACTGGGGGCACTAAGGAACGTATCTCGTCTGAACATCTGTAATTGTAAAACACTCTCCCCGGTCGTCCAAGATTTCTAACATCAAATGGATTGTGCCCTTAAATATGAGGACACATGGCTTTCTATTCTACACTGTACTCCTTCGGTTTACCATCCCCAATCCTTGAGGCTGTGTACACAAAATTTTGCCAGCCGAGTCTATGTAAACAAAAGGAGCATTTCATGCACTCCTTACGTTTGATAAAGGGACTCTGGGTGTCTTTTTCCATTTTATAGTCTAGTGGGACTTGTTAATTATTTTATTCATTAATTATTTACAATTAAAATTTATTTTAATTGCGTTCCAAATTTCACTCTTCATTCGTTATTATTGATATGTCATAATTGTTTTGAAAAATTGTTGGCAGAAAGGGTCCTTAGGTAGGAATTTTGTTCAAATCTATGTTTTATTTCTGTTGGTAAAATGTCTCTGTTCATATATATATATATATATATATATATATATATATATATATATATATATGGAAAGTGTGTGTGTGTGTGTGTGTGTGTGTGTGAGAGAGAGAGAGAGAGAGAGAGAGAGAGTATTAAAAATAATTTTACAATCTTTGGGGGCGGCTTTCTCACACCAAAACAAGGACAAAACTCTATATAAACATATGTCCACAAATCTTTCGTTTTTGAGTTATTAAGTTTAAATTTTACGGTAAATGCTGTTAAATGTACATTCCAAGATACAATCCAAAAATACTTATTACCATAGTTTGTGGTGCCATGGGTCCTGTCTCAGAATGCAACGATAAACAGCGGCAAAATTTGGATGACTCTGCTGCCTTCGGTCTAGAATCGAAATTTGATACAGCCGTGAAGCCTCACGTACATTACTATTCACACGATCGGATGTAAATATCATATTTGCTCGCTCACGATATGAATATCCTACCATTGTTAAACGGAATATTTTTCAGTTAACTCACTAATAGACATGTTAAACATTGAAGCCAGACTACTCACAAATGTACACGAATGACAAATGTAACCTAGTCTACATAACAACTCAGCACCATCTACCGGAAACTTTCTTTAAACTTAATAATTCAAAAAAGGAAAGATTTGCGGACATATGTTTATATGGAGTTTTGTTCTTGTATTAGTGTGAGGAAGCTGTCCCTAATGTTTGTAAAATTATTTTTGATACACCCTATATATATATATATATATATATATAGGAAGGTAGGTAGTAATCCGTTGGTATATAATCTAAGGGAATCTTATTAGCACAATATAAAATATTAAAACTGATTCTCACATAGAGCCCAATGTTTTTAATAAACAGAGCAATATATCTCATAAAATCCGAATTAAGATACCATTAGGTAAATGATCATTTTCACCTTGTAATATTAAATTTACAGGATTTTTCAAACAGTCAATGGATGATAAATTTTTGAAATAAAAAAAAGAAGCAGACAAGAGGGAAGAAGAAAAGAAGAAAAACAGGAGGGGGAAAGAAGATGAAGAATAGAAAGGAAGGGAAATGGTAAAAGAAACAGTAAATGTTGATATGAGGGGTGGTCAGAGGGGAAAGTAAAAAAGAAATAGAAGGAAAAGAGAGAGAAAGAGATGACCTATTTAATATATCCTGTAGACGTCGACTGTCTGATTTCTACTGGGTATATTTTATAGGTCATCTTTTTCTCTCCTTTCATTCTCTTTCTCTCATCTTTTCCCCTAAGACCACCACTCATATCAAGACATATATATATATATATATATATATATATATATATATATATATATGTGTGTGTGTGTGTGTGTGTGTGTGTGTGTGTGTGTATTTAGGCAGCAATCCTTTCCTGCACATTTCATTGAATACGGCAGACAAGGTGATTTTATTTAGTTTTTATACAATTTCTCATGCGATCTAATATTTTTTCTTTTCAGATGATAAATTATATAAAACTTGTCCGAATGTTCTTTTTATCCGAGCGCTTTCGGCTATACATTTAGCCATTTTCAAGGATTAAATATTTTAACTGTTAAATAAGAAATAATTTGTTGTATGTATGTTTTATAAAATGTTTTCATTTTTCAAAACACGGTCAAGATATTATGTCCATGTTCAAAGTTCCTTTTTTTGCATGTAGATGATACTATTATATTTGTGTTGTCAACAAGTATGTTACGAATAGTGTCCGGTAGATCTCCATGAATATTTAAATGAGATCTAATTGAGCTATATTCAGAAAGGTGTAGAGTGAGTCTGCGTGTCAAACATGTTGTAGTGCGGCCTATATAATCATTTACGAATTTTGATTGATCAGGAATACAATTCCTTAATGGGCATTTAAATTCGTAAATAATATTTGCCCTATTTAATTCATATATTTGATATATATATATATATATATATATATATAACAAAAAAAAAAATTGAACGGGACAATGAATATATATATATATATATATATATATATATATATATATATATATATAGCTACAGCAACGATGAAAACACGGAATAGGAAGAAGATGGAGAAAAAGCGATGTAATATAAACGAATGAGTGGGTGAGAGTGAATGGAAAGAAGGTGGAGAATAGGTAGAAGAGAGAATATTTATAATGGTAGGTAGAGGAGAGGGCAGATATATAAGGAAAGGGAAATTACATGTAGACATTGAGAGGAGAAGAGTGAAAGAAAGAGGCGAGAGGTTAAAAGAAAGTAGCAGAGAGACGCAAAGAGCGACATATAACAGGAAGAAGATTGCAATAAGTACGTGCATAAGAAAGAGAGAAAGTAGAGCGAAATAAAGAGTGAATGAGAGATTGAATGACTGACATAGTGAGAGAACGAGGGAGCGGCGAAAGGATCAAGACAAGAAAGAAAGAAAGCGAGAGAGTACACAAGAGAGAGGAAAATATATAGAGAGAAAGCGAAAGAGAAAGAGAGACGGGGGCAAATATCTAAGTGTATGTTTAGGATCAACCTAGGAGAAAATGTCGGTTCCAGACGATAAATTCCCACAATTAGATTTCTAAGAATTCAGCTTTTTGTTAGCATTTGCTTTTTTTTTCTTTCCTACAAACATTATTCTGTATTTTTTTTTTAAATTCCTTTCTTTATATTTCTTGATTCATGTTTTTTTTTTTATCTTTGGCTTTTAGAGACGAGAAGATCAGAGATAAATCAAGCAATTAACCGATGTTGAAACTTGGAGGATACTGTTTTCAATTTTTCCCCCCTTTGTCTGAGACGTCAAATCGTCAGTTTTTAATCTTTTGCTTCCGACGACAGATCTTTCTGGAACCTCTTTAAAAAAGAATAAAAAAGAAAAATGGTCTCAAATAAAACGAAAATAAAACAAAAAAATCGCCGGCCAATATTATTAGCCTGACAATGTCAAAACTAGGCCATCAATTCTAAATGTCTTCTAAATTATCTTTTCATGTTTCTTTAATCTTTGGCAAATGTCTTTTTTTTTCTCTCTCTCTTGCAAACAGTCGGTTATTTTGCAAGTTTTAATACGTGATTTCATTGACATTACATTGTGAGCGTTCATTAAATGTTAAAGTCACTGCTTACAGGAAGTGCACTGCGGCGTGACGATTGCAAAAAACGGAATCGATTGACGGAGTTCGATTTTCAGCTAGAGCTTGTAGTGAATGCGAAATAATAAGAACTTTCATTATTTACATTATTCGAACTGTTATCCTCATCTTCATTGCCATATTTGCAACGTTTCGGCCGTTGTTAGCTCCAGCCTTCTTTAGGTGATTGGAATTTCGAACCGAACCCTTTATTTCATCCACCGGCGGGGGGGGGATTGTTCTAGTTCCATGTGCCATGCCTCTTCCGGATGTCTCTTTTTCCCCCCTTTAACTCAAATCTCTAAGTTTTTGGTCCACCACTATTGTGGCCTGGTATTGAACTCACAACTCTTTGGGTCTAGTCACTGGATCTAACCAGCGTCTTTATCCACTAGGCCACGCGTGTTTGAAATGCAAGTAATCATAATACCTCATCTCAGGGATATAGACAAATAAGAACTCCGTTTACCCTCTGCTTTCAAATTCGGTGGACTGAGGAAAAAGACGGAATGGAAATTGCGAGCCTATATGACATTTTCTTTGGGCCAATGAAAACCTTGCCTTCACAGAAATTGACCAATGAGCTGAAAAGAAGAAGGAAATAAACCGCTTAGAATGCTGGTATGTCCTTTCCCTGTTACTTAGAGTGTTGTTATAATCTTTCCTTAACTGTTGGTGTGTTGATATGACTCCGCCTTGCCACTTCGAATTTTTATGACACTGCCTTAACTTTTGGTGTTTTGTCATATCGCTACTTTACCTGTTAGTGTGTTATTAAGACTACCTGAATTCTCGGTAGTGGATGCGCACTGCTGATGAGTCCCAAATATGCTTTCTGCATTCTGTTGAAGTTTCTTCTGAATTATTTAATTATCTCAAATCCTCCTTAATTTCTATCATTTTTATATCCTCGCTTGAACCGGATTCTAATGCTCTGGATGGAGCGGCTTGGTGATGGTAGTCGTGGCTCACGGAGGCACAGTGTTATGGGTAAAGGAACTTGGATGAGTTCCACCACGGAATATGTGAACGAGCGGCGCAATATCGAGTCTAGTTCGTTACCTCTTTGTCATCGAGGCCCGTTAGTACAGTTGGTATGACGTTTGCCTGTCAATGTAGCTGTCCGTGTTTCAATTCTCGGTAGTAGATGCTGCTGGTGAGTCCCGTCCAGTGCTTTCTGCATTCTGTTGAGGTTTCTTCTAGACTCGATGAATTACTATATATATATATATATATATATATATATATATATATATATATATATACACACACATATGATAAGGACTGCTACATCATCACTAGAATGTCTTTAAAGCATCCCCATCCGCAAATTTATAGACAAAATGTACAGATGTATGCTGGGATTTCTTTCTAGCCAATAAAATAGGCCACTTCTCGGCCTCGTCAAAAATGTTTCTTGTCTTGAAGCCAGAACGCTGCGATCGCTTGTCTGTATCCCCCATCTTGAGTGTTATCATCCATTCTTAGTTTGTGAACTTTTTCCCTTATTAATGCTGCTTTGCTTTGCATATATTGTTTGTTCAATATCATTTCTGTCCTGTTCTTTTCTTTCTTTTGTTGTCTATCATAAACGTTGCCAATTTTGTTTTTCGTTGGGCAATTCTGCCAATAACATTTAATCATGGCCAATTACTTCACAGACTACTTCATATTTTCTTTTCCCTTTGTTCTTTTTATTTTCTTATAAATATTAATGCCGTGCACTTTCTGGGATCCCATAGAGATCACACCCTTTAGTAGATCTGTGTTGTTGTCGATCACGTACAGTGGGTAGATCACATATTGAAGTGGCATCGATAACGATATATTCTTCTATTTAATGTAAAGGGTACAATCAAGTCAAATATTTCGACCGGTAGAGCTCATTCTCAGCAGCACAAGCCACAGAAATAATACTTTTCTCACCAACTCATATTACTCAAATGATTTTATAAAATGCACAAGGATGCTCTCTCATTCCTTGTTGGGTTCCACGCTCTTCTGATCTACACATCTGTCTGGCAAGATGATGTACGAGCATATTGCTATTGTGAAAATAATTGGGAGAAGAACTAGATATCACTTTCCCCGTGTTTCTTAACTTTTCATCCATCAAGGAGAGGACTGACTGTTTTCTTCTGTGTGTGAAATGTGAGCCTCTTATTATTTTCTGCTTTGTTTATTTTATTTTATTTTTATTTATTTTTTATTTTTATTTATTTTTTTTTTTGTATTTCATCGGTTTTTTCATTCCCAAATTTAAATCACCAACTTCGTTTGAATATCATTTGCCTTCATTGTAAATACTTAATTTTTTTTTCATTTCATGGTAAAAAGGCGTTGGCTTATAGGGAAAAGATATTGTGGTAAATGAAAAGTATAACAAAAGATGGACTGGATCTTTTACTGACTTATTTTTATTAAGTGTGACCGAGAGTGATTTAATAGCAAAAATCAACATAAATCTCGCATCCTATTCCCGACCGAGGAAAAAAAAACGCTTCTTTTTCAAAGCAATGGCAGATCATGTATATATATATATATATATATATATATATATATATATATATATATATATATATCAAATATGTGGTGCAGTTCAATTTATATTACAATGAATCATTCATATAAAAAGTAGATTAGTAAAGTTAATGATATAAAATGGCGAAAACTCTTCGCAAATGTTGCATTAACCTACGAACCACTCGATGAATGTTATGATCCTTGTTTTTAATATCTACAAGCAGTATAAGGTCTTTTTTTTTTTAATCTGCAAGTACTTTCAACTGTACATACAGTCATCCTCAGGCATGGCAATTATTTTGTTTTTAGTAAATCTCGGTAGCATTGGAGACGAAAGGTTAAATGCGAATCGAAATATATTTTTTTAGAAATGAGTTATTGTTAACGGATAAAAACTTTTGGAGCGTGCGGTCGCAATGCTAAGGTTGATTTTTTTTTGAAAATTTAAGAGAGTCCGATTTTTACTAATATGGTAATATGGGAAGTTTTTTGTTGTAGGAGTTTATCAGTCAGTAGTCTATGCTCAGCACCTGAAGATTGCGTTAGGTATGAAACTCAAAGGCGTGTTGTCGATGAGGGATAATAAGCATATTTATTAATATAAACTGAATAACTCTGTTGTATAACATCGAGCACTGTTTTATTAACATCAGTACCACACACACACACACACACACACACACACACACACACACATATATATATATATATATATATATATATATATATATATATATATATTATTCATAAAAGCAGTAAGAAGCTTCTACTTAAATAATGTCAAATTATTATAGCATTTTTATTTTACGATTCAGAGCAGATTTCACGTTAATTGGGTGTCCAGTTCGACAAAATAAAAATGATGATTTAAATTCTCCAAGGACTTCTGCTTATAACTAATATAAACATTAAGTCGTACAAAAACGAATTTCTAGAAATTTAATAAAATTAGATAAGTGGGGGTAATAGATATAAAAAGGAAATAATTATGAAATAATTTCTTTTCTGAATAAGGCCTAAAAATCTAATTTAAATCTGACAATTATTTGATTTTTGGACGAATTTACAAATCAATGTTTTTCAACGGAAAAGACGCTAACATTTCATATACTAATTTGAAAAAAAAATTTTTTCTTGCTGATGCAAGAAAAACATTTTTTAACGAAAATATCAAAAAGTGTTCTCTTTTTATCTAACTTTTTTGAAAACTACAATTTGTATTCTTATATTCGTAAACATTTGCTAAATTATTAAAATATGTGAACCAACTATAAAGAAATTCTTATTATTCACCATTTTATAAAGTTTGAATCAATAGGCAATTAGCCGATGTTTTGCCAAACATTCCAATAAATAACTTAATAAAAATGTAGTGTAAATAAAAAATTAAATAAATAGTGTTTTATTATTTTGTTGCCAATTCTGAAGGAAAAAAGTATAAATACTCTTTCATATGTTTATATTTTGTTCCAATTCTAATCATTGCTTTTTAAAACAATAAACATTACCGAAGAGTTAAGGTAGTTAAAAAAGCGGTGTCATAGGAAAAAACATCCTTTTGACACCACGTCTTATTGTGGACACGTTTATCCATGTTGGCCAAATATTCACACTCGATATTAAACTTTACACTCTTCAAACAAACATTTATTCTATATAACGTTTGTCAGCAACAAAATCTGAAAGAGTTTTAAAATCTTACTGTAAAGATACCTGGCAATTTTTCACAAAAAAATATATTGAGTTGGCCAAAAAGATCGTTCGATTTATTAAGAAAATTGTGTACTTATTAACCAATCGAACTTTTTGGCCGACCCAATATATTCGATATTAATTCTTTAATGATATTTGAGTGTCCTGGGCAAGACGATAAACTACGTCCGCGTTCTATGTAAGGCGATAAACTACATCCGACAGCAAGGTCTCTGATCAAGAGGTTTTGAGAAGCGTGGAACCACTACTTACTTGCTGGTGTCCCCAGGTCCACCCTGATCCGGGGTGGTAGCACCTGTTAGGGTCCCAGCTATGGGCAAATAGTTGACACCCAAACTGGCGTCAAAACACTATGAAAGTGTAAAAATGGGGTTTAATACCAGAAATACATTTTTGAAGAAAAAAATATTACCAGCAATGAAAATCTTGTCGGATTTAAATAACCCATAGATGCTGTAAAACAAAACAAACCAATCAAATTGATCTCAGCTCAAAACCCATAAAAACGCATTTAAAACAATTTAAATGTCTTCTTTTTATTAAAACGTTGGTCGTGTTTAAAAGATAATAGCCTAAAGCTAATCTATGAAAGAAGAAAAATAATTTTCCTCATTTCAATAAGACGTTCTTACAATCAATTTATCTTCGATCAACCATTTTAACTGGAAGAAGGGCTACAGAAAATTTCAGACACTTTAAAAATTTGTTAAAAGTCAAATATCTATTTCAGATACTACACCCTTCTGCAAATTGATTAAAACAACCCCTTTAGTTTCCTTTCTTTCGCCATCAGTTTTAGACACAATGGAATGACAGTGTGTAATCGATTTCTATTTTTTTTTCCCAGATTAGGTCTTTTGTAGTGGTGTAAAGTGATATGAATCCATTTTCGGAGTTTATGATTAAATTCGTTTGGTCTTCAAAATATTGCGTCATTCGTGATTGAATAATATTTTCATCACGCACAGACACTATTGTCTAGACTGTCGATTAGTTGCCCTACGGTCATTGTCTGCAATGGACGTTACTCCAAGGAAGCGTACGAAAATTATAACGCTGTACGAGCACACTGGCAAGCTTTACCAGTGAGCAAATCAAAGTACTATAGACTAGCCCGGAAACTCTCCTGATTTAAATCCAATCATTTTAAATCCAATTATTTGCCCTACGGTCATGTTTCATTGGAAAAATACGAAAAAAGTAAATAATAACGGAATTATTTGTTTTGTTTCAATTAATTTGCACGAGGGTGTAAGTTTCCAAGAAAATGGGTATGGTTAAGAATGTGGCACCTTGCATTATTAGAAATATTCATAGAAATATGATTTAATTTTTTCTTACTCAGTTTATTAAACAGGTTGTTAATTTTTTTTTAAAAACGGAAAATAACTGAGTTGAAAATAATTCACTAAGAGTGTACTAGACGATCCTAAGGAAAGAAGAAGGAAAGAAAGGAAAAGGAAGGAAGGGAAGAAAAGAAAGAAAGAGAAATGTATGACGCATGACCCAATTGAGGGTGGAGATAGAGTCAGAAAGAGATTTAGGTCAGCGTCTTGGCCGATTTTCGAAAGTCATTTTGGTAAGAATGTCGGTCAGAGCACCTAGCCTACTTTTTGCATGGAAAGACACCTTATCAATTTGGATAAAAGAGAAATTTTGGGAACAATGAAACAATTTTTTAATCAGGAAAAAGTGTCTTTGGGTTGAGGGGAGTGACCGGTGGAACGATATACAGACCTGTTAAGAATTGACACCCACGTTAATAAAGTAGAGACATTTCAATGTAGATAATTAAGATTTTCGACTATCAGGTAAAACAAAGAGGTAAAAAGAGAGGGACAATTGCTTTTTGGCTCACAGAGGGCGCCAAGAAGGCGGAAAAGATCCTTTCTAAAGTCAAGACTAATTAGCAGCGGGCTGTTTGACAAAGTCCAGGTGAGAGAAAGCCAAAGATTGTCATTTTGCGTACGTGCAAAAGGGGCAAAATTGGATTTTGTTTTTTTAAACAAGAACGATGTAACCACGCCCGCAAACAGAGGGGGAGAGGATGTTCGATCAATAACAATTGGTCGAATACGATCACGTGACCTGCGGAAAAAAGGAAAGAAATGTTTGATCAATAACAATTGGTCGAATACGATCACGTGACCTGCGGAAGAAAAGGGAAAGAAATGCTGATCAGGAACGATTGGTTGAAAAGCGGTCACCTGACATACGAGAGACTAAGAGAGATGGATGTGCGCCGCCCCACCAAAGGTACTGCGGAGGAAGTAGGGCGAAAAACAATAGCGATAATGGAGAAGACAGAATTAATGCAGTTTTGGAATTATCGAGAAAAACCCCAGTTTGACGCCGACAGACCCACCCCAGTTTGTTGCGGCGTCAAGAAAAAGGGGGCCCCAATCGACAAAAATCAGTTCATCCCCGGACGGCAGCGAGAAAAGAACCCCAGACAAGAAGAACTTCCAGCCCAAGTAGATGAAGAAGAAGATTGCCTGAAAGCCTGAGAAGAATTGGAGCTGCAGAAAAGCCGAAAGTCGATGAGAAGTTAAAGTTCAGCTCCGGACGGCAGTGAGAAGAGACCACCTCCAGACGACAGAGAGTTGCGGCTAAGTTGAAACAAGAAATCTTCCACCAAGTTGAAACAGGAAAACTACCAGCCCAAGCAGACGAAGAAGAAGAAATACAACTCAAGTCGGAGAGAAGAATCAACTGCGAATGATCGATAGAAATTAGCCCCAGTGTCGAACTTTGTTCCGACATACATACATGATTCTAGAAAGTAGGTAATTCGACATTTTTCTATTGTGTGATAGAAGCTTGGTGCCATAGTCCACAGAGCGGGTCGGGAAATGAGAACACTTTTGTTTTATGTAACGGACTTTAAGATATAAAAGGTTGTTACCCTTTTATCAGCAATTTTGTTTGGTGTCGTGAGTTTTTATTTTATTTGTGTTTTGCCACCCCCGTCGGACTCAACTTGTATCGGCCCCGATCCCTGCTGGTCCCGTCTGTCTAAGATCTAAACACAGCGTGGGTAGACAGACCGGAGATCGGTATAGTTGCTTTAGTGACCAGGTATTGGAAGCGAGTCGGGAAAGGCGAGGCTGGTGATCATCTGACCAAAGGGTTTTGGACCCAGGAGGAGCGACCAGGAGGAGCGACGTCACCGTTGGCGCCGTAACCAAAGGATCCGACACTGGGCCAGGTGTGTAACTGTCACAAAAAGGATCAACCCTGAGACAAACGTCACAAGAACTAATTAACAAAATGTTGAAAAAATGATACTGGTCGCTTAAAATGAAGTGAAAAACACATTTGAATTCTAAACACATGCGTATTATAACCGTTTATAAGCTCATAGATCAACCAATAGAAATTAATTTCCACAAACTCCAATTTGATATATAAAAAAGAAACATAAAATAAAAAAGAAACAATAAATGAAATTTTCTCAAATTTAATTAAATATAAATGCCCTAAAATGCCAAAATACAAAAACTGGTTTGGTTTATATTTAGAAATAATAATTTTTATTTTTCTATAATTAATAAAGCAGGAATATATTTTTATTCGATAAATAAATATAATTCTTTATGAAATTTAGTAGAATATTTTATATTAATAGGAATATAAAAAAAAGAAATAATTTTTTATCTGACATTTATTCTTTCTTTTTTTTTAATATTTGGCATTTAACTGCACCAAATCGGTATATTTTAGTCATTTTAAGAAGATTTATCGACCAAAAATGCGCTGCTCTAAAGGAAACACAACAGGAGAAAATATACAAGGATTTATTGATTTGATACTGTTTATTGATTGCCTTCACTATAGATATCTCTGTTGTATGTAATTATTTGTAATCTCATATAACCAACAGAATTGTAATTCAGAATTATTGAATTATTTCCCATCTCTCTATATAAAACAGAGTATGTCTGTGTGATACCTTTTCACTCGAGATCCATCCAACCGATTTTGACCAAACTTAACACATACATTGTACAATATAAAAGATATTTTCTTAGTGTAAAAAATGATGAATTTTAAAAAATCAATAATCGATAAAGCCAATCAAATATCGATAAATTCAACTTTTTTCCTCTGATTTCGTTCGAACACTGTATGTAGGTTACTTACGTCATGACGAGCTCAACGATACCTCATTTTTATTTCTACACCACTACGTTTAGTGAAAAACCGCGAAAAACGAAAACGTTAAAACTAAAAACTCCCTCAATTTTCAAGCAATCTAATACAAACTTCATTCAATTGTAGCCAACAATAAATTGATTGTTTAACAATCATTTAACTTGATGATTTAGTCCACCCGTATAGGGAAAACCCGCGTAAATAACGAACAATGGAGATTTTTAATGGTTTCCTTCTTATTTTTCGTTGATCTTTTAACCAATTTTCATCAAACTTAACAATTGCTTCATAAATGTATCCTCTTTTACATCCCTGGTAGCACACTGACAAAATGAATTTCAAAAACTCCAAAATAATTGTATGGTCTGAAGAGTGTCTGAAGTGGGTCTACATGTTGCTTGTTTTACCCCTTACATGTCTTCGGCTAACTTCGATTGAATAAATACAGACTACTTCTGTTATATAAGTAACTGCATTAATTCAAAATGTTTTTTAATGAAAGTACTTTAAAGTAATTGAAGAAGATAGACTCTGTTACATCTAAACATGATGCTGTTTTTGCTCCATTCTAATTGAACGCTTTTTCTGATCGACCAGCTGAGTATGGCTGCTAGTTTGATCTAAAGAATAATCTAACTTATGAAAATAATAAATAAAATAATTTAAAAAAATATTTCCGATACGAAAATGGCTTCAACGTTTACATTTTTGATTCTTCAAACAGGTCTTTATTTGATGAAAATAGATTTATTTTATGAGCCAAAGAAATAATTTTGAACTCACAATAAAGCTTCACAATAAATTTAAGAAATCAGGAAAATCCAACACTCAACAAAAATTATTTTTGAGTCTTAGTGCATTATATTTACAAGGATTCAGGACAATTTTTCAAGATTTTAAGATTTGATATTGCAACAAACTTTTACTCAGAATGTATCTTCAGAGGTTTTTCATTTGAAAATTTTGATATCGTTTCCGCCTAATTTTAAATGTATTCAAAATATAAGTTGTCATCCCGCCATCAAAATGGGTGGGGGTGGGGGCAACTTATTCCAAAACAAAATATTTCTACAACGTTTTGTAATAAAATATAGAGTACGCACTTAATTCATTCATGAATAGTTTCTGAAAATTTAAATTAAGATTTAGACAATTCCCCAATTTTGGGCAGCAGTTAGCGTATTTTTGTGTTTTCATTTCGGAAAAAAACAAAACAAAAAAAAAACGCATCCACTTTGGCTGTATCTGTATAGAATTCACGACAAACCAGTGGACAAAATAACAGCCTCTTAAATAAAAGTTCCATATATAAAAAGTAGGTACCTCCAGTAATTCGTTGAAAAAAGAGCATACCATGATGAAAAAATGCCCCAAACTTGATAAAAACAATGTTTTATCGTCAAAATCTTTATCTTATTGTTAAGAGGAAAGACCAAAATATTTTTTTAATTATTTAATATTTTTAATCCTTTTTAAAACATTCAAAATTTTGATTAAAAATCTTGTTTTTCTTACGACAGTGGATGGACTATCAATTAGCATGGCAAATTTTAGCATCTTTTTTGCGATGGTAGACAAATTGATTCGGAAATTCTTGCAAAAATTAAATCTTTGTCAAATTTTAATGAAACTTTCAGGAATTAATCACAGATGAATTAAATTATATTTGAAGTCATTTGTTGGGGACAAAAATATATTTTACATGTGTTCCACACCTCTTTCTTAATTTTATAAAACCTTGAAAAATTCAATGAGATAATTTTTAGTGATTATAATAGTTAAAAGCAGAACTCCGTGAAGAATTTAAGTTAATCTTTTTTGGAAAAGAGAAATGCCAATTACCGAAAATCTGCTCTGAGCCGTAAAATAAAAACTGGAATAAAACTAAGACGATATTTAATTAGAAAAACCTTTAATTAGAAAAGCCTTTAATTTCCTTTATGGATAACATATATTATGCACACTATTGTTTTAAGAAAAAAAATCCCAAGAATAATAAATTTTTAAAAATTCATTTGAAAATTTTTTTAATTAGAATATTTTATAGTTTAAAAAACTTTTAAAATTCTGCATTGCATTAGACAATATTATTGTTAAGTAAAAAATATATTTACTAATCCTAAATGAAAAAGATAAGTAAAAATAATGAAGCACCAATATTTTTAACAATCTTCAATTATTATTTTTGTAAGTAAGGAGGAGCCGAGTTCGAATTCCAGTCGAATCCATTACATTCTTACGTGCTAATACTCTGAAAAAGGTGTTGAATCCTCTTCATCAAGGTGATCAAGTAGTAGGAACAAATGGGTTAAAGCCTTGGATAGGCTATAGAACCCGGTTTGTTCACAATTTTTACCGCAGAAAGAAATGGAACCTAAAAATAAAAATCTGCTTCGTCAGTCATGTATCAAAAGATAATGATCGTCTAATGTATCACGCATGGCTGATGTGTATAAACGTGACGATATTTATACCAGAAAGGGCGATAACTCCAAAATTTAAAGCCAAAATATCTAAAAATTCAATAAAACATTAGAATACAGACAATATTTTTTCTAAATTTTTAAAATTACTGAGAACTTATATATATATATATATATATATATATATATATATATATATATATATATATATAAAAGGTTCTCATGTTGTTTTCTTCAATTATTTTTTACGGATGAAGCCCGGTAGAAAAACATTAGATAAACATCCAAATTGCTAACACATCAACAACTTAAATAAACAGCTACCACCGTGTTAAAAAATGCACTTCTGTGATAGTTTAAACTTAAAGTAAAAAAAAGCATTTGTTTCAAATTAGATTAATTAAAAATTAAATCAGCTAATATTCCTCAAATAAACTTTCAAAAAAATATAATTGATTTTTGGAGGATTTTGTAATAAAGTGACTTACATTGCGATAAACGTGGGTTAAAAATGGCGCTGAATTATGAGTTTTTAGCAAAAAACTAAGAAACAAATTCGTTCCAATTAATTTAAATTAGTTTTGAAATACATCAAAGAATTTTGCTTATTGGAAATATTAAATTTAATCTATGAGCTTGAAATTAAAATTAATATAAAAGCTTCAAGATTTTTCATTTTTTTTAAACCTTAGACATCGCGAAACTATGGAGGTACTTATATAAAAAGAAATAAATTTAATATTGAAAATTCAATAAATTTTTAATTTAAATTTTAATGTCAAATTGAAATATTGATAATAATATCCAATGAATACACTTAAATGTACAAGAAAGATCGGCTTCTGTCGCGTTGAAATACGAGTTTATGGGTCCGCTCTGTTTGCTAGTAATTCATTGTAAATTGATCCAACTTTCTAAAACACATTTTCTAAGAATGCTACTGTCCTACATTTGATATATTTCATATCTAAGAAGTCCATTAAGACCCGACTTTATGTGAAGAAAGACATAAAAAGGGGCTTTTGTAAGGTTTTGTGGCAAAACGTAAACAAACAACGTAGACGATATACGAAGATGGATTATGATGGATTATTTTCTTCAAAACCCAAATTAAACTAAAATCGAAGAAAGATCTATTTCGTCAGGCGGCATGACGATTGCGTTTAGCATGAAACATCCTATCGCCTCTGAGTGGTGACTTTAATGTTCACTTTTATATATATATACGTTCTATCTCTGATATTGAGCACTTTATCCCATAAATATAGCACAGCTTAAAACTATATTTCTTCATATATATATATATATATATATATATATAATATCATATAGACAAAAACAGTTTACTCACTACAAAGATGCAACTTCGTTTCAGTGCATTTCAACAGCACTTCACGTTGTATCTTAGGAGGTGAGTAAAATGGTTTTGTCCATATGATAAAATTATAACAAATAAATAATTATCATTCTACTGCCGGTATCGGGCCTCTTTTGGATTAATGCTGCGAACGTTGAATTTATATATTACTTTCGTTCTCATCGCACATATATATATATATATATATATATATATATATATATATATATATATATATAAAAGTGAACACAAAGTCAACACTTAGAGACGACAGTGTGTTTCATATACAATCGTCAGGCCTGACGATTGCATATAGCATCAAACAGACTGTCGCCCTAAGTGTTGACTTTCTATGTTCACTATTATATTTACACACGCTCTATCTCTGATATTGAGCACTTTATCCCACAAATATAGCATACCTTAAGACTATATTTCTTCATATATATATATATATATATATATATATATATATATATATCGAATATGTGACCTTTGCTTTGCTAGAAACGTTTTATGATATAACTAACTTGAAAAAAATACTTGCACTAAACATAAAAATAAAAAATTGCTACAATTATTTATGACATTATTTACATTATTTCGACTATTGTCCTCATCTTTGTCGCTATATTTATTACAACGCTTCGGCCGTTGTACGCTCCGGCCTTCTTCAGGTGGTTGGAATGTCGAACTGAATCCTATGTTTCGCTCACTACATAATAAATAGGCATAAGAATTGCAATATGATAGGTTCTGATTTGGGAGAATTTTTAATAACAGTTGTTATCGGCTATTTTTCATGTATTGAATGTGCTCATGACTTTGTACGTTATCTCGGTATTATATTTCTGTTCGTTAAAAATATCGTTACAGATTGTTTTTTGTTTTTTTTTCTCTTTTAATTTGTGGTTTAATGGCAATATTGTTATTATAAATATTCATCATAATAATTTACGTCATAGATTATATTTCGTTTCGTTTTCATTCCACTTACGAGTTATGTCTTAAGATACATTTACAAATCTACCATTTGTTCGTGCATTGAATACTTTTGCCATATCTGGTCTAGTGCTCCTGCTGTACATCTCGAGACAAAATCCAAAGAAGAATCTGCAATATAATAGATCCTGACCTGGCATCTCGACTTCATTCATTTTCGCACCGATGTGATGTGGCTTCCCTCTGACTTTTCTAGAAATATTTTATGGCAACTGCTCTGACAAGTTTTTTTTTTTTTTTATCCCTCGTGGCCTGACTACACGAATTTAAGTATGCTGCTAGATTGGCATCTAGGTCCCACTGTTTTATAGTGTTGAAATAGCTGAATGCAACAGCCACTTCTACTCCAACAGTTTATTTTCTCGCACTTCCCGCCTGTGGAACACTCTTCAGTTTCACTGCTTCTCTGATAACTACAATTTTCAAAAATTTAAATAAAGCGTCAATCGACATCGTCTTTTTGAATTCTGTCCATCTTTTGAGCTTTTCTCAATCCTCCTATATTCTCAGTCGTTTTTCTTTTCATTTTTCATTCCCTGTAACCCCCTGCTTAGTACTGCTATTGCTTGGGGTGCAATGATTTTAAAAAAAAGTATATAGATATTTATCATTCTTTCCAATGCATCACAATTCTTTATTCCCGATTTGGTTGCTTTAGGCTCGAGAGTGTTCCGGTCATTGTACGAAGCGTCTCTACGGCTGCACTATAATACAACCGAGAGTCAAAACCAGTTTCACACCAATTTTTGGTGTGTGTGTGTGTGTGTTTTTTTTTTATTGAATAGAAGACGAGAAAAGACTGGGAGATGAAAAACAAAAGAAGAAAAGAAATAAAAGTAAAAAAAAAAAACAAAAAAAAACGATTTTCAACGCCTTGTCTTTTGAAGTTGACTCGACTTCAGATGCCGATGAGCGTCCATATAATCACGCAATACATGAAGCGTAGGAAATCAGTTCGTTGCCGGCAAAAGCAACAATATACAAAAAGGCGCAAATGTCTTTCTAAATTGCGTAAAGGGAGAATAAATGTTCAATTGACGCAGTCATTCTTTACAAGCGGGACTCGTTTTGTAAAGAAAATTAACCTGGGCCGCACCTTTTTTTTTTTTTTTTAAATGTTCATAATCCAACAAACCATAAAATTACACACACGCACACATACATATTATCGGACATTTTTTCAGTTTACTCATGTCTACAGCAAGGGAGTCGTCTCAAAGTTAGGAAGTGTATATATATATATATATATATATATATATATATATATATAGTGTAACCCGGATATAAGAGACCCGGATATAAGAGAAACCCGGATATAAGAAAAGATTTTCTGGTCCCAAATTAGAGCCTGTGTTAATGTATATAAAATAGACCAAAACCGGATATAAGAAAACCGGATATAAGATACTTATTCTCTAGTCCCGACAACTCTCTTATATCCGGGTTACACTGTATATACATATTGACTGACGCCAATTCAGTCGGGTTTCGAACTTAGCTAGAGGCAAACGGACGTCTAGCTACACTGATATGCTGTGATACAGCGAAACAGTCTGTCTGTGGAATGACTCTCTCTCTCTCTCTCTCTCTCCCTCTGTATATATATATATATATATATATATATATATATATATATAATAAATCCGTTGGTATATAATCCAAGTGGATCCTAGAAATATCAAATATTAAAACTGTTAAAAAAGCTCAGTGAATTTATTATAACAGAGCATATGAATTACTCAGCAAAATCCAAAATTACCTCATATGTGGGCGGATAGATCTATTTTCACCAACAACTACGTCAGTCTTATTCAACCCCGCTGTATAGAAAGTTTATACACCGGATTGATAAGACTGACGTAGTTGTTGTCGGTTAAAATAGATTGTATAGATCAACATATGAGGTAATTTTGATTTTTTTCTCATGCAATATATATATTTTCTTATGCAATATATATATATATATATGAGGTAATTTTGGATTTTCTTATGCAATATATATATATATATATATATATATATATATATATATATATATATATAGTACAGGTAATAAATCCGTAGGTATATAATCCAAGTGAATACTAGTAATAATAAATATTAAAACTGATCCACAAAAAGAGCACAATGTATTTATTTATAACAAAGCATATGAATTACACAGCGAAATCGAAAATTATCTAATATGTGGGCTATAGATCTATTTCAACCAACGCGAAGTGCGTTAGTCTTATTCAAATTCGGAGTTGGTTAAATAAGACTAAAAGTGTGTACATATATATATATATATATATATATATATATATATATATATATATATATATTATTTCTAAGGCAAATGTTTTGATGTAAAAGAATCTTTTTCTTGGTTAAAATCGTGTTTTTTCTGACGTCAACGCGGGACCACAAATTTGTGAATCCTTGAAAAATATCCAGCGGACAAATATAAATATATATATATATATATATATATATATATATATATATATATATATATAAAGGACCTCTTATCTAAAAAGTGTACAAATTCCCAGTTTCATAAATAAATTAAAAATTCAAGGACCTTTTCATTCAAACTTTAAACATCAAATAGAGATATTAATAATATCCAATATATAAACTTATAAGTACAAGAAAGATCTATTTCTCGTGGGTCATTCACTAAATTATGGGTCCGTTCTGTTTGTTATAGGAACTCATTGTAAACCAATCTAACCTCTAAATAGACATTTTCTAACAATGATACAGTCGTATATTTGATAGATTTCATACTTACAGAGTCCTAGTATCCCATAGAAAGTCTTAAGAAGGGTGTTTTTTTTTTAAGCTTGCGCCAAAATCGGAGATCGTATACGAAGATAAATTAAGGCGTAAAAAATGTTTTCTAACAATGCTACGGTCACATATTCTATATCTATATAGTAAATGAGTATGTCAGTGTGTCACTGTGTCACAGTTTTTCAACTTTACTCCTAGAGGCCATAGCCCAAAATATCATATCATTTTGGAATCAGGCCGGATCCGTGAGCAAATTAAAAACGGATCTGCGATCTTGAAATTTTGGATTCCCAAGTTTTCATTACGACGATTGTTTTCTGCATTTTTTTACGTGATTTTTTAATTATTAAATTAAACATTCAAGGACCTTTTCATTCAAATTTTAAATAACATATTGAGACATTAGGAATATCCAATAAAAAAGAAAGAAAGAAAAAAGGCACCTACGTAGACTTAACCCATTTTCGAACGTAACTCATAATTGATACAACAATAGTTAATAAAAAGACACGCTACCGCCCCTGTCTAAATGATTGGATTTCTCTGTATCCTTGGAAACAAAAATTATGAATGTATGTGCTTTCAAACTAAAAATTTTAAAAAGTTAAATTATTCCTAAATTCGCTTGAAGATGAAACAGAACTAATGCATTTAATTTAATTATAATTAAATTTGAAGTTTTTGTTTTCTGTTTTTGAAACATGGTAATTCCTGTGTAGCGATGAAAGCATATTTTTAAATCAGTTAATTTATAATAGAATATCCAATATATAAGCTTACATATACACGTGAGGTCTGATTCTGTCGGATACTTCATGGGTCCGCACTGTTTCCGATAGAAATTCATTGTAAATTAATCCAACCCCTAAAAACAATTTTAAAACAATGTTCATAAAACTCAACTTCATGTGAAGAAAAGCATTTAAGAAGTGTGCTTTTTAAAGTTAGTGCGAAAGCAACCAAATAATGGAGATAGTGTTGCAGGTAGCATATTGACCCGTAAACAGATATTGAATGACAGCAGACAACAAGAAGAAAACGAAGACTTGTGTAAAAAAAATATATTGCCAAGATTATTTTTGTTAAAAAAAATTACAAAAAACAAAAATAATTAAAAAAAAAATATATATATATATATTTCTGAGATGAGGTATTTTAATTATTTACATTGTTCAGACTGTTGTCCTCACATTATTCACGACATTTCGACCGTTGTACGCTCCGGCCTTCTTCAGGTGATTGGAATTTCGAACTGAACACTTTATTTCGTCCACCAGGGTATATATTTATGCTATGCCTCTTCCGGATGTCTCAGTTATCTCCCTTTAACTCAACTGTCCAATTTTTTGTTCTCCACTACAGTAGTCAGGTATCGAACTCACAACAACGAATACAGTATGCGAACCAGTAATACGGAGTGTTAGACAAAAGTAATAATAAAAACAACAAAAGTTGCAATATGAGCTCTGGTAAAAAAAAAAGTTTACAGATACTTATAAATTTATAATTCCACCAAATTCATGCACTAATGTCATCAAGGACATATGGCCGTGTGGTTAGTTGGATCGAGTGACTTGACCTAAAGAATTGTAAGTTCAATATGTGGTTACTAGGCAAAAAGCTCATATAGAGGGTGAGAAATAGCGTTGTCCAGAGAAGGACAGCTTCAGGTTTCCTAGAGAGCGGATATCCTGAGAGGGGCAGTTTTGTGTACATCGTTGGCAAGGATGGCTGGAGCGGAAGGATCTCGAGGCTTGCTGGAGATAGTTGGAGCGACGGCCGATGTAAAGCTGGTGATGAGGACGTCTGACTAGCTGGAACTGCGGCTGATGTCCTGCTGTTGCTGCTGGAACAGATAGCACATTTTGATCCTCGCCATCTTGCCCACTGCGGCGGAATGCGGCACAAGGTCTGGTATTTAGCGCGAGGAATCGCGGCACAAACTTTGTCTTAGCTGGTCATGGCAGCGGAACAGATACTACAATATGATCATAATTTCTGGACCGCGGAAGGCGTGTTTGTGTTTACAGATCATTCTTCTTTTTCTTCTATGAGTCGTGCCCCTTCCGGAAGTAGGCCATCAGGGCTCGCGACAAATTCCTGGCCATTGTAGCGCTTAATAAATTTTGTTTTCTGTTATCTCTCCTAAACCTTGTTCCGCCATCCATTTACTCAAGCTCACTAAGTAGGTTTATACATTGTTTTCCCCTGCCCGTCTTCAATTTGTCTTGTGAGTATCATATTTTCCGATACCTCTCTCCTCATTATGTGCCCTAGAAATTTCAACTATCTTTTCCTGACGTTAAGTATAAGTGTTCCTTTTGTTACCATTTTCTTTAGAACTTCGTCGTTGCTCATATGTTCGGTCTATGGTATTCTCACAATCCTTTTGTAGAACCACATTTTTGTTGCTTCAAGTCTCTTCTAATTGATTGTAAAGCATTCACTGCCATATAGGGGGACTGATATTACGTAACAGTTCAATACGTTTTGTTTCTAACGAATAATATGCTTAGCTGGTTGAAGGCATTCTTCGTTATTGTTACCATATATTTCTTTAATTTTGATGGATCAAGTCTTACAGGTAATAAAATAATATCCGTAAAACTTTTGAATTAAAAGGTCCAGAAGCTTCACCCTTTGAACCTAAAAACATTTTTCTAACAGGTTGTTGGTTGGTTGTTTTATGGCATATCAAAACCTCAGTGGGTCATTTAATGCCAACAAAATTTTGAAACAGATTCATAGCGATAGTTTGGTAAAAAAGGTGTGTATGTATACATATATATTTGTACAATTTTTCAATTATTCATATTTTTGAGTACAATCAAACTTCTTTTAGGAAATTTGTAGTCTTGGATGGTTTTATTTTCGTAAAAAATTTTTTTAATTAATTACTGGCTTTGTTTTATTTGTTTGTTTTGTTTTACGGCATATCAAGCACAATGGGTCATTTAATGCCAGCAAATTTTTTTTCCTGGTAATATTTTTGTTTTGTCAAAAATCTTTTTCTGGTAACATTTTTTCCTGAAAAATGTATAGCTGGTAATATAATTTAAAAAAAATGTATTGCTGGTAATATTTTTTTGTCAAAAATTTATTTCTGGTAATAATTTTTTACAAAGTATTTCTGGTATTAAAACCTATTTTTACACTTTCATAATGGTTTTTTCCTCAGTTTCGGGGTTAACTATTTGCCCAAAGCTGGGACCCTAACAGGGGCTACCACCCCGGGTCAGGGTGGACCTGGGAACACCAGCAATTAAGAGGTGGTTCCACGCTCCTCAAAACCTCCTGATCAGAGGCCTTGCTGTTGGACGTAGTTTATCGTCTTACCCAGGACGCGTATGTAGTTTATCGTCTTACCCAGGACGCGTATGCAGTTTATCGTCTTAACCAGGGCGCAGATGTAGTTTATCGTCATAGTCAGGACGGTTTTCTAACAGGACTCAACTGAGGGGAACCAATTACGCAGACATGGAAGTGTGCAAATTTTCTTAGAGCAAAACATGCTAAAGGAGTGCCTGTTCTAAGATTTAAAATGAAGGTGTGAAAATTTCAGATTAGAAATATTAGAAAAAGTTTTAGATTAGAAGTCATAGAGAAAGCATACTAAAAGATTGGCTCGTATATCACTTGAGAATTTCAGGTGCTGTAAGCTTGGATGCGCGGGTAATAAGTTTTACGGACACATCACGTTGAGACACCAGCTCCCGTATGATCACGAAGTTAAGCAACGTCGAGCCTGGTCACAACCTAGATAGGTGACCGCTTGGAAATATCAGATACGGATGTACGGGTGGTGTAATAGGCTTACCACTACATCACATTGAAACGCTGGTTCTTGTAAGATCACCTATGTTAAGCAACGTCGAGCCTGGCCAATACCTACATAGATGTGCGGGTGGTGTAATGGATAATGACTTGGAAATTTTAATCTGAGGGCCGAGTTTCAATTCCAGTTAGGTTAGTTATATCCACGTAGGTGCAAATACCCCTGGGAAAGGTATGAATCCACCTCTTTCCCCAGCTATGGATTAAGCAGTAAGACGTTTATCACTAAAATCATTATTATCTCCGACAAGCTGAACCGCACACGTAGTGGATCCTTCGCGGCCCCCTCCACTCACGATAGAAGACTCTCCTGGGCCGAGAAAGGCCACTGGACCGAGGAATGACCCTTAAAGCCGATTGATCCCTGGGTTTACGACGACGCTCAACTCGCGAGATGGGAGGACTGATAGTGAGGAAAGGGAAGGCGTCACAATTCTCGCCAGGAATCCAGCCTCGAGGCGAGTTTGTGTCTCTCCAAGTGCGGCATTCCCAGTCCACCGCCCCCATGACACAGAAGTTGGACATAGACTGCTCTGAGATTTTATGCTTACGTCCCCCTCACAAAACGGGGGATAGCAAGCGCTCGATCTCCTTATTATATCACTTACAGAGAGGAAGTTACAGACAAGCATTAAAGAATAAGAGGCAAGACGTAAGTGGCACATACCTCAGCCCTGCCCTTCACGGACAACCTCCTTCGGCTACAAATCCGAATCGACGGGCCGATCTTTGTATTTCTGACCATTTTTTCTCCAGCTGGGAGTCGGGTCCAAACCACACTCCGAGAATGCGGACAGGACCGTCCATCCAACCAAAGGGCTCCGAAATATCGACCCCTTCCAGGCACTTAACTGCAAACCGGAAGACTTGTTGCGGTTAATCTTGGCCCCTGTCACTTTTTCGTACCGTTCAGTACTACCTCAATGTCGCTGCGGGACGACACGAAAGTAAACACCTCATCGGCGTACGCGGAAACCCTGGCCCGAGCCCCACTAGTGACAGCGATTCCACGTACGGCTGGACTGCACGCTCCATCCCTCAGCCGGCGCTAGAAATGATCCAACACCAAAGCATAAAGTAGGGGCGATCATGGACAACCCTGACGAACCGACCGAGACAGCGCAAAAGCACCCGACAACTTCCCATTCACCTGTACCACAGCACTGGGGGAGCGATACAGGAGGCTAATCCACCGGCAGAAGTCGTTCGAATCCGGCGGCCTGCAAGACAGTAGCAAGGTAGCGATGGTCAACCCTATCAAATAACTTGGGCTGATCCAAATTGATCATCGTGGCCTGCTCGTCCTCTTTTACACTCTTTATGATAGTGCAGGCTGCTCTGAAATGTTCAGCCCTTCACAGCACAAGCCTGCTCAGGTCCCAACAAAGTCTCGGCAACTGACTGCAAACGCCCCGTCAGGATCTTGGCCAGAATCGTTAACTCTGTGTTTAGCAGAGTTATGGCCCTATATAATCTAAATCCCGCCCAACAACATTGCCTTTTTTCAACAGCGTGATCACCCCCCTGGAAAACGGACCCCTAGCGGAACCAGTTGCTGAACACGACGGTCAAAATCAGAACAGCTTTAAGTACAAATCATAGGGCAAACCATCCACACCGGACGACTTGCCTCTGACGACCTTTTACAATGCTCGTAGACCTCGCCCTCCGTCTTCCCAACCTCGCATCTAGCCGCTTCAGTCGGCAAAAGCGGAGAAGAGTCAGCCAAATAGCTGCGAAACTCTTCGTCACAGATACGATGCTCCTTGGTAAAGCGGCTCTCGAAATGCCGCCGAAACGCCTCACATGTCGTCAGTGGCCCGAAGAGTACGCCCCTCCAGGGTTTTGCTCTTACGAATGTAACGCTCGGAACCACAAAGAATCTCTTCCTTGCGCGATTCTGCGCCCATGTTCACAGATTCGGAAGACAACTTGCTTAACTTATATCTAATTACCTGACCCATGTAGCGCTTGCTAGCCAAACGCTCCAGGGCTTCCCTAGCTAGGGCTATCTTTAGGGGATCCCCCCCAGACTCGGCACGGGAAAGACTATGCTTAAGAGGCTTCACCTTGTTGGCCTTGTCTAGTGCGAGCCGTTTGCTAAACTTGGTGGTGACGTACCTAATCCTATCCTTAAACCTCTCCCACCACCTATTCTCGATAACCGCCCCCACTAGTTCCCGCTGCACTACGCTAGTTAGCTGCTCCAGGAAGTCCTGCCTCCCCAGTAAAGGCAGATAGAATTTCCAGTAGCCAGCCATTCTAGGCTTACGATCTAACGCCACCCAGCACAAACGAGTTTGTGGTCGGAATAGCCTAACCAGTGGATTGTGGGACAATCTAGTTGATCTATTTCGGCGCTTCTGGCTAACATTCTATCCAGGTAGCTAATCACCTGGGTAGAAGGCCAATTAAGAGCCCACCTCCACATCTCCCCCCCCAACACACACAGCCATGGTGATCGACCAGGTATCTATCGCCGAGACAAAACTCGCCGATCAGATCAACCAAGCTACGATCGCCCGCCTTCCCGCTAACATGGGGTCAAGGATGGCATTCCAGTCCCCGAATAGAATTAGGCGCGTTGAATCCACCAGGAACGGACCCAACTACCGAAAAAACGAGACCCGCCCCTTCTGATCATTGGGCGCATAAACGGCAACAATCCGAAACGACATATTTTTCACGGCAATATCAGCCACGATCAACCGGCCCTCGGCATCCACATGAACAAGGTCCACCCTCGCGTCAAGGGTACGCTTCACCAGCAAAGAAACCCCTCTGGCCTGTCGGTCCTCCTATGCTGAATAGACGACAAAGTCGCTAGACAGCACACACGCATCGACATTGCAAACAAAGTGGGTCTATTGGATCGCGGCGAAATCCACTCCGAAAGACAAATGATCATGAAGCAGGTGGGCAGCCTTACTTCAATCTCTCAGGCCCTTCGCATTCAAACTGGCTATCTTGAAAGACAGTCTTTAGGTCTGAAACGAGAAAAAGAAAACAATCGTCAACCTATTCGCATACCAGGCGGAAATTTGTAGCGCAAAGGACCCCGACGAATTGTCCCAGGCTCCCTGTACCCATCTCTGACGTCATCCGTCCTTCCAGAACAATTCCGCCGACGTCCATGGGATAGATTAATTTAACTGCACTATATAAGGAGGGATGGGGTATGACCGGGACCTTCCAGCACAAAAGTTTTTTTAAAATATGGTGAATCTATCACTAACATCCTAATGTTGGGAAAAGCGTCCTTGGCCTCGTATAGGTGACTCCACACCTTGAGGTAGCCCCCAGTGTCTACAACGCATATGATTACCACTGGGGCATCCGGGGAATTACGGGGATCCTCTACGAAGCTGAGGTCAACTTGAATAATAAATTTAGCAAAGATTTCTTTTGCTTAGAGAACCTTTTCTAATTCTTATTTATCTATTTTACAGATATCCTCTGGGCCGGTGAAAGAGGAGTGGGGAAGAAGTGGATGAATGAGGGGGTGTAGAGACTGAACAAGGGAAGATGTGGAGGGAGAGGTGTTAAAGCACGGGAAGGGGAGGAAGGGAGGCTCCTTGCTTTGGGTACTGTGACAGTTTCTTTAGGGGAATCAGGGACGTATAAGAAACTGGATTTATCTATGAACTTGTCCGTTCAGCTTCGTCCAGACGGTTTTTGTACGTCATATTCTTCTTTCTCCATGTTCCTCTTTAAAAATGAGGCACGAAGTGGAGGCATTTCTTTCACCTCCACCTCTGTGTTTGGTTGCTTGTTCTGTTCTTGTGGCACTTGCTGTTGCTTTGGGGGCTGTTCTGTCTTCTGGAACTCCTGCAACGCTTTCTGCATCTGCTTGTCCCGGGACTACGCTGAACCTGTTTCGGCTGCGCCTCTTTTGGCTGCTCCTGCGGCTGTTTGTCCTGCTTTCCGGGACTACGCTGAACCTATTTCGGCTGGGCCTCTTTTGGCCGCTCCTGCGGATGTTTGTCCTGCTTCCCGGGACTACGCTGAACCTGTTTTGGCTGCGCCTTTTTGGGTTGGTCCTGCAGCTGTTTGTCCTGCTTCCCGGGACTATGCTGAACCTGTTTCGGCTGGGCCTCTTTTGGCCGCTCCTGCGGCTGTTTGTCCTGCTTCCCGGGACTACGCTGAACCTGTTTCGGCTGCGCCTCTTTTGGCCGCTCCTGCGCCTGTTTGTCCTGCTTCCCGGGACTACGCTGAACTTATTTCGGCTGCGCCTCTTTTGGCCGCTCCTGCGATTGTTTGTCCTGCTTCCCGGGACTATGCTGAACCTATTTCGGCTGGGCCTCTTTTGGCCGCTCCTGCAGCTGTTTGTCCTGCTTCCCGGGACTACGCTGAACCTGTTTTGGCTGCGCCTTTTTTGGCCGCTCCTGCGACTGTCTGTCCTGCTTCCCGGGACTATGCTGAACCTATTTCGGCTGGGCCTCTTTTGGCCACTCCTGCGGCTGTTTGTCCTGCTCCCCGGAACTACGCTGAACCACTTTTGGCTGTGCCTCTTTTGGCCGCTCCTGCGGCTGTTTGTTCTGTTTCCCGGGACTACGCTGAACCAGTTTCGGCTGCGCCTCTTTTGGCCGCTCCTGTGGTTTTCCTTTCTTTCAATTGTTGACATCATCTGGAGTCTTCTCTGACGATGCTGCTGTGACAACTGCTTCTGCTGTTCTTGTCGTGGTGGCTGTTGTTGTCGTCAATTTGGGGCGGGGTGGAGTTTGCATATTCTTACTTGGGCACGCCTTGGACATGTGCCCAGAAGCTCCACAAGACCAAAAACATGGTCTGCGTTCCTCCACCGCCACCAGTATTGGCTTGTCACGACATAATATTTGGGATTTCCCCAAAATGCTTGCCTGGTTAGTGTCACCTGCAGCACCATATCTCCAGTAGCGATTCCTGACTTCTTCTACTGGCCTGTACTTAGAAAAGAAGGCTCCTATTCGATCTTGACAGATGTCCACGGGCACCCCATGAACCATAATTTTTGTCCGCCGGGTACCCATGTACTCCGTCTGGAGTCGTACGTCTGCGGTTGCCAGGACACTTCCGGTTAGTTGCTTCGCCTCCTGCTCTGTAGCTAGGAGAAAGTCCCAAATAGTATTTGACCTCCTAGCTAAAACTTGGCGCGATATTGAGATTTTTCAATGTCTCTCCCATGGTTTCCTTGCTGATCCCAACCAATTTCTGACTCTTTACGTCGGAGGGAAATTATTCTTGCATTCACTGCATCTAAACTCGGTACCTCTAAAAATTCGGTATACCCAAGATTTTAAGGTATTTTTAATAAATGAAAAATCATTTTTGAAGCTTTCCCCCGGCTTCAATTGAAAGCTAAAGGATTAAATTTTCTAATTCCAGAAAGCAAAACACTCTACTGTATTTCAAATAGAAATTATAATGATTTTTATTCGATTCTTCTGAAAAAATAATCGAAACGACCATTTTTTTTCTTTTAGAGAAATGTAAACAAAGATTATTTTGTGTTTTAAAAAACCTGCCTAAAATAACAGATTTATGAAACGTTACTTTCGTAAAATTAGCAAAATTTAAAGTTAAATTAATCTGTTTTGAAACAAACACCATAAAATTTTCCAGACAAGCATTTCTTCACCAGGGAGTCTTGCTTGTCTCAAGTCTCCATCGATAATTTAATGGCTGAATATGCTGACAGGTTTAGTATGGTGGACCAGAATTGATACAATTATTCGAATTCTAAGTAAGAACGGTTTGTTTTAACTACCAGGTAATGTTTAAAATTTAAAATACTTTAAGCAATTATCTAATATTTTATTGATTTTTATAAAGGTAATTTTGAAGATGCTTTCTTATAATAATTTAGAAATAAAATACTATAAAAATTTCTTAAATTATTGAGTTACCGCTATAATGGCAGATAATGATAAATAATTATTAATTATTATATTATCAGTTATTACATTTTTAATTTAATAACCGAAATATAATAACTAATAAAATTATTAATTATTAATAATTATCTCACTCTCAGTTATTACCTTTTAACATTGATAACTGAAATATAATAATCTTCTTGATATTATCTCAATTCCCTTTTTAATTTAATAAGTGAGCTATACATTACTATCTGTTATCATTTTAATAACTAAGTGTGAGGTGATATTTTAATAACTATCTCTCTCTCAATTATTAAATTATAATTAATAAAATTATATTATCAGTTATTAATTTAACTGAGAGCGAGATAATTTAATAACTATCTCGCTCTAAATTTTTAACTAAGATAATATAAAATATAATGATAGAGGTGACTATGCTTTGAAAAGTTATGGTATTTAATAATTTAATATTAATTTATAGTTTTTTAAGATCTTTTTGTTAATTTTATTCTTTATTATATTTTGATGGTTATGAATTGTTAACGTTATTTTATTTAGTAAATTATTAATGTACTTAAGTTTTATTACTTAGGTAATTGTACACTTATTTTATTTAAGGATAATCCAGTACTTCAATATTATATGAAAAAAAAAAAATGATACCATGCATAACTGATAAGAGTTTACAGAATTCTTTTGTGACCTTGAAAAGGACCGTTTTTTTTCTTCAGTTGCCTCTACAACCATCATCAAGGATGGGCTGCTTCAAGAAATAAATCCCGCACAACACAGTCAACGCCAATTTCATATATATCCAATTGACAGCTTTATCACAACTGAGATAGTATATCTCATAAAACGGATTTACAAAACTGTTGATAAAGCCAAAAAATTCATAGTTTAGACCATCAATTATTCAAATATATTTGATGATATAGCCAACTATGTTACCGGTCAGTATCTTATTTACGTCATATACATATTGTTAATATTCAATAGTCAGAGAAGCAATCGACAAATCTTTTTTTTTTTTAATTTGGCTTGGATCTTCATTCTCTTCTTAGATTCATCTTTTGTATCCTTCACCTTGATTCGTCGTAAAATTTCATCAAGTACCTCTTGGTGTCGAATCTTTTTCTTGAAAATCCATTCTCTGCTGTAGGTGTGCTAACTTCAGATAATCAGCGAACTGCTTAGAATACAGATCATCAATAAATTCTCTGACTTTATTCTACTTGGTCTTGATGATATCACTTATGCTGCTGACATAGGCATTAGGCGCAAGCTTTTTTTTCTTTCACAGAATTCACCAATGACGCTTTCAGCTAGCATGGTGTGCTGCCTCACAGATGTTGGCACTGACTCTGAAGAAGCTTCTACAGTAGAAAATGATTTTTCAAAATGCCTGCTTAATACTTCCACAATTCCTTTTAAGCAGGCAGTTATCATTTCTTCAAATACTATTCTGGTGCTGGGTGGAATTATCAGAGAATCTATCATTTTTTGTCAGTTCATTCCCCCAAAAAACTCATTTTGAGAGGACAAAAGTTAGTAACTTATTTTTTTCAATTACCCCCTAGACAATGTTCATGGTGCCGGTGAGTTTTTTTGGTTTTGTCAAGTCAGTATAGAAAGTACTCATCCAAGGCTCAGGTGGCATCTTTCTAATGATTTAGAAATTGTACCACAGCCACTTCTGTGATTAGATGCTTCAATCTGTCAACAATCTCATTCTTGGATTCAAGTCTGAAGATATTTTTTTGTAAATCTTCAAAGATTGCAAAATAATTTGCACCTAGCATAAAATTATATGCAGCCGACTCCCTCAGAATCTAGGGAATGAGGAGAACGGAAGTCCTTTATTTTTAATAAAGTCCTTCACTGTGCTGACCTGCCCTAATATCTGAGGGAATTCGTTGCCACAATAATTTCCCATGCTAGGCACTCAGTAACATTGGCAATCTGTGTATACTTTTTCTCAACATTTGCCAAGACTTTCCTTGTCTTTGAGGAAGTTGCTTCCAGTGGATGAACATTGCAATTCAGTTCAATGATTTTCATCTCCCATTTCTTTTCCAACGGGAACAACAGTTTACCGGGGCTGCTTGTAGTCAAGTGCAATTCCCCCACCCCCGGAAGTCGGTCCAATGACACAAGATGAGAACTTGACAGGGTTGTTAAAACAACACAGTTGACATGACTTCCTGCGTTGTTGCATCAAAAACTAAAGTGTAATTTTCAGAATTTATCACAGAAGAAAAAAATCTTCACATCAGAAAAGAAACCAAGCTCTTCTACCAATTCTTTACAAATAGTAGATGAAAATTTTACATAAGTCGGCAGTGAAAAGGGTTTTGCAAGAGACTCAAATACTTCACCAGGATTAAGTGGTAACGGTTGAAGAAGTGGCGGTTGAAGAGGTCGCAGGTTGAAGAGGTGGCGGTTGATGTAGTGATAACGGTTGAAGAAGTGATAACGGGTGATGAAGTGATAACGGTTGAAGAAGTGGTAACGGTTGAAGAAGTGGTAACGGGTGATGAAGTGATAACGGGTGATGAAGTGATAACGGCTGATGAAGTGGTAACGGCTGATGAAGTGGTAACGGCTGATGAAGTGATAACGGGTGATGAAGTGGTAACGGGTGATGAAGTGATAACGGTTGAAGAAGTGGTAACGGGTGATGAAGTGGTAACGGCTGATGAAGTGATAACGGTTGAAGAAGTGATAACGGGTGATGAAGTGGTAACGGCTGATGAAGTGATAACGGTTGAAGAAGTGGTAACGGGTGATGAAGTGGTAACGGTTGATGAAGTGGTAACGGGTGAAGAAGTGGTAACGGGTGAAGAAGTGGTAACGGGTGAACAAAATGGTAACGGGTGAACAAAATGGTAACGGTTGAAGAAGTGGTAACCTTTTGAAGGAGTAACCATTGAAGAGTTGGTCGTTGAATTGTTAACGGTTGAAGAGGTGTCGGTTGAAGGAGTAGTCGTTGAAGAGGTGGTTGTTGAAGTGGTAACGGTTGAAGAGGTGGCGGTTAAAGAGGTGGCCCTTGAAGTGGCAACAGATATCGTAGTATCAACAGAATGGGCCAACTGGGTGCATTTGTTTCCAAATGCTATGAAATTCTATCCTGAATTAAGTCTGCAATACATTTTTAATCTATTAACTATAGATTTTGTAATTTCAGGGAAACCATTTCTAGCATTTTCAAGGGTAACCCATTTTGATATCTGGAGTGAATCATACTTTGAGAAGTTTCTCAAAAATGCGGACACACAAAATTGGTTGACCAGTTGAGACACTGCTATATTCCTTCAAAATATCTTCTATTCTCTCCATCTGAAAATTTAAAAATTAGTATAAAAATAAGTAAGCCAGAAACTCAACACAATGATTTGAAAATTTAAAAGAAAAAAAAAACATCAAATTCATATAATTGATGGATTTTACTGAAACTTTCAGGATTTATTGACATATGAATTAAATTCATTTTTGATAAAAATATTATTTTAAATCTGTTACCCTCCCTCCACTTACTTAGTTTTAAAAGTAGGATAATTTTATTAAATTATAGTATTAATTATTTAATTAATTTATTAATTAATAGTATTATATTAACTATTAAAGATTTACTAAAGTATTTTACAATTAACATTCATTTTACTCACGTGGAGCATACATTTTTCTTCAATACAAAAATGGTGAACAACGTGTTGCCTCCATTAATTCTCTGAAAAAAAAAAAATAGCATGATGAAAAAAAAAAATGTCACAACCAAAAGGAAGTTTTATTAGTAAGAGGAAAGAAGAAAATGTTTCTTAGTATTTAATTTTTAATACTTTCTACCAAGTTCAATTTTTTTTTGTAACAGTGTTCGCATTATAATTTTTCAAAATTATTTCAAATAATATCAAATTATTAATTTAACTGTAAATTTGATAATTTTCTGTAAATAACGTTTCAGAAAAATATTGTATTTTGTAAAATTTAAAAGAAAAAGAAAAGAGAATTCATTGCAAGATTTTATCGCTTTTGTTACTGGAAAACCCTTATTACTATCAATAATTTCTGTTTGACATAACACTAATCAAAGTTGGCATACTGGAAATAGTAAATAAAATTTATTTTAGTCTTTATTTACCTTTCAATTAAAGCTAATATGAAAGCTTTTTAATTTTTGTTTTTGAAATACATAAAAAAAAAGTCTTCAAGGGAGGATTTTCAAAGACGACTCTTGAAAAGTAGGGACGATGAATCACGGAACATTCCTCATGTTGAAGATAAGGCTTGAAACATGTAACCTTTCAACCATAATATCATTTGCAAGACAACATACCAAGAAAAAATCTAACATTTTGACGTATAAAAAATATCTAATTCCGGTAAAAAGTTTGGTAGCATGATTTGTATTAAGCTTTTAATTTTCGCTTAGTAAATATAGTCTTCCTTTAAATACTTAACCTACTACATACTCTCTTTGGAAGAATTTGAAAACATTTTAAAATTAAAAGAAAAATCAAACAATTCTTGCAAGAATTCTTTATTTATCGAATTTTTTTCTTCAGATAATGTAGATTACTTATAAAAGGAAGTAAAAGCCTAATTGACTAATTAGATCGTTTTATTTCAGTTTTTATTTTACGATTTGGAGCGGATTTTTTTTAAAAGTTAGTAGTTGCGGAAAAAAAAAATTAATATCTCCAAGGAGTCCTGCTTATAAGTAATGTAAAACAATTTGCAAACTGTTTTAAATTCTAGAAAATTTGATAAAATTAAGTTTGGGCTTGGTAATAGACGTAACCCTCAAAAAAAAAAAAAAAAAAAAAAAAAATTTACAAAAAGATTTTGTAAAAAAATTTAAAAAATAAATTCATTCGTTTTTGAATAAGTCCTGAAACTTTCATTAAAATCAGACAATTATTTGATTTTTGTAAGAATTTCCAAATTAATGGGTTTTCCCACTGAAACTGCTACACAAAAATGTCCATTACCACTAGTACAAAGTTGACAAAATAATAAAAAGAAAGAGATTTGACCCAAATTTAAAACGTGTTCGAAAGAAGAGAAAAATTTTAAAAAAATAATTAAAAAATAGTTCTTTCCTCTTAATGACGATAAATTTTTTTATTAAGTTTGAGGCCTTTTATCATTATGCTATACTGATAGTGAATTATTGGAAATCTTTCCATTTTGGCCTGTTTTCCATCCAGGCACTTTTTCAGACGGTGACAAATTTTCCGTTAGCACCGTCAATGTCTCTAAATTTTCCGCCATGATGGTTTAAACCAACCACGGCTGAACAAGTAAACGTTTGCCTTAGATTTTTTTTTAACAACAATGAATTAAGACAAAATAAAGTTGTATGCAGAAAAAGAAAAAAAAAAAAATCAAATCAGTCAAGAACGTGGAAAATTAAAGTTAATAAGCACGTCAAAAAAAAAAAAAAAAAAAAAAACGAATAAAAGCAACAATTAAAATAAATGCGAAAGGAAAATAAAACTGAAATACAAATGTGAGGAGGGTCAGCGACACAAGAAAATAAAGTATAGAAAGAATAAAGTGAACAAATAAAAACAGGCAAGCATAAAATAAAAAAGAAAACTGAGAAATTGAAAAGTTCAAGAAAATAAAGTAATCAACTTAACAATTCGTAAGCAAGCCAAACTTTGGCCCAAATGAAAGAAAAATTGCAACATAACAGCGGATCTCAAATTCCCAAAACCTGTCTCCAATATGGCTTACAGCCAGAAACTGACGCACACCACCTTTCTTACTCTAGCGCCGTATGACGACGTATTCTTACGTCACTCAATGTATCCTTGCGCCGCGCCGTTTGAGGCGTATGTACGAAGTAAACGGTGTAAGTCGAAAAAAAGATTAATGGAGATTGCAGCGTAACCACAAATCGTCGTAAGTCGGGACTGTCGTAGCTCGGTGATTTACAGTATTAGTGTTTACTTAATTTAAGGTCCAAGTGCCACTCAAGGTCGAATGTTAAACAATGAGGTTGTTGTAAAGGAGTAAATGGGAGTAGCAATAAATGCATATTATATGTAAGATAAAAAACGGTTGACCTTAGACGTGAAGAGAATCAGTGGTCGGAGGAACATCCTTTCAAGAATCAGTTCCACAAAGGAACATTTCTTTGCCAAAAGCTGTTTGATTGGAACTTACTTCTTACCAATGCAATACGAAAATTTCTGTCTGAATTTCAGAGAAGTGGAGTTGACATCAGATCCAGCGCGTACAACCCCCGAACCCCACTACCGAGGGGGAGAGCAAGCCTGGCTGGGGCCCCCGAGCAGTGTTTTGTGACCCTCGCTATCTAATCAAAATTAGATTTTTTTTCTACCTGCGTTTATATACGTTACAATTTAAACTAAACACAACTGGGTATTAAAGAATGACACATTTTTGACGGATTTTGACCTCATTCTGTTTTTTTCCCGCCAAAATTCGTCATGTTAAGCCCCCCCACGAAAAAAAAACTCTAATTAAAATTTACATTTTTATTCATAATGTTGAATGTGTTATTATAATCAGGCTGATGTTAAAAATGGCCGCAAAGCACTGTTAATTTAAGATGTAATGATTTATTATGACATGTCTCTATTTTTTGTTTAAAGACCTTGTATTTAGGAGTTTCGGCGTAACCCATTTGGCGTGGCTGATGCAGCGTCAGAAAAATAATTGGACTATTCGGCACAGCCGTTTAGACGTCAGACTCTATCAAAGTCATTGTCTTTTACCGAACATATAATGTATAGGAACTTAGGTGTGACTAAATGCTTCAAATCTGTTGAGTTAGCTGGTGCCTTGTTTAATAATTCTTCTTTTCTTAACAGATGTTTTTATCTTTTCAACCTCTATTTTTGCAGCAGATGCTTCATGGGTGTGTTCATTCAACTGGCGAATCATTTTTCCATCCTTCATATGTAATCTCACTTTACATCGATCTTTCTGTTCACATTGCCAAATCTTTAATTCAGGATCCTTCTTGTTCGTTGCATCAAAAATAAAAAGGTTGTCATCGTGTATCACTTTGTTTCTTCCAGGTTTTGATAAAATATTTGCTTCCATTTTGGAATAAAATGGCTTTGACGACTGAAAAATATGAAGCTGCACTCAAGGAAATATAATATAAAAATACCTCCAACTAGTCTTTTTCTTAAATCAGACTGTTCGAGCATATAACGACGAAGTACTAATTTGACAATAAAACGAGAGAGAGAGAGAGACAGAGAGAGACAGAGAGACAGAGAGAGAGAGAGAGAGAGAGGGAGGGAGAGAGAAACAAATTTTGCTATAACGACGAAGTGGTAATCTGTCATCTTATCCTTCCTCTACCGAAAAATTCCTATCATGGAGAATCACCGACGCCGAATCGGCCACGCCGAATCGGCCACACCGACTAGCCGATGCCAAATTTGCTGCGCCGAATCACCGACGCCTAATTTGCCACGCCGAATCACAGACACCAAATCAGCCACGCCAAATCTGCCACGCCAAATCGGCCACGCCAAATCGGCCACGCCGAATCACCGACGCATCCTTTACCTACAAGTAGGCCGCGTGAGATATTGCTCATCATGAGTCGAGATGCACTAGTAAAAAGATTCAAGGTAATTTTTCGTTCAATGTGCCTTAGCCATTTTTATTACGGAAGTGCGTAAGCATCTACTTTAGAAATGGGGAATTTCTTTTGAGTTTTTATAGTTCAAAAGTGAAGTCTTGGTATACTATTAAAACATATGACAGTGTGATTAACACACGCTGCTTCGTGTGATTAATTTCTCATCTAAACACTTGAAAAAAAAAAATGAAAAATAAATAAAATTATATATTTCTTCTCCAGAGAAAAAGTAAGATATTTACACGCCGGATCTTCCTTAGTAAAAATAGCTAATGGCTTAACATAATGAAAACGTTACCTTCTACGAAAGTTTAAAAATTCAAGAAACATTGCACATAATCAATGTTTATGGATGGGGTTATGTGTGTGAGAGTGTGTGAGTGAACAAGTGAGAAGGAAAGGAAACAAACCAAAACTTAAGTTAATTTCTTCATGAAAATAGGCGTGATTTCAGAAAGCCAAACGGACCGCATGTGACCACTTTGTCTATCGGAGTTTATCTCTTCCTTAATTTTGAAATTGTTCCTAGGGGACGTTGCCCCAACACTATATATACTTGACGAGATCCAGCCTTGTCCTCTCTTTCACTTTTCATTTCCAGCGGACACTAAGACAATGTATACTCTTGCAGAAGAAAGCGGTGCCCCTTGTGGGGCATGCATAAATATTACACCGCCCACATAAACACACGTACGTACGAACATTATCATTTACTCACACTTACTTTGAAACACAAACTTCCCACACATAGACATTAATGTCTTTTGTAAACCCTTTTGTTGTTAATATACATATAGTTGTTTGCATATATATATATATATATATATATATATATATATATATGTGTGTGTGTGTGTGTAAAATATGTATGTATGTATATATATATATATATATATATGTTGTGTATGATACACCTAATTTACATAAGCGGACTACCGACCATATAAATATGGGTTGGTACCGGAAGACGGGGAAGATAGTAGAGATTAAGAAATTGAATCCAGAGACTCTGCCCGACTGCGATTTAGTCAACCCATTATGCAGGAACAGTCTTCCCAAGAATATACCAAACTAACTGTAAATATTGTGTACCTATTCTTTGTTTCAATACATTTGGTTAACGTACATTTTGTGTTGTATTATTCCATGCTTATTTAAGCTTCAACAATATATATGCAATTTATATATATATATTATTTATATATTATGTATGCGCGGTACTTATTGGAAAGCGCTCAATATTAGTGGTAGAGCTAACATATTTAGTTGGATTGATGTGAGTTTGTGACACTGAGGTTCACGCTATTTGCGATCGTCAGACAAAAAGAGTTTAAAAATTATTTCGCAAATAGCGTGAAATCCAGTTCCACAAAAACATCAATCAACTAAATATAATATATATATATATATATATATATATATATATATATATATATATATATAATATATATATATATATATATATATATATATATATTAAAAGTATATAATTGGTATATACGGAATGAATTCAATAACCAACAATTACTATTCTTAAAAGAGTGATCAATACAGTAGAGTAGATATAATTATTTTTATTTAAATTATAACATGGCCTTATGTTATAAAATCATTAAAAATATTTACAAAATTTAGAATAACCAATCAAAAAACTACTGTGTCTTACAAAAAAAAAGGGATTTTGAAAATAAAATAAAGCTTTTAACAATGTTTCAGTGTAGGATGTTGATTAATCTGAAACTTTTAAAACCATTTATTTTCTTTTCAAAAATCAAAACTTGATAAGACACAGAGTCCTGTTGAAAAAATGGATTTTTTTAGTGATTTTATATATGTTATAATTTTTATAAAATAATAATATATATATATATATATATATATATATTTATATAACTAAATAAATATATATATATATATATATATATACACACACATATATAACTCTCTCTCTCTATATATATATATATATACACATACACATATACATGTATCGTTTCTTGTTTTCTTTTACATTTCTATTGGGTGGACTCATTGCAAGTCTGCTATATTTGTTGTGGGTCCTATTTCAGGAGATAAACGTGTTCATCGCACAACGCGTACAAAGCACACGGCCCTCTACATGCCCCTGTCTGCTTGAATCCATCCCGTCGGAAATAAACGAGTGGATCCCAGCGTTAGAGATCACGATAGGCGAAAATATTCTGATAACCTCAACAAAGACGAGGGCAAAAGTCCACGTTTAAATAATTTCAATAAAAAATACGAAAGGGGAGTGAGGTTGGTTCGAACCTGTGTACATCTCATTATGGATGCTAGTTGCGAAGGTCTGTAGTGATGGATCTGAAGAATGAATATGCTCGGAACATTTGCCATGAAAGTAAGGACAGAATAGCGTTAAGCTATGTTTTATTTGTGAGAAAGGTGACGTAAGGTGGCAAATCCCAGATAGCCACACTGAACACAGGAGGCTGTAACATGGAGGATTATAATATATAGAGCCTTTCAGAAGCCAGGAATGTAAGTCTACGCATGCGTTGTGGAATGGAGCCAATCAATAATTGTAGCGCTCTCTCAACTGACGTGAACAAATCTTATAATTCTGAGGTGATTTGAGTGAGCTTTATATGTTTACTTTGAGCCTCTTATCAAAACGTTTGAGTCTTTCATCACAAAGTTGGGTGAATGTAAGATAAATGAATTCCGACGCTCTGAGATGGTCATGCAAGTAAGCGAGTAAAGTAAATAGGAATGAAATGAAAAAGAGGAAAGAAAAGAAATGGAGAAAAAAGAAAAGAAGAAAGAGAAATGAAAGGGAAAAAAAAAGAAAGATCAGAAAGAACGACGAGAGAAAAGGAAAATATATGAAAGGGAAAAGAATATAAACTGATAAGAAATAAAGAAAGACAAAAAGAAAGAAAGACAGGCAGAAAGAGAGAAGGGAAGAACGGCAAAAAGAAAGAAAGACTAAGAGAAAGAAGAAAAGAAAGAAAGAGAGGAAGAAAGAAAGAAAGATAGAAAGGAAAGAAAGACAGAAAGACTAAGAGAAAGAAGAAAAGAAAGAAAAAGAGGAAGAAAGTAAGAAAGATAGAAAGGAAAGAAAAGCAGAAAAAAAGAGAAAAAAACAGAATGACTGAAAGAAAGACAGAAAGGAAAGAAAGACAGAGAGAAGGGAAGAACGGCAAAAAGAAAGAAAGACAGAAAGACTAAGAGAAAGAAGAAAAGAAAGAGAGGAAGAAAGAAAGAAAGATAGAAAGGAAAGAAAGACAGAGAGACTAAGAGAAAGAAGAAAAGAAAAGAAAGAGAGGAAGAAAGAAAGAAAGATAGAAAGGAAAGAAAGACAGAAAAAAAAAGGAAAAAACAGAATGACTGAAAGGAAGAACGGAAGACAGAAAGAAAGAAAGACAGAAAGGAAAGAAAGACAGAAAGAAAAAAGACAGACAGAAAGACGGAAAAACTGAAAGAAAAAAAGACAGAAAAATGAAAGACAGGAAGATAGAAACTTAGACATAGAAAGATAGAAAAAAGATATGAAGAAACACAAAAGAAAGAGAAAAATCGAATGAGAAAAAAAAATGAAAGATCAAAAGGAATGAACGAGGAGAGAAAAAGAAAATATAAAAAAAGGTAAAAGGAGTAAATATGAAAAAAATACAACAAAAAATGATAAGAAAGTAAAATATTTAAATGTACAGGTTTAAAAGAAAAAAATACAAAAAAAAAAGATATATTATAAAAAGATAAAAAGAAAGATAAAAAGATAAAAGGAAATTAGAAAATGAAAAGAAGTTAAAAAGAAAGAAAAGAGTTAAAAGGAAGTTAGGAAAAAGACAGACATACAGACAGAAAAAAAAGAAAGAAAAAAAGAAAGAAAGAGAGGAAGAAGGACAGAAAGACAGAAGGAAAGAAAGATAAAAAAGGGGATTGCAAGAAAGAGCAAAATGCAAAAAGTACGAGCAAGGAAGAAAGATAGCATAAAGAAAGAAATAAAGAAAGAAGGGAAAGAGATGAAAGAAAAGGAAAAGAAAGAAATTAGAGAAGAAAAGAAATATAAGAAAGAAAGGAAAAGAAAGAAAGAAAGAAAGAAAGAAAGAAAGAAAAAGGGAATAATGAAAAATAAAGAAAGATGTGTGCAAGAAAGAAAGGGAGAAAAGAAAATATTAGAAAGAAAGAAAGAAAGAAAGGTACGTGCAAAGAAAAAAAGAAAGAAACAAGCAAAATACGAGCAAGAAAGAAAGGCAGCAGGTATAAAGAAAAGAATGGAAATTAAAGAAATATATGCATAAGAAACTACTTTCTCAGTTTAGTTATTTTATAGGCGTAGCTTAGATGCAGCACAAGGCCGAGAGTATGAAGCATACAGCGAGAATCGAACTCACTACTCAGCCGTTATTGATCTTGCCCGTCCAACTTGCTAAAACATTACGCCCTGTCGAAGTGACCGGGTCTCTCAGCATATACCGTAAACATTCGCCGGATTACGTCATCAATGACGTTTTTCTTTGGTTCATTGAAATCTTTCAGGTCTTTCAACATCACACCATCACTCTAAGAAAAAAAAAACATGAAGGAAAGAAGAAAGAAACGTATAAAGAACCAAAGAAAAAAAAAACAGTATGTTGCGGGGTGGGGAGAAAGAAAAATAAAGAAATTGCCGACAAAAAAAGAAAAAAAAAAGATAACAAACAAATAAATGTCAAAGAAACAAAACAAAACAAAAAAAAAGAAAAAAAAAAGCTTTAACGTCATAAAGTACGGAGTGCAATGGTTAACGAGCTCATTTTCTAGTGATGAGTTCAATGTGCAATTTCACAATATTCTTCGTGTGCGTGTCAACTGTTATTTATTTTCAACAACCTCATTCAGTAGAAAGAAAGAAAGAAAGAAAGAAAGAAAGAAAGAAAGAAAGAAAGAAAGAAAAAAAGAAAGATGTGTACAAGTAAGAAAAGGAAAGAAAAAGGAGAGGAGAAAGGAAATATAAGAAAGAAAGAAAGAAAGAAAGAAAGAAAGAAAAAAGAAAGAAAGAAAGAAAGAAAGAAAGAAAGAAGGAACAATGAAAAGAAAGAAAAGATGTGTGTAAGAAAGAAGGAGAGAAAGGAAAATATTAGAAAGAAAGAAAAAAAAACGTACATGGAAAAAATAGAAAAGAAAGAATAACGCTTTGGGCTTTTTATTGGGTGAACAACATTAAAAAAAAAGTTCAATCGTACAAAGATGAGAATAAATAAAAAAGATTGAAAATGGCGGAAATTATAACGAAGAAAACGATGAATGGGAAGTAATGCTTGTGACCAAATGTTTAACATAAATAATGATGAGGTCTCAGTAAAAGAGGGAAAGAAGAAGTGAAGATATAAAGAGGGAAAAAGTCTAGAACAGTGTATTTTGAAAAATCAAGAGTGGTCTCCCCTTGTTTTGTTACTCTTCTCTTTGAGAGAGCTATTTCTGTTTACTGGGACTATAAAATATACGCGAACTTTGTATTCTCAGTTGAATAAATCTTTCTTAAAGCCTACACCTGTGTACCTTTGCCATTGTACATTGGTTCCCAACCGATTGTGGGTTATGCTCCACTTTGGTACTTGTAAAATTTTGATGTCCCCACCTGTAATATTTAATTCTTATATGTATGCTAATTACACATGTACATACATACACACAAAATATTTTTATGTATGCATACTGTATATGCATCATATGTATTAACACACATTAACACTCTCACTCAGACTCACTAGAAAACAATTCACTGTTAATAACTCATTCTCGAATTGCCCCCTTATTCTGTTGGTATAGTAAGTCGAAGGGTGCACATTCTACGCATGCCCCATCAAATTATTGCCATAACCCACCGGTGGGGCTTGCGCCCGACGTTGGGGGGCTCATTGGTTTAGAAGATGATGATGATGTTGATGATGATGATCATGATCATGATCATGAAGAAGAAGAAGAAGAGGCTGCTGATGATGATGACGATGATGCAAATTCTAGAAGGACAGGAAGTGTTAAAGAGAGAAACGAAGAAGTAACGAGGAAGAAAATAAAAATATGTGAAGAAAAAAAAGATAGAAGATGAAGAAGAGGAACGAGGAGGAAGAAAAGAATGAGATATGGAAAGAAAAAAGAAAATGTAAACCTCAGAGAGAGAGAGAGAGAGAGAATGAAATATATTTCTTATTGCTCTTTTTCTAAGAGCAATAAGAAATATATAAGGAAGGAAAAAGAATCCTGAAGAGGGAGAAAATTAAGTGGAGATTTAAAATGAAAAAAAATGATCAGAAGGAAAACGGGAAAATCTGAATAATGAGAAAGGAAACAAGAAGAGGACATGAAGAAAAGAGAAAGTTAAGAAGGAAAAGAAAGAAAGTGGAAAATGAAAGAAACAACAAGGAAGAATGATAGTTGAAGGGGAAGAAGAAAATATTAAGCTTAGAAGAAAGACGTGGGAAGTTCAAAAAAGAAGTGACGATGAAAAGAACAATGGTACAAGAAGAAGAAAGAAAGAAAGAAAGAAAAGGAAAGATAGAAAAAAAGAAAAGGAAAGAAAGAAAGAAAGAAAGAAAAAGAAAGAAAAAAGAAAGAAAAGAAAGAAAGACAGAAAAGGAAAGAAAGAAAGAAAAGTAAAGAAAGAAAAAGAAAGAAAATTTGTGAGGGGAACGAAAAAAGATATGACGAGTAAGGATACTAGAAAAAAGAAGAAAAATACTAAAAGAAAAAAAAAGAAGTGAAAGAAAGAAGAAGAATATAAAAAAAGGAGAGAAAAGGAAGAAAGAAAACATGAAGTATTATTCTTCATGTTTTCAGAAGAAACGATGAAAAAAGAATAAAAGACGCTAAGAAAGAAATAAAAAAGGAAAAAATACTAAAAGAAAAAGAAGAAAAAACAAAGAAGTGAGAGGAAGATGAAAGATATGTGAAATTTAAGAAGAATAGAAAAAAAAATCTCGAGAGGAACAAGACGCGAAAAGTGAGTGTAAGCTGAAATATGGGAACCCAGACAGACATAATCCACTTGCTTCCTTTCATTTACAAACAACGCTGTCTTAGAAAAAAAGGGCGTCACAACTGTTCTGACAGAGAGTGTCGATTGTAGAAAGACCGAGGGAAGTATGCGCTGTGATTACGAAGTCGTCGGCTCGCTGTAAAAAGATATAAAAAAAAAAAAACAACAAAATCGGAATAGAGAAGAAAAAACGAGTGGCGCGCGATGTTTGTTTATAGCCATTTGTCAGCGACCTGACTAAGCTGAGAGACGAGCGACAGATGTGGAGTACCTCCCCGTCTCGCTGCCAAAGACCAAAAGCCTCGAACCGGAAGCAAGTAAGAGAGGCCCTGGCCAAGTCAAACATATGAAAATCACCAGCGTGAGTGTACTCAAGTACCTGCAAAGAAAAGAAGAAACAAAAGGAGTCTATGTTCTGAAAAAAAAAATGTAAAGGCTCGGGGTCTGGAAAGATTTGATATATTAGGGGATGACGGTCGGGCCACTGTGGCAGTAGGATGGGTCGGTGGTGAGGTAACTGTTTAGTGGAGAAGTCAGAGGTTTGAATAGTTGCATGATGGTTGCCCAAGATCTTTCGTATACACGGTAGCAGAAATATCAAATGGAATTAAAGCGAAAATAATGAAAACGGACGTCTGTTTCCTTTGTAACAGACGTCCATGAGACAAGAGCACTATACAGATTATTGATAGTTGTGTGTTCTGTTGTGATATGACCGGCGACCTCGAGGCAGATCAAGCAGGCGCTGGAAGAATGTCGCCCGCCAGGACTTACAGTAGAATAACCTAGGGTTGGAGGATTTTCCGAAGCTCTTCCAAGACCGTGAGACCTAGAGGTGTAAGGTGGCTCTCATGGCTTCAACCCCTTCATGGCATGAGATTGGCTAGTTGTCGTATATGACTCTACATTGAATTTAGGATCAAACTATTTCAATAAATACAGAGAAATAAAATGATGATAGAAAAAAGAATATCACTAATTAACGAAAGCTAGAATCCAAAATATAAATGTAGAATAACAATACAATAAACAGCACTTACCGGCGTAAGGGTCCCAGCTAGCGTCCAGCTGGCAGACAAAAATAAAGCAGGTTGTAACTTAATACAAACCCTGCAAACTAACTGATGAATCAAGCTGGTATTTATATAGAAATACCTCCACTCAGGTACCAGCAACCAATCACAGCCCAAGCAATGGACTATCCCACTTTAGCACAATGAAATGCTCCATGGCACCATAAATAGCTCTCTTTCTCAAGGTTGAATTATTCACTTAGCTTGCTCCACAACTAAGTGTTTATCTCGACCACGTGATTTTTCTACAATAAAGAAAAAAAACCTTGCGGAAAAAAATACAGATTAATCGATATGGACATGTGTGGAGGACATCTAAAGAGAGAAATATAATTACTGTTAATAACAGCTTAGGACAGTGGTTCCCAAACTTTTTTCATCTGGGCCGCATTTTCAGAATGAAAATTTGCTTGTGCCTCACCAAATTTTATGTGATAAAAAGTACATTTAAAAACAAAAATAAAAAAGACAGAGTATTAAATGGAGATAACAGTGGATTCGACGTCAGAACATTGATAACTCTCTTCTCCAATTTGCGGACCCTAGTTACTATATTCTTTAGACTTGTATAGCGAAGAAAACGGCAACGTATCTCGTCAAACCAAGCGACTGCGCGTCGCGTATATCCTACGACGGAGAAAAAAAATTACTTACCAAAAAGTGAACGTATTCTGTATGACATGCTGAATTTAATTAAAAAGTCCGTCACAGGAGTCGCTATAAAAAGTATTTGATATGCAAAAATTGGTCGTCCTCTCCCAGTTGTCGAAGAATGGAAAAAATGGTCGGCCGATAAAAGCAGTTGGTGTTCTGGAATCGGGAGAGAAAAATTCGTGTATTTTGGCTACCGCGTTCGTCGGTGAGTGAGTCATTTTTCTGACTGGTTACGTGCATTGTGATTTGTGAGATAGTACCTGCGAATCGAATTTTCGCCATTTCTGTCTGCCTCCGATATTCGAGTCTGAACTTAAAGTGATTTGTTCTCTCCGTTGTGGAAGTAATCTGCGACAAACATTTCCTTTGCTTTCAGAACGCTTACAACTTGCTATAATGTAAAAAGTATCACAATGATAAAATCAGTCAATAATTATAAATATTTATATTGTGAATCATGCGTGCAATTGCAAGTAATCCATAATAATATTTTAAATTTTGAAATCATATTTATTTTTTGGCATATGATTTTTTAAACTGTTTCTAAATTATTGATTGTCTTTCAATCATTCTGCCTCACCTGCTATCTTCTTCCACCGCACTTATAAGGCGCGTCTCATTGTTTGAGGACCACTGGCTTAGGTTTTGTTTGGTTTGGTTTGGTTTACGGCATATCAACACCTCAACGGGTCATTTAATGCCGACAACTTTTTTTTTCCTGGTAATATTTTTGTTTTATCAAAAATCTATTTCTGTTAATATTTTTTCCTCAAAAATGTATAGCTGGTAATCTTATTTTTTCAAAAACGAATAGCTGGTAATATTTTTTTTTAAAAAAACGTATAGCTGCTAATATTATTTTTTCAAAAAACGTATATAATATAAAAAAACATTATTATTTTTTCTAAAACCTTACAACTGGCAACATTATGCTTTCAAAAACGTATTATCAGAGGCCGTGCTTTTGGACGTAGTTTATCGTCTTAACCGGAACGCAGATGTAGTTTATCATCATACCCAGGACGCGGATGTAGTTTATCGTCTTACCCAGGACGCAGATGTAGTTTATCGTCATACCCAGGACGCGGATGGAGTTTATCGTCTTACCCAGGACGCAGATGTAGTTTATCGTCTTACCCAGGACGCAGATGTAGTTTATCGTCATACCCATGACGCGGATGGAGTTTATCGTCATACCCAGGACGCGGATGTAGTTTATCGTCCTACCCAGGACGCGGATGTAGTCTGGGTGTTAACTATTTACCCATAGCTGGGACCCTAACAGGTGCTACCACTCCGGGTCAGGGTGGACCTGGGAATACCAGCAATTAAGAGTTGGTTCCAGGCTCCTAATAAACCCCTTGCTGTTGGACGTAGTTTATCGTCTTACCCAGGACGCGGACGTAGTTTATCGTCATACCCAGGACGCGGATGTAGTTTGTCATCATACCCAGGACGGCACTGGCTTAGGATATTGCTAAAATAATCAATTAATCAAATATAAAAAATGTGTTTTTTATACTATATCCGTTCGGTTCTGGGTCTTTTGGCTTAGGAGGTTCAAATAATTTTAAACCGGAGGTGCTTCCCACCGGGCAGTAACACTCATTTTGGAGGGGGCAGGGTTTATTGTCCGGCGGCTGAGGTACCCCAAAAGGGGAAGTGTCGAGGGGGCTTGGGCAATTTTTGTCCGGTATTGCCGTTAAGCCCACTTTAATTCTCAACCTTGTGTCCCATTCGGTAGCGACGTGGGCACGCTGAAACATATCCTCCGACTTTTGGCTGAGACCAACGCAGGGTAGTTGTTCTCGCCTTATTTTAAATAGTATTCGGCTTCGGAGATCTCAAACCTGTGGCAGCACCTTCCTCATTGCTTTGTCAATATAAAACCATGCCTATGAGTACCCGATATAAACAAACGACTTAATAAGAGGTCAGGATAACTATCCTTTCGGATTTCAGTCTTTTTACCAGGATCAACGTGTGGTATCTGTTCTCCTCATTTTAGGATTGAGAAGGCACCTGGTCCCAGATATTCCAATTCTGAGACAGAAACTTCCACATTGCGTTGTCAACGAAAAAAACATGCGTATGGGCGTCTGGGCCCCGGGATTCCAAGCCGCCCGGAGTACTTCCACCGTTGTTCTTAGTGAGGTCGGTCGCTGTAATATCGACGCCAGTTTAACAATGGTAACAGGGACTGTGTAATAATTTGTCCTTGACACATATGTACACGTATACCCTCCACCGCCACATAAAAAAGGATCTTGTGTCACTTCCTGCCTTAGATGGGGGTCTAGTAAATAACGTCTGTTCGGGAGCTAGGCTCATATAGATCTCTTCTTTCTTTCTTTCTTTCTTTCTTTCTTTCTTTCCATTACTATCTATCTATTTATCTATCTGTCTATCTAGCATAGTCCTTTCAGTCCCTTCTTTCTTTCTTTCTTTCTTTCTTTCTTTCTATTACTATCTATTTATCTATATGTCCTATCTCTTTCTTTAGTCCTTTCAGTCCTTATCTATTTATCTAGTCCTATGTCTATTTCTTTTCCTTTCTTTCTATTACTATCTATTTATCTATATGTCTATCTGGCATAGTCCTTTCAGTCCTTTCTTTCTTTCTTTCTATTACTATCTATCTATTTATCTATCTGTCTATCTAGCATAGTCCTTTCAGTCCTTTCTTTCTTTCTTTCTTTCTTTCTATTACTATCTATATGTCTATCTGGCATAGTCCTTTCAGTTCTTTCTTTCTTTCTTTCTTTCTTTCTTTCTTTCTTTCTTTCTTTCTTTCTATACAAATCAACCATTCGCCCTTGCATGGAGTATTGCTGCCATATATGGTCTGGTGCACCTTCTGTTTACCTCGGAGTTCTTGACAAGATCCAGAGGCGGATATGTAATATAATTGGCCCTGATCTGGCATCTCGTCTACAGTCGCCTCTCTCACAGACGCGCCGTAGCCTCTCTCTGTCTTTTATTACAAATACTTTCATGGTAATTGCTCCGATGAGCTGCTTTCACTGGTTCCCAGACTCCATGAATTCAAGCGCCCTACGAGGCTGGCATCCCGCTCTCACTCTTTCACTGTAGAAACTTTTAAATGTAACCGTCTCTTCTACTCCAATAGCTTCATACTTCGCACCTCTCGCCTGTGGAACACCCTTCCCTATTACTGTTTCTCTGAGAGCTATAATCTTCAACTATTCAAATGTAATGTCAATCGACATGTCCAGTTGCCTTGATCTATCTACTATCATTCGCTTCCTCCTTTCTTCTATCACTCCTATCTGCTCTTGCTCCAAATCTTCTACAACTCCCTGCATCTTAGTGGCTTCCCGCCTTGCTCGGGGCGTAATGCTAAAAAAAAAAAAAATGTAAATTAGTGTGCATTCTTCGAAAATATCGTTCAATGCCTTCCCGTTGTCTCCTGTGCGGCTTTTAGAAATTCAGAGTTTTCGTTCTCTTAAACTGGTTGCCACCAAATGCTACACTATTGAGTCTACTTTGCTATTTTGAGTCATAACTTTCCCAAGGGTATTTGAGCAAAAAATGAAAATAACAGCATTGGCAGAGATTTTAACTCATCACTTTTCCGGCATGATGACCGCGACGTGATTGTGTTGAGTACTGGCACTTTATCAACATCATGTGTAGCTGTATTTTTTATCCTGGGGTAAATTGAGAATAAAATGGATTTATTTCCCGCCATTTATTATGACCTTGAGCAAGCATTTTTATTTGTTGATCACAGAATTATGTTATCCCTCCTCTTCAGGTTTGTTGTTCTCTCTTTATTTTTCCTGTTATAATATTCTTAAGGCACAATTTAATCTTCGCATGTTTTCAAAAACATTCAGTCATTTGTTACGGATGTAATAGAAGACTTTCTCATTTTCTCTCACGCTATATACATACATGTGTGTGTGTGTGAGTGCACGCGCGTGTTTTTGCGTCTGTGATATGATAAGTAACAAGTAGGAAACGTTTGTAACTGACTCCTTTGTTGCTTATTCTATCATTCTGTTCACTGTGGGATATTTGATTCAAATACATATCTCTCTCTCTCTCTCTCTCTCTCCCTCTCTCTCTCTCTCTATCTATCTATATATATATATATATATATATATATATATATATAAATTTGAATCATATATATATATATTTTTTTTTTCCTCTCATTTCATTGTTGCAAGTGTTACCTGATGATCCGGAATCCTTTAAAAGGATTTTGGTGAAATAAAGTATTGTATCTTAAACCTTAAAGTGGTCTTTTTTTCATATATATATATATATATATATATATATATATATATATATATATAAAAGGCTCAAACACTAATATTCTATGGTTATAATTTATTACATTAGAATCGTAATCACGATTCAATACATCAGACCTACAAATTCAAAAGCTTTTTGAATTTGTAGGTCTGAAGTATTGTATCGTGATTACGATTCCATTGTAATAAATTATAACCATGGAATATTATTGTTTGAGCCTTTTATATTATATTCTTACTCTGTCCTAGATATTGAGTTCTACCTGGATTCTCTCCTCTTGGAAATTTATATATATATATATATATATATATATATTGTTATATATATATGTGTATATATATATATTTTATATAGTTTTTCATAAATAATTATGTTTTACAAGTTTATAGCCATTATTTTATTAGTATATATTGGCCCATCCAATAAAGGTATTTTATTTATTAAATTTATTCAACTTTAAGATTACTATGTTTTGCCGTCTATTTAATATAATTAGCATCGTAAACAGTTGTTCCACATTTTAAATTTTATCTATTGGCCCCTTTAAAAAGCTCTTAAAATATAAAAAAAATTTAAAAAATTGTTCCTGATAACTTTATGTCTACTTCAACAAATTATAGTATCATACTTGGCTACATCCATTATACATTTGTCGTGGACATGTTTTATACAATCGTTGGGTGGTATGTCTGAGAGCTAGTTTATCGTGGCATATAAAAAATTACTCACCCACACCACTTCTAATCTTATTTCTCATTTTTAGCGTAGATCTAACTTTTGATTAGTTAATCTGGACATACACACAAGTATCATCTTAATTCTGGCCTTATGCGCTATTTTAACTTCCGAATAGAGGTAATGATATGCTTTTAAATACCCCAAATAAATTATTTTTTTATCACAAGGTATCTACCATCGCCTGACGAAGTACAATCATAGTATTAAAACATGAAAACGTTTGAGTAGCGATGTAAAATGTTTTTGTTATAATCTATTATAATAAAAATGTTTACACACACACACACACATATATATATATATATATATATATATATATATATATATATATATATATATATATATATATATATATATATATATATATGTATATATATATATATGTATATATATATATATATATATATATATATATTCAAACTTAAAGACTTATAAAGAACTGACAAGATTTGTCTGCTTAATTTTTATATTATATTTTTCCAATTTTCAATATATATATATATATATATATATATATATATATATATATATATATATATATACTTATCTGGCTCATGTCAGATAGGTATTCAGACGAGGCTCTGCCGAAGTGCAGAGTCTCGTCTGGGGAAACTGACGGGAAACGTTTTTACGTGGTCTATAGGAAATTTGTGCCCAAGCCTACGGGCTCGGATACCCCACTTTAAAACCCGTCCTTGTGCCCCATCTTGTTGCGTGGGGCTGCGGGTAAAAATAATATATATATATATATATATATATATATATATATATATACATTGCGATGTGTAAATTGTCGGCATCTTATATTTCTAATTTCGTGCATGAGCGCTGTTTGTGAGCAAAAAAGCACCATGATGCTATTCACACCGTAAAAAAATTGCAAGCGGCATGCTGTTCTGCTTGGCATTTGTGCTGGAATCTTTAATACTAACATTTCAGAATGTTTGTGTGTCAGTCTGAGGATAGTTCAGAGAATTCGGAAAGATTTGGATGTCAAATTGTGTTTGGAGTGTTCACTAGTTATCTTAGACTTTTTTTCGTTTAGTGTATTGAAACTGCTTGTAGTAGCAATTGTTCGAAGTGCTTTTGGCTAATGTTCTAAACATTTTCGAAGATTTTGTCATTAGTATATTTCTAACAAGAAATTTATTATATCATTTTGTTGGTTGATTTCCATTTTCATCATAACAGCAAAATAAAACTCGGCACAATAATTATATACTACCTAAGAGCACTAATAATATGCAGCCCGGATTATTTACACGGAGAGAAGAAATCCACTGAAAACACTTTCAAGCTTCTCCAGTACCTTAATTATTTTATATTCAATGAGAAACTAAAGGACAATAAAATATTCCAAAACAACAACAAAATAAAATAAAATAAAATAAAATAAAATAACGGCCCATCCAAAACAATCTATCTAAACTTAACATGAAATTTGTTACTACTACATCCAAAACAATAAAAGATTCAATATTAAAGAAAACAATAGGCTAAAACCTGAAGGACGAGTTTGTTAGCATCTCGTGTAATAATTTTCACAAAATATACATAGGGTGAAACCTCAAAGAAACTTAATGAAAGTTTATATGACCACAAAAGGGACATTTTACAAAATAATACGTCAATTGCGTTAGTTGCCAACAGTAACAAGACTGACCACAATGTCTACATAAAAAAATGCCACTCTGATGAAAGGAAAAAAATAATTCACTACGATGTAAATGTCTAGAGAGTGCTTTGATCACAAGGTCATCCATAGTAAATTTTCGCCCTGGCTCTTACAATATTTCAATATTGCTGGCAGATCTAATATCACAGTGTAGGATACCCACTAACAAAAGTAATGGAAAGAGAAAGAATCTAAATGAATTCGGATATATATATATATATATATCTATATCTATATATATATATATATATATATATATATATCGTTATATTATTCATATATATTGTTGTGGTAGGATCCACCTAATTTGCATAGTGGAGTACCGACCATATAAATATGGTTGGTACCGGGAAGAGAGGAAGGAATCAAGAGATTCAACCAGAGACTCTGCCCGACTGCGATTCAGTCAACACATTCTCCAGGGACGGTCTTACCAGGAATATACAAAAGACTATATGTAAATGTTGTGTACACTTTCTTGTTTCAATACATTTCGTTCTAAGTACATTTTGTGTTGCATTATTATTCCATGCTTTAGTCAAGTTTCAACATATATATATATATATATATATATATATATATATATATATATATATATATATATTAGCTGGCAACTCGTACACGAAAATAGCCGTCAACTAGAGCGTCTAGTCAATCCCTATTGCAGATTTTCGCTCAGTCATATTTGTGTTGTTCACCACTCACAGAGACAACCCGTGGTTTATATGCTGAGCAGACCTTAATTACAGTTCCTCAGAGAGAGATCGTGTTATCTAGCATAATCAATAACCGCCTGTACACTCAAACTTATGATTTCGTGCAAGCACAGCTATCGACGGCCTCCAAGAGTTCCGTCTACCCAATTTCACTCACAAGGTTTTGGTCAACCCGTGGAATGGTTTTCATGCACTTTCAATGGTGGTGCGCGCAGATAATTGACAATTCCAACGTGGTGAGATTCGAACCCGGCCCTCATGGTCAGAAAGCGAAGGTTGTAACCACTCGATCGCACTAAATTTCTAACCGAACGTTAATAAAAATTTCGGATCGTTAATAATTCCATGAATTATATATATATATATATATATATATATATATATATATATATATATATATATATATACACTTCTAAAGAAATAATTGATTTATTAACAATCCGGCGTTTATATATAAAATAATGAAACAGGAAATGAAAGTTCAATTATTGTCGGAAAGCACATTTTTGTTACTCTGATTTCCGGAATGCGCAAGCCGGTGGACATTATACACACAGGTTAAGAAATAAAAATGGGACGTCTATTTCAAATAAGATGTCTCCACTGCAATAACGTTTGAATCAGTACACACACACACACACACACACACACACACACACACATATATATATATATATTATATGCGCGATACTTAGTGAAAAGCGCTCAATAATAGTGACAGGGCTAGCATAGAATTTGAATAAATGAAATAGGCGTGTGTGTCTTTTGTGCGTATGTATATATATGTGTGCCTGTGTGCGTGCGTGTATATATATATATATATATATATATATATATATATATATATATATAGATAGATAGATAGATAGATAGAGAGAGAGAGAGAGAGAGAGAGAGATAGATATGTCTGCGTGTGTGTGCAAATGCATATCTGTGCACGTGTATAAAATATATAGACATACGTGCACATATAAGTAACAGTATAGTTATTTATATCCACATATATATTTTATATATATATAGAGATATAGATAGACAGACACGCACATGTATATGAAATCACACACATATATATATATATATATATATATATATATATATATATATATATATATATAAGTTCTATGGATATGAGTTTTTGACCCTGGGTTTGCCTGATGATCACAAACAAAATCGTGAAACCCAGGGTCACAAACACATATCCATACAAGTATATATATATATATATATATATATATATATATATATATATATATATATATATATATGTGTGTGTGTGTGTGTGTGTGTGCGTGCGTGTGCACAATCAAGTCGTAATTTTCAAACCAGCTGTTACGACAATTTTGCATGTAGGGGGATATCAGTAAACTGCCTCACACACTATGTTTTTATTTCGTCCCATCTGCCTGTTCAACAATAGTGAATCTTTGATCTGATGTCGCTAACCTAGAATCGAAATTATATCCAACCTCAACATGTACGGAAAGAAAAAAAAACGAAACTCTACTATTTTCGCTGTAATAAAAGCAGCTTGAAAGAGCCCACTTTTTAACGATTGACACTGGTTAGTATTTTGTTCACACAAACACACACATATTTAGTGACGTCACATTGGATCAAAGAACATTGAAGTGGTAATCTGTACGGCTTTTAAACGTTTTGGAAAACAAGTCCTATTTAAAAAAAAAAAACAAAAAAAACACATAATTCTTAGAATTAAATAAATACATTCTGAAATTTTTTTTAAATGTATTTCAATTAGAAATTATTATTAGAAAAAGAAAAACACATTCCAAATGATTCTTCAATAAAGAAGTACCATTCAAAATATGTATAGAAGAGAGGACATTTTGAAAAAAGCAGATTCCGATTAGAAAGTATTCTTTGAAAAATGGACCATACACAAAATACAAAGAAAAATTATTTTAAAAAAGCAGATTTCTATTAGAAATTATTCTTTGAAGAAATGAGCATACTAAAAGTAAAAACCAAAATTTCGAAATGATTCTTGAAAAAGCTGCGTCTGATTAGAAATTACTATTCGAAAAAATGAACCTACAATAAATTCTTTCTGAAATGATTCTCAAAAAAGCAGATTTCAATTAGAAATTATTCTTTGAAGAAAGAACCGTACAAAAATTTATTTCCGAAATGATTCTTCAAATAGCTGAGTTCGATTAGAAATTATTCTTTGAAAAAAAAGTACCCTACAAAAAATCGATTCTGAACCGATTTTAAAAAAGTAGATTTCAGTTAGAAATTATTCTTTAAAGAAAGAACCGTACAAAAAATTCTTTCGGAAATGATTCTTCAAATAGCTGAGTTCGATTAGAAATTATTCTTTGAAAAAAGGACCTTACAAAAAATCGATTCTGAACTGATTTTAAAAAGCAGATTTCAGTTAGAAATTATTTTTTGAAGAAAGAACCGTACAAAAATATACTTTCCGAAATGATTCTTCAAATAGCTAAGTTCGATTAGAAATTATTCTTTGAAAAAGGACCCTACAAAAAATCGATTCTGAACTTTTTTTAAAAAAGCAGATTTCAGAAATTATTCGTTGAAGAAAGAACCGTACCAAAATTTCTTCCCGAAATGATTCTTGAAATAGCTGAGTTCGATTAGAAATTATTCTTTGAAAAAAAGGACCCTACAAAAAATCGATTCTGAACTGATTTTAAAAAAGCAGTTTTCGATTAGAAATTATTCATTGAAGAAAGGACCCTACTTAAAATATATTTCGAAATTATTCTTAAAAAAGCAGATTTTCATTAGAAATTATTCTTTGAAGAAAGGACAGTACAAATAATTCTTTCCAAAATGATTCTCAAAAAAGCAGATTTCGATGAGAAAGTATTCTTTGAAGAATGGACTACATAAAATGATTCTTGAAATTTTTCAATTGGAAAATGATCTTAAAATATAGGATTCCTCTCAGCTGTTATTCTTAGAATATAAGAAGCAATTTAGGCATGATTACACTTGAACACACTATAAACATTTCTTCTTCCACTCCGTTCATGAACTGCACAAGATCGCTCAACAATATTTAAACTTTCAGCTGTATACAACAGCCATTCTCGGATCAATTGTTCAAAATAGCATTGAGCTAATGAAGCCTATAGGTTTCAATGAAGACCATCCTCCATTGAACTTTGTGAACTGGTGCCACATAATTACAAAGAACTGCACAAGCTCACAGAAACCTCGTCACATTAGAACTACCAGCAGGAAGAACTCTAAATGCATAGCACATGTAAATCGAAGAGAAAATACTGACATTATCAAGATGCTAACGTTCCCCACCACTACAAACAAAAGGTTCGGAAGGAAACCCCTATCAATGCTGAAAAGTGCGATAACAATTCGTGGACTTGTTTTTTTAAAAAAATGTTTAAAAAATTCAACCGAAAGTTGCATTGGCTGCTCGGTCAACGAATACAGAATTTTTATTCATAAGGAAATGGCTCATATTACCATTACCAACCACAGAGAACCACTTCTTAATTTCTGTTATTCCCAGGTCCACCCTGACCCGGGTTGGTAGCACTTGTTAGGGCTCCAGCCCTGGGCAAATAGTGAATCCCCAAACTATGTTCATTACATTTTCATAGTAAAAATACCAGCAATACATTTTCATAGTAAAAATATTACCAGCAATTTATTTTTGCCTTATTATATCCGTGATATGATAACAACCTACTTCCCTGATGGAGTTGAATGGCCGAAAGAAAAAGGAATGACAAACATGATTTGTTCTCAGAGAAACTTTTTACTAAGACATACACAAAACTACATCTACATATGTGTGTTTCACATGGGGAGAATAAAACATCATATATATCTACACAGCAAAGCAGAATGTAAGGCGAAACAAAAAGGAAGGGTCTTACATATAATATGGAGATAGTACTGTGTCTGGAGAAGCCATATTTAGGACTCCAGATTCAAACGGGCCGGATTCATCTATGTCCCAGCCGATGACATATTCCACGAACGAGAAACAGCAAGTCTGAGTTTTTCCCGAAGGAAGGACTGCGAGCTGGAATTTCATTTATATGGGAAAGTTATATTCCCAAAGGCAAACGGCACCATAGATTTGTAAGCTGCTGGGAAGGTAGATTTAGTCGCTGCCTGGGCCATGGAGACTGGTATCGTGTTAAAGAGAACCCCTCGCGGGAGTGTATAAAAAAGGATCAGTGATTCCTCTCTCTTCTCGGAACTTAGTCACGAAGGTTTTCTTTTTTTTATCAACAGCATCGGGTGTCACGTCTTAAATTCATAACGATCAGGCACTATAGAGGAAAATTCATCAGAACAATTGCCAGGAAATTATTTATAGAAGAGGCACGAGGAAGGTACAATTTGGAAAGTGATTGAAGACGAGATGTCAGATCAGGACGAATAATATTGCTGATTTTTTTTATTTGTTGTAGTTTCAGAGAGAGAGAGAAAGATAGATAGATAGAGGGTGTGTGTGTGTGTGTGTGTGTGTAAAACCTGCGATGATTAATATTTAAACACTAGTGCACTCGATTTCTCACCTCAATCAAACACAGCTATCGTCTGCTTCCTCAAGACAGTTTTACTCACTTGGCTTGTGTTATGGTTTTCAGAATTTCCCCAACAGCACTGCCCGCTCGAATCATCTGTCCTGTTTGATATTATCAAAAGTCACCTCCTTAATAAAATCAACCACGGAGAGATTCGAACCCGGGTCAAGTAAGTGTTATGTAATATCGGTATTCCCATGTGGCAATGAATGCCGAACAGTCTCCTCACAGATGAAGAAGAAACAAAGCAACAATAATGTTGTTCTACAGAATGATGCTGAGAATAACATGGACCGAACAAGTGAGTAACGACGGAGACAGTGGAAGAAAAAAGGACATTTATACTTAACATCAGAGAGAGAGAGTTGAAATTTGTAGGGCGCATAATAAGGAAAGAGGGCTTGGAAAATTTGACACTCACAGGACATATTGAAGGCAAGAGGGACAGAAAAAAATAGCGCATAACATAAGTCATATAGGAAGAAAATGAGTAACTACCGACACCCATATCAATGCACACTCTGGACTTATGAATATATGTTTTCCGCCAGGTGTATAAATAGCGGTGTCAGACTACTAACTGGTGTGATTATTGATTGACTATTGAGTGGAACTATCCAGTTGAATTAGTGTGATCTATTGCGCGTCGATGATTGGGGTTTTGATTTAGGTTTTACCGGACGTTAAGCCGAGCTGCACTACTAACAAGGTATTTACTTAAATGGTTATCTTTGGTTGGCTTTTACTTCTTTGTTCTTGTTAAGTATTTATTTGCGGTTGTAATTAAATACTATTTTATCTTAACATTGAAGTATTGAGGTATACTTAATTATTAACGGCATCATACGTCACAAAAACCTACCTAACGTACTTGGATGGGCAGAACAGTATTTAGATAGCAAAAAGACAAAATTTACTAAGAGCTACAACAGACAGGAAACTGCGGAGGGCAATGACCCCTTACGTCTTGAAAAGACATACCACATAGAAGAAGAACGTTTTAATTTTATAGTCACGTGCCTATAAATATAAGAAGCATTTTGATAAATTAATTTAAAGTTTCATCCAAGTCTTAATTCTCTGTTTTTAATTTTTAAAAAAAAAAAAAAAAAAAAATGAAATTAAAAATTTAAAAAAATCATAAATAATAATAATAATAATAATAATAATAATAATAATAATCAATTACAGTCGGTTATTTCGTCCATTTGTAGTGCCCTTTGGTCAGAGTTAGCCAGCGGATGCTTAACTGACCAGTAAATTTGCAATTTATGAATTACGGATAAAGCATTTTATCGTGAAGCGCTACCAGCAATTACACCAAGAGACCATTTCTATCAACTCACGAGCAGTAAATAAAGTTTGACGCCATCTTTTGACGTCTGTAATTTTTGGCGCCAAATATACCCGCTAACTCTCGCAGAAAAAAAACATCCAATGTTTTTAGGTTAAAAATTTATTATTATTAGCAGTCGCAATATATTTATTTTCTTTCGTCAATGTCATCAAAAACATTTCCACCAAGATTCAATATTAAGTTCTTTCTTTCTTTTTTCTTTTTTCTTTCTTTCTTCTTATTATTAGAAGTATTAATACATTTCTAATGCTTATTTTGAGTTTTTTCGTTCTCACCTCCTCCCCCTTCTTCTTCTTCTTCTTCTTCTTCTTCTTCTTATTATTATTATTATTATTATAGACTCAGTAAGTGTTCCCAACAACAGTAATAATTAACTTACACTCGAGACAAAGTGACAACAAGTCCCCTTAATACTCCAGCAGTCTTTGTATTCTATCTGTTTCCAGAAATGCTGTCGCCTGGGTGAGATCAGCTCTTCCTTTTTTCATCCAATTAATTTTGTGACTGTTCCTACCGTTCCTATAACGACCGGTATGACCGTCACCATCATGTAGCAGAGCTTATCCATCTTTTCCCTTTCAAACAAATTTACGCTGTAGTTATTACTATTATTATTTTATAACCTTTCCGACTTTTAGCGACACAATAATTTTCACAGCATATAAGCTGCTCCAAGCAGTGCTGCCACCTGCGTACTTCTAATGATGTCAGGTATCATCCCCAAAGCGTCCTGTGAGGCAGGAATATCCCTGGAAATTGTCTTGAGTACGCCAACCCGAAAAGAGTCAACTTATGCAGTGGTTATTTCTCTGATTTACCCTGTAGGGTTTTGTTATTATTATTATTATTATTTTTATTTCCTTTGTTTTCTGGCGTGTACACATTTCTTTCCGGGTCCCGCCCAGGGACCTAAGGTCAGAAATGGCATCATGACACTTTCCACTGACGAAAAAAAAAAAAAAAAATTATATAGATAAAGCCCTTCGTAAAGTGTGGGCTGTACTTGTCAGAACAATTTTTTTTATTTCTTTGAGGCATGGACTTCCAGGAATCCCTTCAGTTAGTCTAATGGAATCTTTTCCAAACAATCCTAGTGCTCCAACCACTGCAGGGATTGTTGATGTTACCCGTGTCCCACATTTTTGAGATTATTATCATTATTATTATTATTATTATTATTATTGTTGTTGTTGTTGTTGTTGTTGTTGTTGTTACACTTAAGAGAAGAGAACGATTTAAGAAAAGAAATAGAAAAGAAATCTGTTTGACAATGTTAATAAAGACAATGTTTTGTCGAGACATTGTTTAACATTGTCAAACACTAGTTTCGTTTTTTTAAATCGCGCTCTTCTCTTAAGTGTTGAAAAATATTGGAAGATTTAAGTAAATCATTTTATTTATTATTATTATTAGTAGTAGTAGTAGTAACAGTAGTAGTAGTAGTTAAAAGAGACAAAGGTCAAGGCGGACCATTGACAATAATCGTATAATAATAATAATGTTGAAGCATGTTCATGTAATGGATATCGGACTAGACGGTCGCTTTCATTTCCGTACATTAGTTGTAGCGTTCTGTACCTTCTCTGAATCCCTACGCTGCTACATAAAACAGTATCAACGAAAAGAACCATTTATTTTTGGTATTCGTTTTATTAAGAGTTGCAGCTTGGATTCTAAGAGGCAGTAGAAGGACTGACGTCACAGGAATGCAAGTCGGACGTTGTCTCAGCGTCCCTCCGCGGGTGGTATTAGCCGATCGCAAACGTAACTGTAGGAGGCATATCGACGCTTCAGAATTATTGAGACCGTCTATTGAATTGGCACCGTTTTGGACTTATATTCAAAACCCAGACAAAGGCAATCCATTACTGTCTGAATGCCCCACCCAATAAGCGCTCCGGCCAGTTGCTGACCATTCTGGCTCTGACGTTCGCATTCCGTAACAGAGTAATTGCATGAATCCGTCTCTTCTTACCCCAGTTGTGTTTTAAATAGTAGGGTAGACTGTTGTTCATTCTCGCTCGAGTAGCAACTGGTCTAATGGAAGAAAAGCTCCGCGTTCCAAATCGTACGGGAAAGCGCTTCAATCTCTTTACCTAAGAATGCATAAAAATTTAAAGCTAATAAAGTAAAATAATCTATTGTGGATACTTGGTATATGTATTACTTGGTGTATACTAGGTATATGTATTACAGCTAAATGTGTGCAATATGATGATAAGTTTTGATAAAAGCAGCATATAACCTAGCAGGAGGATCCAGTTAGAAATACCTTCAGGTCCGGTCACCCACTCCACTTAGACGGTCTGTGATTGAGAATGTTTCCAAGTATTATGATGTCTTCACGCATAAAAGAAATCTTCTCAGGGCCACGCTACTCCGGCTCATGAACAAAGGTATACATTGCGTCAGTAACTAGTAGATATGCCCATCTGGTAAAAGTTAGGAAACTAACAAGGAAATCTGTGATACTGACTGGGATGTCTATTATCACCTATTTTCTGACTGGGATGTCTATTGTCATATATTTTTATTTCCCATTGCCTTTGTATATGTTAACACCTCCAATCAATTAAAATCGGAAAGATGTGCGGTAACCGGTTTGGAGAGTTCGAATTTCGGCCGAGTTCGTTAAATTAACTTTCGCACAAATAATAAATGGAAAAGGTATGAATCCATCTCTTCAACCCCAGTTATGGGTTAAATAGCATGGTAGACTAGGATTTCTAACCATGGTTGACAACCGTTCCCGGTGAAAGACAACTCTTAATTCAAAATTTGTTGTGTAGCGAAAACGAGGCACACATAGAATACGGCCATTGAAATGATTACAGAGCTCACTATTAACTGTGGATCTGGATCTATGATCTCGAATAAAACAATATCAAAATCCATAAGAGTCATGCCTATTGTAGCATCGGATATTTATTATTATTATTATTATTATTATTATTATTATTATTTACTAATTGATTGTTGACACCAGTAGCACCAGGCAATTTCCAAAGGAGATAAAAAAAAAGCAACAGGTGAATATTCAACTGCACTTAGTATTTTAATAATAATTCTACCTGAATTGTTTCAGTTATTATTATTATTATTATTATTATTATTATTATTATTATTTTATTTCCTTTTAATTTCTGGTGCGTACTCATTTCTTTTCGGGTTCCAACCAGAGACCTAAGCTCAGAAATGGCATCATGACATTTCCACGGAGCAATTAAAAATAAAACAAACAAACAAACAAAAAAAAAAAAAGAAAAAGAAAAAGAAAAGAAAAACATATTTTACATAGATAAATCCCTTCGTAAGGTGTGGTCTCTACTCGTGATAACATTTTCTTTTGTATTTCTTTAAGTCATGGGCTATCAGGAATTTCTTCAATGATTCTATTGGAATCTTTTCCAACCAATCCGAGTGCTCCAACTACAACTGGAATTGTTGATGTCCTCACGTACCACATTTTTGAGATTTCGATCTCATGGTCCTTGTATTTTGAAAGTTTTTTGAAGATCATCAAAGATACAAGGATTGTTGATGTTCTCACGTGCCACAATTTTAGATTTCGATGTTATTATTATTATTATTTCTTTTGATTTCTGTTGAATACACATTTCCTTCCGGTTCCCAACCAGAGACTCAAGGTCAGAAATAACTTCATGACAGATCATTTTTTAAAAAAGATAAACCCCTAAGATCCTATATATTTTACATAGATAACGTCCTACGCAATGTGTTATCTGTACGTGTGAGTACATTTTTTTTTGTATTTCCTTAAAGCATGGACTATCAGGAATCCCTTCAGTGACTCTATCGGGATCTTTTCCAATCAATCCGAGGGCTCCAACTACAACTGGAATTGTTGATGTCCTCACGTACCACATTTTTGAGATTTCGATCTCATGGTCCTTGTATTTTGAAAGTTTTTTGAAGATCATCAAAGATACATTCAAATCTACAGGGACAGCCATGTCAATAAGAAGGCATATTCTGTTTTTGTGGTCTTTGATGTCTGGCCGATTAGTTTGGATTGTTCTGTCTGTGTCTATTGTAAATTATTATTATTATTAACCAACAGAATGATTAACGTATCTCTTCCAATATTTTGTAACACTTAGAGAAGAGCGATTTAATAAAAGAAAAAGAAAAGACACAGTATTTAACAATGTTTCGACAGTATGTATGCCTTCTTCAAGTTATATTTAAAAATTGCATGCAAGTATCAAAAATATTTTTAAAAAATACAAGTCTTTGTACGAACTTCGCTTATCTGGAGAAAAAAGTTGCTTTGGTAATAAATTCTACAAAACAAATGAAACGCAGCCAACGTGAATAGAATGCAACTTAAACGTGAGTAACATAATGGGGAACGTAATCATCTTGAAATTTTCCGTTAGTTGATTATTTAATAAGAAGAATTAATCATATAATTTTCTCATGAAACTCTCGTGTGATTTTATTCCCAACTCAAGGTTGGAACGTTATTAGTTTGCATATTTTCGTTCGTTTTAAGGGTTGAAAGGTCGGTGTGTTCTGGATAATTTTTTTCAGAATGTACACATTAAAGTAGTAGTCAAAATTAGAAGCGTTTGTGATCAAATGATCCGCAAGTTCTGTTGCTGTTACATCATTGTGTTGGACATCATTTTAATGGCCATTAAATTAAATTAAATTATTTCCCCTTAGCTTTATGTTGTAAACTTATTTCCTTTAGGGTCCCAAACAGAAATATCATCATGACATTTTCCAATGAACATTTTATAAAATAAATAAATAAATAAAAAACAACCTAAGCGCATACAAATTTTACATAGATAAAGCCCTTCGTAATGTGATCTGTACTTGCGAGAACACTTTTTAAAAAATATTTCTTTAACGTATGGGCTTGCAAGGTTCCATTCAATGAGTCTGTGAGAATTTTTGCCAATCTTAGTAAGGACTCCAACCTCAACTGGAATTATCAATGTCCTCATTTGCCACATTCTTTAGATTTCCACTTCAAGATTCTTGTAGTATGATAGTTTATTTTTAAGATCTCCAAAGATACAGTGTAACCCGGATATAAGAGACCCGGATATAAGAGAAACCCGGACATAAGACAGATTTTCTCTGGTCTCAAATTAGAGCCTGTGTTAATGTATATAAAATAGACCAAACCCGGATATAAGAGAAACCCGGATATAAGAGAAACCCGGATATAAGAGACCTCTTCTCCGGTCCCGACAACTATCTTATATCCGGGTTACACTGTACATTAAAATCTACAGTGACTGCCATATCAATAAGAAAGCACATTCTGTTCCTCTGGTCTTTGATCACTATGCCTGGGCGAATAGCTTTGATTATTACGATTATTATTATTATTATTATTATTATTATTATTATTATTACTATTATTACAGATGAAATTATTTTTATAACGTTTCATCGTTAAAGATTTACTATTCCAGAAGCATTTTTTACCGAAGAAACACGGATAAATTCACACAAGAAGAAATGGTAACAGAATTATTTCGACATATTTTTTAAAAAATATATCTTTACCAGCTCACATTAAAACAATCACGTTACTGAGGAGTACTTGTATGAACATTTTCTTTAAGTCATGGGCTACCAGGGATCCCTTCAATGAATCTATCAGAACCTTTGCCAATCAGATCCAGGGTCCCAACTACAATTGGAATTATTGACGTCCACAAATGTAGAGAGGGACATGCTACATACACCCTTGCGCAAATTAATTAAAACAACCGCTTTAGTTTCCTTTATTTCACCATACGGTTAGATTTAGACCCACTGGAGTGACGGTTTGTAATGGGTTTCTATTTCTTCCTCAGATTAAGCCATTTGCAGTGGTGTGCAGTAATATGAATATATTTTCGAGGTGTATGATGAAATTTGTTTGGCTTCGAAAAATATTGCGTCATCCGTGATTGCATCAGATTTTCATAACGCCCGGACATTATTGTCTCGACTGTCGATTAGTTGTCCTACGGCCATTGTCTGTGATGGACGTTACTCCAAAGAAGCGTACAAAAATTGTAACGCTGCACAACCACACTGGCAAGCCTTACCAGTGAGCAAATCAAAGTACTGTACCGGAAACTCTCCTAATTTAAATCCCGTCGAGAATCTGTTGTCAATCTGCTACGAATAACTTCGTGGAATGAACATACGAAGTACTAACACGTGCACTGGGTTATGATTCATTGGGAAAATAGGAAAAAGTAAATAATAACGGAATTATTTGTTTTGTTTCAGTTAATTTGAACAAGAGTGTATATTGTATATTTTGATCGCAATCCTTTTTTTTTTTTTTTTGTAAATATTTCATTAAATGTAAGGAACAAAGAAATGTGTGTTTATTTTTTTTATTATTCAATTTTTTTCTTGTTTCCTTATGATTTTCGTTTCTCTTTATGAGTATTAAGAAGAGAATGCGCCCAGCGTGTTTATTCACCCAGAGAATTCTTTCGCCATTTGAAAATTAGTGCGTTAATTTTGGTTGTTCGCATATTTTGTGATGGTATTTTTTATACTGTTTTGTAGTATTGAAATAGTATTAGAACAATTTAACGGGCATTATCTATACATATTTTAATCCCCCTGAAAGAAAAACTGTAAGGACAGGAGAAAAATTGAAAAAAAAAAAATTTCCTTCACCATCACATTCAACAAAACATAGATATCTACATATGTCTATGTACATACGTATATGTGAACGTGGCCGAGTAGCTATAACGTTCGTTTTCTGGCCATGAGACCCGGGTTCGAATCTTACTATGGTCGATTTGTCAGGAAGGAGACTTCCTGATGATACCAAGCCTTATGAATGAAATTGGGCAGACGGAAAACTTGGGGCCGTCGATAGCTGTGCTTGCACGAAGTCACAAGTCATCGTGATCGAGGGTTTATTGATCATTCTAGATAACACGTTCTCTCCTAAGGTCTGCTCAGTATAGTTGCAGTATAAACCACAGGTTGGCATTGTCGGTGTTGAACAAACACAAATCCACCTGAGCGAAAGTCTACAATAGAGATTGGCTAGCCGCCGTAGTAGACAGGCATCCTCGAATACGAGTGGCCAGCTATTATACATACGTATATGGTAAATTTATTTCTCTCAACGGGTTTGAGCGAAAACAACCGATTATCTGTTTAATTTTTTAGGGAAAAGAATCGAGAAGGTCTCGCTGTTTATTTTTTTTTATTATATGGGAACGTGGCTTAAAAGTGATATAATAATTTAATAAAATTTGTAATTATTATTTATTTTTTCATTTACGATAAATAGTAACTGAATTATTCGTTTTGTTTCAATTAATTTGAACAAGGGTGTAGAAAATGAAGAATGATTTTAGATAAACGATACAGTTCAGCATTAGCATTGATCGTGTCCAAGAGGAGAAATTTAGTCCTCTTTTATTTTACTGCAAGGTTTACCCTGTAAAAACCCCGGGGTCACTCGAGGTAAAGGGTTACGTTTGGTGGTAGTTTTCTACGGGTAGGAGGGGAAGATAACGGATAACCCTAGAGTTGGACAGGTCAAGATTGTAATGACCGGGGAAACCCTTTCTTCGGAGTCAGTTCCACAGAGCAGTGGTTCGCAGGAAGAAGCTGTTCGAGGGGAACTTATTTCTCACCGATGGAATGCGAAGAGTAATTTGCTTGGCGGGTCCTAGCCGTGAATTTTAGAGCTGGCTGAACGTAGAAATGTAGCTCTTCCGAGCACTTTCCGTGAAATTAGCGATAGAGCAGCCTTACCAGTTTCAGAAAAAAAAATGGTGGGATTCGAGCTGAAGACGCCCATCTCCCCTATGGCACCGTGGACAGAATACTACTACAGTTGCTGCTTTTTCGTCGTCATTTACGTATATATTTTTCTTATTTTTGAAGTTTTGACTTCTCGTTAATTAACATTATTAACAATTAGTTGTAGTAGATATTGTTTTAAAAGAAAAACCGTTGCTTATTCATTCTGATATAATTTTCTTTTCTTTTCTTTTTTGATTTCATACTTCTATCGACATCCGGCTTCATCATCGTACAACGAAATCATTTTTGTTGGGCAAGTTGATGGCAAATGCAGCTCTGAGTCACTGCCTGTTTGCGACATTTTAACTCTGTACTCGCCCTTGGGCCAGTCGAACCGGAAACGGAAGTGTGGTCACTAATAACTGTTGTCGGTTTGTATATTAAGAAAATAAAAATGAGGCTCAGGCATGCGTGCCTTCGGCAAGTTTTTCAATTCACTGCTCACTTAACCTTAGAATGGCTTTCACCCGAATGTTAACAAATTTAAATAAAAAGAGAAAGGTAGGGAGTGATGGAAGGAAAGAGGGAGGGAGAGAGTGGAAAATTGAACAAAGACGCCATTTAGGAACAACTGGTATTGCTAGCAATCGACAGTGAATCCAGTTACGACTGATTGCTTCACGAAATGTAACGTTTTGTCAGCATAAAGTAACTGCAAAAAATATTTGTTTTCTGCGTGAATGAATCAATTTATGTTTATTCAAAGTCGACAAAAGGACAGTCAGAAAAGTCGGTAAGAATTTGGAGCAAGTGCGGCCTGTTAATTTAAATATACAGATGAATGAATAAAAGCACGAACGGGGATAGAGGGAGACGTAATGGAAAAGAAAGAAAGAAAGAAAGAAAGAAAGAAAGAAAGAAAGAAAGAAAGAAAGAAAGAAATATATCCAGAGGCTGATACAGTTACGACTATATACGTAGTTTGATATATGAGGTGTATAAAGAAAGAAAGAAAGAAAGAAAGAAAGAAAGAAAGAAAGAGAAAATAGAGAAAGAAAGAAAGAAAAAAGAAAGAAAGATATCTAGAGGCTGGTACAGATACAAATATACGCATAGTTTGACATTTGTGGGGTATAAAAACATATCAGTGGGTACAAAAGAAAGAAAGAAAGAAAGAAAGAAAGAAAGACAAAAGAAAAGATGGAAAGACAGAAGGAAAGAAAGACAGAGAGAAAGATATCAAGAGGATGCTACAGATATGAATATAGACGTAGTTTGACATATGGAGGTATAAAAACATATCAGGGTAAAGAAAGAAAGAAAGAAAGAAAGAAAGAAAGAAAGAAAGAAAGAAAGAAATCAAGAGGCTGATACAGATACGAATATATGCGTAGTTTGAAGTATGGGGGGGTATCAAAACATAACAGTGTGAAGAAAGAAAGAAAGAAAGAAAGAAAGAAAGAAAGACAGGAAGAAAGATATCAAGAGGCTGATACAGATACGAATATATGCGTAGTCTGACATATGGCGGCGTATAAAGAAATATCATGAGTAGAAAGAAAGAAAGAAAGAAAGAAAGAAAGAAAGAAAGAAAGAAAGAAAAAACATAAAGAAAGAGAGACAGACTGAAAGAAAGAAAAAAAGATATGCGTAGTTTGATACATGGCGGATATAAAGACATATCAGGGTATAAAGACATATTTGTAAAATCTAAGATATATATTCATGCATATATACGATTAATCTCTCTCTGTCTCTCTCTCTCGCTCCCGATTAGATCTAGAATTATAGGATATATGATTTGCTATATTTATGGAAGTATCTTGGCTGATATTGTGAATGGAGCTTGTGTAGATACGGGTTGAACATCACAATGAACCCTGCGTGGTAACTAACCATTTCACGTTTAAGGCTGTCTACCGTGAGGTCACACTGGATCGGTCCCTTTAATACGAGGACCACATTATAAAGACTAATGCCAAGGACGGATGAAGAAACCACACCCTAAAGAAACTGGCTAACATCAAATGGGGTGTACATGCCGGTACAATCCGTACCATAGTCTTAGCACTTTGATACTTCGCAGTAGATGCCTCACCAGTGTGAAGCATATCACGTGCAAAGAAAATCGACCCTGCTTTAAACGTCTCTTGCAGGTCAATTGACTCAAGACAACCGAAGTAGATTCCCTGTACTTAATTAGTGGCATCGCCCCTACTCCTTACACCAGAAGGACAATCTGCTCCTAACTTGAGGAGTTGAAGCCGAAAATTGACCCTCGCCATCCACTTAACGGCTCTGACAAAAGACACTCAAATTAAGATACGACTTTCTACATTCAATCGAACCACTGAACAACAGAGCTTCTAGTCGGCGTCTGTCCCTGTGGTGCAGCCTTAACAACGTAGAACACAGGCACTCACTTCCCATCCTGTAGAATCCCTCCCTGTTGCCTCCAGAGATGTCTAGCTCTTCTGGTCGTGTCTGAATCGCCTCGAACAGCTATTGGTTACGCTAGAGCCAACCACTAGAGATGCGGACAATTGCAAACTATGGATCGTCTTCTAATTTTCCCCAATCTTGAAGATTCATGCACGCTTAACGAAAGTTAAAACCTTAACATCCTAAGCAAAGCTCTGAGTGCAGCACTGGATGGTTGAGCAGTGACTCGATAAGAAGACGGTGCCTGGAGCGGTCATAAGACCATATGTTCTGATGATCATTTATGTCTTGAAACAGACAGTCACTATATAGTTTTCATTCCTATATCCCCACTCTGTCTATATGTCTGTCAGTCTCTCTCTCTCTCTATATATATACTTAAAGAAAAAACAAAACCATTGGTAGAACTAATGGACAATTTGCCAAAAGAACTAAATACCCTTAAAGGATAGCAATAAGAAAAAAGAAACAGACCTACAGACAAACACGTACCTACTCAGTAAAGTGCTCAACGCCTACATTACCTATAAAAGGATGGTCCCATTTGTAACCCTCACGTGATTTTCAGACGATTTGACCTTGGTTTGGATCTATCTATCTATCTATCTATCTATCTATCTATCTATCTATCTATCTATCTATCTAATTTTAAAAAAGACAGATCACTTTAAGGCTCCATTAGTTATAATTTATTTCACCAGAGAATTTTATTTTTCTTTGGATCTTCAGACTGCACTTTCAAAGGTGAAAAGAAAAATGAATTTAAAATTTACACTTTTGACAGGCAGTATCAAGCCTATATAAGGTGACATAGAAGGTGGTGAGGAATAGTGAGAGAGACATGGTCAAGATTAGAGAGGGAAGGAAGAGTTTTGAAGTTTATTTCTATTTTTATTACAATACTTAATATTGAGGAGGGAGTAAGAATCAGACATTGACCTATTTAATCGCTCAACTCAACGGAAATGATGTAAGAAATAGATAGATAGATAGATAGATAGATAGATAGATAGATAGATATAAATAAATAAATAGATAGATAGATAGATATAAACAGACTGAGATAGATAGATAGATAGTTAGATATGAACAGACTGAGATAGATAGATAGATCGATAGATAGATAGATCGATAGATAGATAGAAATAAATAAACAAATAGATAGATATGAACAGACTGAGATAAATAAAAAATATAGATAGATAGATATGAACAGACTGAGATAGATAAAAATATAGATAGATAGATAAATAGCTATATATATATGAATAGACTGAGATAGATAGATATATAGATAGATAGATAGATAGATAGATAGATAGACTGTGAAAAATAGAAAGACGAGATAAATTAAGTGAATAATAGACAAACAGATTTGAAGAATTCACACCGAAGGGAAAACGTGTCTTGGAATATGTGTCAGTCATGGAAAGGCTGCAGATTTTTTATTTAGGCAAATTCTTTACTGACATCTTCTCATTTTATTTGACGTATTCGTGTAAAGACATTCACAAACACAATATCAAAAACAGAATAAACAAATTCCCGCTTTTCAATCACGTCAAGTTATATTTCATCAACAGAAAAGCCAGGTATTACAAAATAATTGCTTTTTCTTAATTACCAGCGATCAGGACCGTCGTACTACCACTGAGCCTGAATGGGGACTCGAGGCACTGCTTTAAAGTGACACTCGCTATCTTATCAACTTTTGCCTTTTGCTACCCATATTTATATAAGATACAAAATAAACTAAGCACAACTGACGACTAAAGGTTAAAAAAATATTGTGGATTTTGACGTCATTCTGCGGTCTTTTTTTGTTTGCTCAAATCTGTGAATTTCTCTGATCATGCAAAAAAAAACTATGCAAATCTTTTATCCATAGTAATGAATGTGTTAAAATTATTCAAATTTTTAACAAAAAAATACTATTCGTTGTTATAAAATTGCCGCAAAACGTTGTTGATCTTTTTAAAATAGAGAGTGATCTGTCGCGTTACCACCTTTTAATTTTGGAAACCGTTACTAGGGGACGCTTTTAGGACTATAAATATTCTGCGATATGGTTCTCGATCTCTTCTTACTTTTGCCGCTTACACGTCAACATGTAACCTCTCGCGGAGAACGCGTTCCCTTTGCAAACGCATGAACAATACACACACACACATACTTACATACACATACACACTCACACAAACACACACACGTACGTACGCACATTCACTCACTACACATACTTTGGACCAAAACGGTTTCCATATTTATTTGACACACACACATCTTTGTCATTGTCCCCTGTAAACATTTATTGTTAATAGATAATCATTTGTTTTTTACTTGTATATTAGTTCACGTCGTTTCTTTGCATTTCTTTTTAAAAAATATGACAAACTAGAAACGTTATTTGTGGCGCGTTTCTTCCGTTAGGATTTCATCGGACTGGACTTTATTGTTGTTGCCACGTCTACACATGTGCACGAAACGAGAGACGCTGGCAGTTTAAAAACTTTTGGAAGAATATTTTTGAGAGAATTTTTTTCTCAATCACGCCGAAATCATCTGTATTCTTTTTCTTTTCCTTTTTCTCTCAATCACCTTTGTCCCTGATTATCCCACACTGTGACTATAAAGTCTACCAAGAATGGTGATATATTGTAAGAGCCTGGACGCAAATTAATTGTGGCTGAATTAGCGAACAAGGCACATTCTAGACATTCGTCTCAGTGGGTTATTTTCTCTTTTAATCAAAGTATCATCCCTTATGTCAAAATTGTGGTCCGTTTTGTTACGGCGAACAACTAATGCATTTTGTGTGTTATTATTTAAAATGTCCCTTTTTGTGTTCATATAGTCTCTTGTTTAAACTTGAGGTTTCTCCAATGTATACATTCTGGCAATTTCTGTATTTGATAAAGTAAATTCTTCCTTCAAGTTTTGGCTGGTTGCTTTGTTTTTTTTTTATTAAGACTTTGATTGTTTTAGATGTAATTGTGACAAATTTTTTGTTGAGTTTAGATAAATTCTTTTTGGTTGTAGTTGTGATAGAGTTAGTGGGTAGAATAATATATTTTTTGATTCATTAGGTTTGTCAGGAAGGACAGCTCTTCTATTTTGGAATATTTTATGAGCCATTTGTTTCACATTGAATATGAAATAGTTAAGGTATTGAAGGGTCTTGAAAGTATTTTCAATATATTTCTCCACTTCGTGTAAATATTAAGGGCTGCAAATTCGGAATGCTCTTAAATAGAATCCAATGATCGTTCTGGATTTTATTTTGTTATTATGATGGGAATAGAAGTTTATTAAGTTGTTTTTATTGGTTGATTTTCAGTGGAAACTAAGTTTTAGGCTATTAACAACTTGGTGTAACATGATGTTTAAGAAGATAAAGTATTTTTTTCTATTTTATATGTAAATTCTCTTGTGTGTTCGGTTTTGTTTAGTTTATCTACAAGATCCGATAAGTTAGTATTACGGGGAAATATTAATGAAACACCATCAATATATCGGAAGAATTGAACAATTTTATGGCTTCAGCTTTTGTTTAACATAAAAATATATTGCTGGTATTTTTATTTTAAATTCTATTTTTATTCTTTCATAATGTTTCTGTTTGGGATTCACTATTTGCCGGGGGCTCTAACAAGTGTTACCACCGCGGGTCTTGATGGTCCTGGGAACAACTCTAATTAAGACGTAGTTCCATGCTGCTCAAGATCGCCTGATCAGAGGCCTTGCTGACGATTGTAGGTTATCTTCATATCTAGGACTTGTGAAGGTCTGAACTGATGAAAATAATGATTGCAGTTCGTCAGAACATTTGTTATGGGAATAGAGATAGAGAAGAGAGAAACTTGCGACTTTTCGTCTGTGGGAAAGCGGTTGTAGGGTGGAAAATAACTCATCACTGGCAAAGCGGCGCAGACGCTTTTGAACTCTGTCAAGAAAAGAAACGATGAGCGCAGTGACTTTTGAAAAGAGGATGGAACAGTTAGCGATCCGCGGAAAGTATGATATGCTGTGTATCGCAGTGCAATTGAAATTGCTCATATTTCTGATGATTTGCTATCGATTGGTGGGGAAAAAATGGTACGGTTGAAGTTACACTTAACTGTTCAAATAAATATTGCAACGGCTGTGTAAAAAATAACGAACCGCTGAGGAACTGAGACGATGTCGATTTCACTGTTTAACAAGTATTTAGAGTAATGTTGATATTTTGAGATACTTGTTGTCACTTGATCGCTTCTTCTTCCTCTTCTTCTTCCTCTTCTTCTTCTTGCCGTGTCCCTTCAGACCGTGGATCTTCATGACTCTCCAAAGCGTCACATCCTTCGTAACTCTTAGCAATATTCGTTAGATAGTTACCTCGCTGCTCTTCGCTTTTCCTTTTGTGTTCAATATTTCCTGTGAGTGTTAAATTACTTAATCCATCATCATGATCATGATCATGATCATCAGTTCTTAGACTACTTCACTCGTCGGGGTGTGGGGGACCCGTGAGCAGAAGAGACAGACACTGATCCTTACAGTGAACTTTCAGATAGCTTGGCAGCGCCCATCTCCAAGTTCTTGTCCGGCAACCAAAAAACCATGGAATATGAGGTGGGTCGCCCTTGGTCCGTACGTTATGCCCTCAGGATTTGAATAGTCAGCGGTCCATCACCTAGACCGTTTACCACCCAAGGACCCAGTCTGCTCTTGTTATTTACCCATAACTGGAGGAAATAGGAGATAGATTCATACCTTTCCCAAGGGTATTAGCGCGTAAGTGGTTGTTGAGGTAAAACGTTTTGGAAAACAGTAAAGTTCAGAAATTCCAAGAAAATACATACCATCACTCTTTCTTTACGTGGACTCACATCCTGAGTCTGCCATGTTTGTTGTGGGCATTTCAGGAGACATGCGTTTATCTCTCAACGCATACACCCGGCCCACAACAGATCTAATATGACATGTCTCTAAATTGTATTTAGATACACTATATTTACATTGTTCGGACTATTGCCATATTCACGACGTTTCGGCCATTGTACACTCTAGCCTTCTACAGGCAGATAGATAGATAGATATGAATAGACTGAGATAGATAGACAGATAGATAGATAGATAATGAACCAGAATAGATAGATAGATAGATAGATAGATATAAACAGACTGAGATAGATAGATAGATAGATAGATAGATAGATAGATATGAACAGACTGAAATAGATAGATAGATTAATAGATAGATATGAACAGATCGATAGATAATGAACCATAATAGATAGATAGATAGATAGATAGATAGATAGATAGATAGATATGAACAGACTGAGATAGATAGATAGATAGATAGATAGATATGAACAGACTGAGATAGATAGATAGATAGATAGATAGATAGATAGATAGATAGATAGATATGAACAGACTGAAATAGATAGATAGATTAATAGATAGATATGAACAGATCGATAGATAATGAACCATAATAGATAGATAGATAGATAGATAGATAGATATGAACAGACAGAGTTCGAACTAGGCTCTTGAACCCTAGCCATGTGAAAAAAAAACACATTTGGTTGGAAGACAAATGGGATATAATAAAAATTTAAGAAGAAAAAATAACAAAAATAAAAAAAAATTAAACCCTTTTCCAGTCATGAAAAAAAAAAAAACAAGAAAAAAACAAAACAACAATAACAACAATAACAACAAGAAAGACAGATAATGTCGTAAAGAGAAGAATTTCACAATCAGTGTGTTTTTCACTGCTAAAAGGCGCTCAAATTTCCCGTACTAATTTATCCTCCCACGTTGATTCCAGAAAAACAAATTTTTTTACCATAATTTTGAAGGTTCTAAAATGATAAAAAAAAAAAAAACTTTTTACATATAAAATAATTATTTGATCTTCCCTCTTAATAATAACCCAAAGATTTCGACGATAAAATGTTGCTTTGGGCATTTTTCACGTTGTATCCTATTTCAGCGAATGTTTGGAGGTACCTAGGTACGTCCAAAAATTCGTCATAGATGATGAAAAAATATAAACACGAGGTAACACTTTTCTTTGGAGGTACCTGCTGATATAGAAGTCTACATTAAAATAAAGTATTTTTTTTCTCACTTTAATCAAACCTTGTTACCTACTTTAAGTAATACGGCGCAATAAATGATATACATCAGTTTTGCCGCCCGTTGGGCACCGCTTTCATGTGGTGATTTGCTTGACAGTTCTTGTCAAAAGACGCTCAAAAGAAGAAAGAAAATATGAAACATTTTCTCTTTGAAACAAAATCTAAACACTGAAATTCTTATATGGTTAATGTGTGATTGATTTAATTTAAAACGGAAGTGTTAAAATGTAAACAGATAATAAATAAGGTTAATTTTGTTTACATGAAAATCTCGGCGCACCTACAAATGTAATTACTAAGCTACAACTGTACAAGGACAAATAAATCCATAAGATTGCATATGAAGAATGGTCAATCAGTAGGTAGGTACCTTCAAAGATTCTATGGTTTAAAATGAATTATTTCAAACAAAGCGGACCCATAAACTCGTGAAGTACCCAACAGAAATAGATCTCTCTTGGATTTTAGTTTAATTTGGGTTTTGAAGAAACCGATAAAAACTTAATCTAATCCCATAATTCGGCATAATCCATCTTCGGATATCGTCTACGTTGTTTGTTTACGTTTTGCCACAAAACCTTACAAAAGCCCCTTTTTATGTCTTTCTTCACATAAAGTCGGGTCTTAATGGACTTCTTAGATATGAAATATATCAAATGTAGGACAGTAGCATTCTTAGAAAATGTGTTTTAGAAAGTTGGATCAATTTACAATGAATTACTATAGCAAACAGAGCGGACCCATAAACTCGTATTTCAACGCGACAGAAGCCGATCTTTCTGGTACATTTAACTGTATCCATTGGATATTATTATCAATATTTCAATTTGACATTAAAATTTAAATTAAAAATTTATTGAATTTTCAATATTAAATTTATTTCTCTTTATATAAGTACCTCCATTGTTTCGCGATGTCTAAGGTTTAAAAAAATGAAAAATCTTGAAGCTTTTATATTAATTTTAATTTCAAGCTCATAGATTAAATTTAATATTTCCAATAAGCAAAATCCTTTGATGTATTTTAAAAACTAATTTAAATTAATTGGAAGGAATTTGTTTCTTAGTTTTTTGCTAAAAACTCATAATTCAGCGCCATTTTTAACGCGCGTTTATCGCAATGTAAGTCACTTTATTACAAAATCCTCCAAAAATCAATTATATTTTCCTGAAAGTTTATTTGAAGAATATTAGCTGATTTAATGTTTAATTAATCTAATTTGAAACAAATGTTTTTTTTTTACTTTAAGTTTAAAATATCAAAGAAGTGCATTTTTTAAGACGGTGGTAGCTGTTTATTTAAGTTATTGGTGTGTTAGCAATTTCATGACATATGGATGTTTATCTAATGTTTTTCTACGGCGGCTTTATCCATAAAAAATAATTGAAGAATACAACATCAGAACCTTATACCTTATATATATATATATATATATATATATATATATAAAATGAAAAATCTTTCATGAAGATTTATTTTAATTTCAAGCTAATAGATGAAATTTAATATTTCTAATAAGCAAAATTATTATTATTATTAAAATACACCTTTAAGTGCCGAATCTAGGTACGTCGTCAGTGTTGTTGCTCCCATGTCACTAGAAGTTTTGGGTCTAAATAAACAACAGACTTCTTCGATGGGCGACCCGACCGAATATGATCAGTATTCGGCCCGCACCTAGAACAAAATTTGCCACTAGCTTTAGGACGTGGATTATATAAGTTGCCCCAGTAGACAACAACCAATCAAGACTTCACCTGGGCTATTCGAAGTTATAGATTAGGTATGCATGGTTGTATTGATCTTCTTACATGCGGCCAAGATAGGTGTTTTTTTTTTTTGGAAGAATAGAAGAAAACAAACCAATAAATATACACATATATACATATATATACAAACACACACGCATACATACACATACCCACATACATACACACACACATATATATACATACACACATATATATACACACACACACATATATATATATATATATATATATATATATATATATATATATATATACATACACACACATACACACACATACACATACACATACATATACATATATATACAAACAAAAAAACAAAAAATGAAACGATTTATTATATTGGCTTGTTTTGCGACTTTTTCTTTTTCTTCCTCTCCTTTTAACTTCTCTAAAAAAACAAACTTTATTTCTTTGATCTTTCTTTTCCTTTTTTACTTTCCTTTTTATTCTTATTTTTTTTCCTTTTCTTTTCTAAACCACACTTAATAAAATGTTTACAATAGAGTGATTAAAATGACTCTTTACAACTTTAAAAGCTAAGAGAAAAACATTTAACTAAATTCGCTTAAAAATAAATTAATCAAGCTATTTTACATGTTAAATACTAGTTTTAAAAAAAAACCCAAAACACGTGTAAATTTTAGATAAAATAAGTTACTCCTCCCGCTCAAAAAAAAAAAAAAAAAAAAAAAGGAAGGAATTCGTTTAAAAACTACGAGAAATAACATAACTAAAATTTCTTAAAATAAATGATCAAGATATTTACATGTTAAATAATAGTTAAAAGAAAAAATAGCGTGTAAATTTAGCTAAAATAAGTTACTCCTAAAAAAAAAAAAAATTATCCATGAAGGAAACCGAAAAAAAAATTAAAATTCCGTTTAAAGAAAAGGAAATATTACTTGTAGGAATATTTTTGTAATAAAATAAATCTACTCGGAAGACCAGTAAGCCGCAAAAATGAAGTCATTGCATATGAGACTGAATGCAAATCGAAAGATTGATTCTCGCAAGTTTCTCGTCATCTATATACACAAATTTCACATACATATATACTAATCAGCCTTAAAAGTATTTAGTGATGGCATTTGTAGCGTATGTACACCTGCATTGGGAACGTTCTTATTTTTTGTAGTTTTGGGCCACTCATTAGCCCTATTTATCCACAACCACCTGGTGGCCTTTTCGACGGACTCCAGGATCATTTGAATTGCCCGCCTTCTTTTTTGTCCAGTTATCCCTAGGCTAGTAAGGGCTCGTATCATTGACTGTCCGGCGAACCCCCTACAGCCGACCTCGACAGGGAAACAATGAGTGTGCCATCTTTTAGTTCTGCAATCATTTAAGAGTCCTTCATATATACTTTCTCTCAAATTCCTCTTGCATATGCTCTTCCAATGGGACAGTTAACTCCGGCAGAATAATCTGTTTTGTGGCGTCCGAATAAACGATTATGTCTGGACGGAGTTTGGAGGACGATATATGTGTTGGGAATTTCAATTGTTTCCCGAGATCGACTCGCATCTGCTCCGACGCGGACGATAACAGTGAATGGGATCCTGCAACCTTCTTACTCGGCTTTGCACCTGCTTTAATGAAACGGATAGCTCTTCTTTCTGGGATGAGTTTATTACTCCCCAAAGCTTCAGCAATAATGAATGCTATCGCCTCTAAAACCTCGTCATGACGCCACCGATAGCGCCCGTCTGTCAGAGCTGTTTTGCACTCGCTTAATATGTGTTGCAGTGATACCCTCCCCGAACACAAGGGGCACTTTGGTGACTCTATTTTTCCCCATAGGTATAGGTTGGTCGCGCTTGGTAATACGTCGTACACCATCTGAACCAGGAATCTAGATCGGCTGAAGTCGGTATTCCAAAGATCTGACCACGACACTTTCCGCCGATCTACACCTGGTCCACGCGCCCTGCTGGCCATAACCTGCCATTTTTGTCATCCACTTTTCCTCCATCCCTGCTCTTACTTCGTCCTGTATCAGGTGTTGACGCTCCTTCACGGTGCTTTTTCCGAATTTGTAGGAGGGAATCAACCCCAGGCCTGCTCTGCCCTGTGCGACTGAACCCATTATTGTTTTTACCCTCAGATTCCCTTCTGCGATAGCTAGTTCCTTAGTAGCACTCCATTTTCTGCCTGTCTTGATCTCTATTCCCGCACCTGATACTTCGGGATCTCTGGAGTTTCTATAATGGTAGCTTTCCCTTGTCTGTGACACCATGAACTCCTCAACTAGTCCTCTGAATGGCAGCTGGATGGCATTGGATGATCCATATAACGCTGCACTGCTTAAGCACCGAGGTAATCCTAACCATCTACGGAGGAAACTGCTAGCTCTTCTCTCTAAAGTCTCCACAGTCGAGATGGGAACGCTATATGTCTGGAGTGGCCATAATGCTCGTGGGAGCACACAGTGATGGTATAGCCAGGTTTTGAAACGCCCTGGCAATCCAGATTTATCTATTTTCGCCAGCCACGAGTCAAAATCAGTACGTATATCTTCGATAGCTGGTGTGTCCTTCAGAGCATTACAAAAAGATTTACCTAGACTTTTAACAGGCTTATCGGCCAACGTCGGGATGGCTCTCCCTTCTATTGTGAAATAGTGTTTTACCACCCGGCCCTTTTTTATTACTACTGATCTACATTTGTTTGGATTGAAAATAGTTTTTCCATAATTCAAAACTAATTTAAATTGACTGGAAGGAGTTTTCGTTTTGAAATTGCTAAAATCGCTGATTGTAGCACCATTTTCAGCCACACTTCATCACGATGTAATTCTCGGTATTAAAAATTCTTTCAAAAATAAAATATACTTTTTCTTAATCTTTATTTGGAGAATATTAGTTGATTTAAAGTTTAATTATTTGAAACAAATATGGCTGACTTTAAGTTTAAAATCTCGCAGAAATGCATTTTTAACACAGCGGTTGCTGTTTATTTAAAGTAACGAGTGGTTGGCAGCTTGACTGACAGAAGAAAGTTTGTCTAATATTTTCTATGGTGGATATATCAGTAAAAATTACTTGAGAAACATAACATGGATGCCGTTTTATATAATTAGAACTACTCAGTAATCTTAAATATTTTTGAAAATATTCTTCGTAATGTTATGTTTTATTGAATTTTAGGTACATTGGCTTTAAATTTACAATACTTATTGCTCTTCTTTCCTCATAATGTCGTGTATGAACTTCCGTATTTACAAAATATACACACACAAAAAAAAGATATTTTGAAAATATTGAGGGTCGTTAAATTGTATTAAGCTTTTCCATTTATAATTAGTAAATATAGTTTTTACTTAATAACAACATCACTTAATCGAGACAAATTAATACAGTATTTTAAAAGATTTAAAACTTTATAAATTATTCTAATTAAAATTTTAAAAAATGTAAACAGTTCTTGTACAAATTTATAATTAATCGAATTTTTTTTCATAAACCAATAGTATACATAATATTTCTTATTTATAAAACCAATTAAAAGTTTTTCTGATTGAATAATCTCTTAGTTTAATTGCATTTTTTATTTTATGACTTAGAATAGATTTATGTAAATGAAGGGTCCTATTTTACAAAAACTAAATTAATGATTTAAATTCTCCAAGGAGTCCTGCTTTTAACTAATATAAACATTAAGGGGGTCAACATTTAATTTCTAGAAATTTCACAAAATTAAATATGTGTTGGGTAACATGATTTTCTAAAGAACAGAAAACATTTCTGATGTGGGCGCAAAGTCGGGACCACAGAAGGAAAACACGGAACACGGATTAGAGGTCAGAAAGATATATTAAACAAAAAGGTTACAAAGATAGTGTAAGTGTAAGCGGAGTTTTCTATGTGCTAGTGTCCAATATTGGTAGTCGTACGCGACTGATACTACGGTATTAGAACTTAGAGTGTTATATCGCATACTTTATATAGTCCTGGAAGAGTCCATGTTGTAGGTATGTTACGGTCTCACAACAATTTCTAAAATAATCTTATTCATTTATGAATAAGTTCTGAAAGTTTTATTAAAATCCGACAATTATTTGATATTTGCAAGCATTTCTAAATCAGTGTGTTTTTCAGTGCAAAGAAGACGCTAAAATTTCTTATACTAATATTCCCCACCCTCGCTGATGCAAAAAACGAACATTTCTAAAAATCAAAATTTCGAACGTTATAAAACGTATTAAAATATTATAATTTAATAATCAAAAAATATTTTCCTTTTGATAATAACAAATATTTTGATGATAAAACTTTGTTTTTAAGTTTAAGATATTTTTTTTTCATCATGGTCTGCTAATTTTATAGCGAATGTGGACGTACCTACTCGGTAGGTAAGTTAATGACGAGTGACTTTAGTACAACCATCGATAGAGGTCCAAACAGTTTTGTTTATCCAATTTTACTCACAACAACTGGCTCAACGTGTGATATGATTTTCGAGTTCTTCCCAATTGTATCTCACGCTCAATGTTACGTAGAAGTGATCTCCCTGAAAAATCGATTTTGTATTCCACACCACCCTTCATATCCACTTGAACTAATCTTTTTTGATCGCTTTGGAATTATTTTTTCTGAGCTCAAAATTATGAAGATATTTATCTATTCAATTAACATTAGTAAAGCACCCCACTGTGTGAATTGATAAAAAATGATAGAAAGTATTGTTTTATTCCCATAATTATTAATATTTGATTTGCGTTGAACGTTCTAAGACTGAGTTGAACATCTTTGGCACTGATCAGACATTTTCTGCAGTCTTTCATAAGGCTTCTGCCTCACCTAAGTGTTCGATCGTTGCAAAAGGCTGGGATAGGGGTAACTTTCTCTAAATGAAAACCATAATAAAGAGTTCGTCGAAAGTTATTTTGCATAGATAGATAATGAATCGTAATAGATTGATAGCGAACAGTAATATCTATCTATCTGCTAGTGTGTCTTCGGCTTTGTTAATTTAAGTATCTCTCTATATTTCTGAGATGAGGTATTGTGTACATTATTTATATTATTCGGACTATTGTCCTCATCTTTGTCGCTATACTTATTACAACGTTTCGGCCCTTCAGTATCTGTCTATATTTCTGAGATGAGGTATTATGTACACTATTTACATTATTCAGACTATTGTCATCATCTTTGTCGCCATATTTATTACAACATTTCGGCCTTTCAGTATCTGTCTATATTTCTGAGGTGAGGTATTATGTACATTATTTACATTATTCGGACTATTGTCCTCATCTTTGTCGCTATATTTATTACAACGTTTCGGCCGATGTACGCTCCGGTATTCTTCAGGTGATTCGAATGTCGAACTGAACCCTTTATTTCGCTCATTGGTTTCGCTCACTGGGGTAGACTGTTCTAGTTCCACGTGCCATGTTTAATTTTCCCCCTGAAAGTTCTCCACTGCCTTAACCGGGTATTGAACTCACACACTTTGGGTCCTGTCACTGGATCTAACCAACGCCTTTATCCACTGTGAGGACATCTCTGTATGAATTTCAGGGTATTATAAACCTAATGTCTTCAACAACTATTTTTACTAGTGCTCATATTGCAATTTTTTGCTGTTATCATTGCATGTTTTTACCATATTGCAACATTTGTTGTTACTATTGCTTTTCTCTGGCACTCCTTATTACTGGTTCCCATATTGTATTCATTTCTATGCTTGGTCGGCTCAGAGATTTTTGTGGCCTAGCATAACAGAAACACATAATCTTCGAAATCGAGAAAATATCTAACGAGAGAGATAGAGAGATATAGAGAGAGTGAGAGAGAGACAGAGAGAGTGAGAGAGAGACAGAGAGAGTGTGTGTGAGAGAGAGAGATAGAGAGAGGGAGAGAGTTGAAAAGTGCTCCGACCTACTTGCAAAAATTTTGTTGAATTATCAAAAGATTGAATTTGTATTTTATTTGTGGCTTGGTCGGACCGAGAACTTATCAGCTCTGTTTGTATTTTTCGAATTTTGGAATAAGGTGTTGTGTATTGTGTTCATAAAACAAAAGTGGAGTTTTCCTCTAAAGCTATTGATGAGTTGAATAACTGATTTGTTTTTGTAGATGTTTTGTGTGTTATCTAAAGTATGCAAATATTTTGGATTGCAAGAAGCATTCTTTTATTTTGCGAGTCAATGTTGCAATTATTTTGAGAATAACAATAATTTTTCCAGATATAGGTTCTAATATTTAACCTGTAGCTGGGAAAAGAAGAGAAATTCACATATTTCCCAAGGTTGTTTGAACGTAAGTGAATGTTAAGACTCCAGATATCGAAGAGGTGCCTGATTAGTGGTATGATGCCATTGCAAATATTGGGGAATATGTAATTGAATAAAATGTAATAGTACTTCATTTATTTAAGAATTAAATTGATAAACATAAACGGAAATTATTTTTACTCAACCTAATATCTATCTATCTATCTATCTATCTATCTATCTATTATCTCAGCCTTCTCTAATCTATCTATCTATCTATCTATCTATTCATCTATCTATCTATCTATCTATCTATCTATCTCTCAGTCTTCTCTCTCTCTCTATCTCAGCCTTCTCTAATCTATCTATCTATCTATTTATCTATCTATCTATCTCAGTCTTCTCTCTCTCTCTCTCTATCTATCTATCTATCTATCTATCTATCTATCTATCTATCTCATCCTACTCTAATCTATCTATCTGTCTATCTATCGATTTCTATCTCAGCCTTTTTTAATCTATCTATCTATCTATCTATCTATCTATCTATCTCAACATTCTTCTATCTATCTATCTATCTAGCTAGCTAGCTAGCTAGCTAGCTAGCTAGCTCAGCGTTCTTCTATCTATCTATCTATCTATCTATCTATCTATCTATCTATCTATCTATCTGTGCTCATCTATACATATGTATCTATGAGTCTATCTCCTGAACAAGTGAACCTCTCATTTCGATTCATTTTCTTTTATTTATTTCCATACATGTCTTCTTCAGCGGGACGCCATGGCGTTTTGTCCTCTTCCTTACTCTTTTCCTTTCCTTGTTCGTTGGCCTGTCACTCGCCTATTGCTTGACCACTGTCATTTGGCCGAACCACGGCATCATGTCTGTTTTAGCTGTCAGTCAGACAAGTCAATCGGAGACGTTTCTCCTTTGTCCCTGGGATTTCAGCCCATCCATCTTGTCTGTTCTATGCTTCTTACCGCCCAACTGTCCGTCAACATAAGCTCCAAGCCCTACGACAAAAATGGACAGTTACTCTCCCAAAGACAATTTCATTGGAGTCGCATTCTCACACATAAAAAAAAAACATATATGTGCGCATACACATGCGCTTCCTACTATCTATCTATCTATCTATCTATCTATCTAGCACTGTTTACTATCGATCTATTACGATTCATTACCTACTTACCTATGTATCTATTTATCTATCACTGTTCACTATCTATTTATTACGATTCATTATATATCTATCTATCTATCTATCTGCTAGTGTGTGTTCGGCTTTGTTAATTTAAATAACAGAAACACATAATCTTCGAAATCGAGCAAATATCTAATGAGAGAGAGAGAGAGAGAGAGAGAGAGAGAGAGAGAGAGAGAGAGAGAGAGAGAGAGTTGAAAAGTGCTCCAACTTGCAAAAATTTTGTTGAATTTCCAAAAGTTCGAATTTGTATTTGATTTGCGGCTTGGTCGGACCGAGAACTTTTCAGCTCTGTTTGTATTTTTCGAATTTTGGAATAAGGTGTTGTGTATTGTGTTCATAAAACAAAAGTAACACAATATAAAATTCAGACAGTTTATCCACAACTTCAAGCACAACTCCAAAATTACCCGAAAATTGTAAAAATATAACAAAAAATTTAAACAGGTTTTCGCTGTTATTTTAAATCAAACTTGTGTTGATTAATACTTACTGCTTAGATATACCTTTTATATATATATATATATATATATATATATATATATATATATATATATATATATATTTCAACGTCTGTAACATTTAATTTAAAAGAGGGCTCAATAGAAAGTCGAGAAATATTACTTATTTTAGGATATGACATCGAAAACCTGTAAAAATCGCTACACAATTGCAGTCGTGTTTTGAAGTGTATCAAATGCATCTCATCAGCCAATTGTAGATTAATGACGGCTGAACGATTTCTTTTCAATTATATGTTACGGACGTTGGAGTTGTACTTTATTTGTTCTCACCTTACCAGGTTCATCCACTTGTAAAAAAAGATTAAAAATAATGGGAGCTTTAATAATAAAAAAGAAAAAATTTTTTTAACAATATTAACTACGAACAAGGCCACAATGTGCTAACCGTATTCGGGAATTAAAAACATTCCTACTACACACTGACATACACATAATGCACACACTCAATTAAGCTGAAAAATCGAATCATCCTTGATAATGGCTAAAGGTATAGACGAAAGCGCACGGAAATATAAAATATTTGGACAGTTTTTAACACTCTTTGTCCAGAAAAGAAAGCTCTCGTTCGAATACAAGAAAAATTAGATAAAAAACTTAACCGTAGAACCTTGTCTGTCGTTTTTAATGAAACATGCATAAAGGAAGGATTGCTTCCTAAATATACAACTATATATATATATATATATATATATATATATATAGATAGATAGATAGATAGATAGATATAGATATAGATATATATAGGTAGATACATTAATGATTCCGCAAACTAATGACAAAAAACTTGTATTTTATACTATAAACATTTATTTTTCAAAATAACCTCGATGATTTTCAATGCACGTAATTCAGTGACAAATATTTTTCACCATATCTTGAAGGCTATGGAGTTATTTTTTCTGTAGCTGAGCTCAAAATTATGAAGATATTTATCTATTTAATTAATATTAGTAAGGCACATCACTGTGTGAATTGATAAAAAATGATAGAGACTATTGTTATTTTATTCCCATAATTATTAATATCTGATGCTAAAGGCTTTTGCGTAAAACCTTCTAAGACTGAGTTGAACATCTTCGGCACTGATCAATGCTAATATACATTTTCTGTAGCCTTTTATAAGGCTTCTGCCTCACCTGAGTTTTCACGTATTCTTCAATACAAAATCATTCTAAATCGTTCAAATTCAATGGCTTCTCTTTATACAGAGATCTTTTCGCTTCAGGCTATGAAATAATAGAATGGGTTTAGCTTAAACGAAGGCTACTGCAAACTTATATTCATTAAATATACTGAGGGGTTTTCGAAGCATGTTTCGGATCGTTGTCGGGTGAGAAGATGAAACGCAGACCAAGTCTAAACTGATTCTTCTTCTATGTACCCCAATCCCTTCATTGATGGATCTCCACACCTTCCTGCCCTTTGTAGCTCTTAGTAAAGTTTGTCGATTTGCTATCTCTCCTAACCCCTGTACTGCCAGCACAGACTCCTTATATATGTCACACGCTGCTCTCCTCTGTCCCTCATGCCTTCAATTTGTCCTGTGAGTGTCAAATTCTCCAAACCCATTTTCCTCATTATGTACACTAGCTATTTCAACTGTCTTTGACGCAACATATGTACCCGTTTCGTTTGAATTTTCGCTAAAAATTCGTCGTTACTCAGTCCATGTTATTCTCATCAGCTAGTTGTAGAACCACCTTTTGCTTCAAGTTTTTTCTTCATCTTCCAGTATTCACTACCATATAGGAGGACCGATATTACATAAGAGTTCAGCAAGCTTTTCTTTCTTTCTTTTGCCTCAAGTCTCTTCTTCATCTGTGGGGAGATTGTCTTGCATTCACTAACATATAGGAGGACTGATATTACATAAGAGTTTAGCACACTTTTCTTTGTTTCAGTTGCCTCAAGTCACTTCTTCATCTGTGAGGAGAGTGTCCAGTATTCAATACTATCAGGTCATCCCATAAGTTCTGTCCGAATTTTAACTTTTTGTTAAAATGAACGAAATTTAAAGAGTATTTTATAATGTCTAATGGAGCTGGACATTATTTCTATGTTTAGATGCATTTAATCAGATCAAATTCTATTTCAGAGAACAATAAAATTAAATTTTGTTTGATTAAAACCCTGCTAACATGGAAGTACCCAAGAATCATTTGAGGTACATAATTCTTTATGAGTTCAAGAAAGGAAACTCAGCAGCCGAAGTGGCTAGAAACATTCACTCAGTTTATGGAGAGGAATGTGTGAATGAAAGAACTTGCAGAAGATGGTTTGCAAAATTCAGAGGTGGAGATTTCACTCTTGAAGATGAAGATCGAACCGGACGTCCAGTTGAGTTTGATGAAAAGCTTCTTGAAGCAGCCCTTGAAGAAAATCCTGCTTTATCAGTTGAAGAATTGGCAGTGGTTCTCAGTTCAAACCATACAACTGTTCATCGTCATCTTCCAACAACTTGGAAAAGTTCCTAAACTTGGAAAATGGGTGCCTCATGAATTGTCTGAAAACAACCTCAAATCCCGAGTTGACATCTGCTCTTCTCTCCATTCTCGCCAACTTGTTTCACCTTTTATGGATAGACTTGTGACTGGCGATGAAAAATGAATCTTTTATCGAAATGTTAAGCGTCGTAGACAGTGGCTTGGTAAAGGGGAAGGACCCCAGCCACAGTCGAGAAGGGGACTTCATGGGCAAAAGGTTCTTCTTTCAATCTGGTGGGATCGCCAAGGAATAATCCACTTTGAATTCTTACCACCTAATGCAACAGTTAATGCTCAAATATACTGTCAGCAATTAGAGCGTTTGACCCAAGCTTTGAGGAAAAAAAGACCTGGTCTAATGAATCGAAAAGAGGTGGTGTTTCATCAGGACAATGTGCGATACCACGCAGCAAGAATCATGTCACAAAAGATCGAAGAACTTGGTTGGGAGAAAATTCCTCATCCACCTTATTCTCTCGATCTTGCTCCTTCAGACTACCATTTGTTTAGTAGCTTACAGAATCATTTGGAAGAAACAGCTTTTGTAAAACAGGAAGAGGTTAAAACTGACATTTGTAAGTTCTTTGAATCAAAGCCAAAAGAATTTTACAGTAATCGAATTAGTAAGCTTGTTAAAAGATGGAAAGATGTCATAGATAATCAGGGAAAATACAGTGTTGATTGAATCTGTAATTAAATGTAACATTTGGTCACTTGTTTTCTTTATTCAAAATTCGGACAGAACTTATGGGATGACCTGATATATAGGAGGACCGATATTACATAAAAGTTCAGCGCCGTCTTTGTCTCTGTTGCCACAAGTCTCTTCTTCATCTTTGAGGAGATTATCCAGCATTCTCTTCCATATAGAAAGACCGATATTACACGAAAGTCCAGCACATTTTTCTTGCTTCATCTCTTCTTCAACTGTGAGGAGATTGTCCAGCATTCACTACCACATAGGAGGACAAAAATTACGCAAGAACTCAGCACCCTTTTCTTTGTTTCAGGTGCCTCAAGTCTCTTCTTCATCTGTGAGGAGATTGTCCAGCATTCAATACCATATAGGACCGATATTAAATAAGAGTTCAGCATCATTGCCTTTGTTTCTGTTGCCTCAAGACCGATAGAACATAAGGTTTCTGAACACTTTTCTTTGTTTGTGTTTTCTCAAGTCACTTCTACATCTGTGAGGAATTTGTCCGAGATCCAATACCATATAAGAGGACTAATATTACATAAGAATTCAGCACCCTTTTCTTTGTTTGTGTTACCTCAAAACTCTTCTTCATCTGTGAGGAGATTGTCCGGCATTCAATACCATATATAGGAGGACCGATATTAGATAACAGTTTAGCGCCCTTTTCTTTGTTTCTGTTGTCTCTAGTCTCTTCGGCATCAGTGAGGAGATTGTCCAGCATTGACTACTATATAGTAGTACCGATATTATATAAAAGGTGTGCACACTTCACTCTGCTTCTGTTGACTCAAGGCTCATCTTCATCGGTGAGGAGAAATTCCAGCATTCACTACCATATCGGAAGACCGATATTGCATAACAGTTCACTGCCCTTTTCTATGTTTCTCTTGCCTCAAGTCTCTTCTTCATCTGTGAGGAGATTGTCCGGCATTCACTACCATATGGGAGGACCGATATTACATAAGAGTTTAAAGGCCTTTTTTTGTTTCTGTTGACTCAAGTCTCTCCTTCGCCTGTGAGGAGATTGTCCGGCATTCAATACGAAATAGGAGGAACTATATTACATCAGAGTTCAATACCCTTTTCTTTGTTTCTCTTGCCACGGGTCTCTTCATCTGTGAAGAGATTGTCCAGCATTCACAGACATATAGGAGGACCGATATTATACAAGAGTTCAGTACACTTTTTTGTTGTTTCTATTGCCTCAAGTCTCTTCTTGTCCTGTGAGGGATTGTCCAACATTCACTACCATATAGAAGGACCGATATTACATAACAGTTAAGCACCCTTGCCTTTCTCTTTGTTGCCTCAAGCATCTTCTTTATCGATGAGGGATTGCAACATTTACTACCATATCGGAGGACCGATATTACATGACAGCTCAGCATGCTTTTCTTTGTTTCTGTTGACTCAAGTCTCTTCTTCAAATGTGAGGAGATTGTCTGACATTCAATACCATATAGGAGGACCGATATTGTATAACATTTCAACGCTCATTTCTTTGTTTCTGTTGTCTCAAATCTCTTCTTCATTTGTGAGGAGATTTTCCGGCATTCAATACCATATAGGAAGTCCGATATTACATAACAGTTCTGCACACTTGCCCCTGTTTCGGCTGTCTCAAGCCTCTTTTTCATTGGTGAGGAGAAATTCCAGCATTCACTACCATATCGGAAGACCGATATTACATAACAGATCAGCACCCTTTTCTTTGTTTCTGTTGCCTCAAGCCTATTCTTCATCGGTGAGGTATTCCAACAGTCAGTACCATATCGGAGGACTGATATTACATAACAGCTCAGCATGCTCTTCTTTGTTTCTGTTTACTCAAGTCTCTTCTTGTTCTGTGAGGGATTGTCCTACATTCACTACTATATGGGAGGACCTATATTACGTAAAGGTTCAGCAACCTTTTCTTTGTTTCTGTTGCCTCATGTCTCTTCTTCACCCATGACGAGATTCGCCAGCATTCACTACCATATAAGAGGACCGATATTACATACCAGTTCATCACCCTTTTCTTTGTTTCTGTTGCATCTAGTCTCTTCGTCATCTGTGGGGAGATTGTCCAGAATTCACTGCCATATAGGAGGACCGATATTACATAACATTTCGTATTCTTTTACTGGATAGAAGAAGGTAATATTTTTATTTATTTGGTACGTATATCCTGATATTTTAGTGAATCCATTTTCTCTTCGACCTTTACGAATTTCTCGACAGGTGCTGTACTTCAGCAGCCCCATACAATAGATACATTCACCTTTGGCTAGAGGCACACGTATAGTAATCATGCGATTCCTAAAGGTTATTTTTGACATTCCCGCTTCCTACATTTACTCTGATCTGTGTCGTGGATGTCGTCGAGTCTGACGGCTACGACTTCAACAAAGCGTTGATATTGGCGAGCGTTTCTAGTAAGTGTCCATTCAGAGCCTGTTCTACGCGTTTAGGAATGTTAATTTGACCAGCGTTCAACACAGAAGCACCAGAGACACGTCAAAACCTACACGTCAAGCAGTTCTCCGAAATGATTATGCAGCTTCTCTATTACTCACAGTTCGAGCCCCTCTGAAACGGCTCTAATTGAACGAAAGAAGCAAGTGTACGTTCATGTTACATGACGCTTCAATGTGTAAATTGATCGTACTGGATCTTATTGTAGCATGAGTCACTGTGTGAAGATCAAACACAGATGGTGTAGTGGCATGAAGTTTGTTACATCACAAGATGCCTAAAGAATATGAAGTTTTAATCAGAATATCTGTACTACTTAGGATACTGTTTCCAGGCCAAAATAAGTGTTACTCCGTTTCTTTCATTATTCTATAGGTAGATTATTTTTGGTTAGTATTATACTAGTTGTTAAAACCTAGGGAAGGTTACTGAATAGAATAATCACACGAAGGTTGGTAATGAACGATAATACTTAGGACAAGACCAACACATATAAGATTCGCCAGCGGCGCGTAGAAGTAGTAGTCAACTGCTAGAAGTGAGTCAACTGAATTCCACAATGAATCTCCTACTGCAGGTTATCTACCAAGTATATATATATATATAATTTATTCGAAAATTATAACAGAAATATGTTATAAAATAACTTCAAAAACAGACATATTTTTTCAACACTTCTGGTGTCTTATCAAGTGATGGTGTTGAATGTAGTTTAAAGGTTTTAAAAGGTTGAAATCAATCAAACACTTCCGCTAGGGGAAACACTGTTACATAAGCTGGAATGACCAATCAAAATACAAGTATATGAGAATTCAAAAAACTTGACAACGAACTTTGGTTATTATAATTAATGTCTTAATGTTAATGTTAGACTAAAATAAAAATCATTCTAATGAATATTAAATTTTACAATAAAAATGAAAAGTAAAAATTACCAATTTTAAATTTTACATTTAATCTGTATTATGTTACAATATACTTATATTATATTATAAAATTATTTAAAGAAGATACAGAGGAAAAAAATATTTTATTTATTTTGTTGAAAGGCCAAAAACGTTAAAAAAAAACGTTAAAATCTAATATGGATGTAAAGCTTTTAATTTTAATTTTCGAATAAATAATTATATTTGCTCTACTCTGTATTGAGCAGTCTTTTAAGAATAGTAGTTTTTGGTTATTGGAATTTATTCCGTATACACCACTCTTATACTTGTATGAAACATGATCGCCCAAGTGCGTATCACGTATGGCACTTAACTGACTGAAACCCTTCAATAATTTTTTGGGCATTGTGGACGGCGCGTAGACTTTCCATAATAGCAGCTCGACGATCGTATACTTAAGATATGTCACTTACTAAGCACCTCGTGCGTC
>CAHIKZ030001218.1:937500-945000 GCA_903632075.3 Acanthosepion pharaonis
CATGTGTTTGTTTGTGTTTGTGTCTGTGTGAGTGGAAATCTTGCGTAAACCTGTGATATCAGATTTCTTTTTTACTAATTTTTCTCCTAATAAAAGGTAGGAGAGACACTCAAGATAGAGCCTTACTCTATAAGGTTGTTATTATGAACGTAAGGAGGTGTATTAATAACTGCAGATTATGAGGACAGCTATGAAAGATAACGGCCGAGAAAAGTTATGAGGAGATTAAGATTGTAGCGATCGGAAAAGCATCCACTCGGGAGTTTACTCCCAAAATAATCGGTTCTTGGGAAGAAGCTGTCCGAACGATTCGTCTCATTGTATGTGGTATGCAATGGTCTGAACTGATGGAACTAATTACTGTAGCTTGTCTAAGACTTTTTTCAGTTGAATTAGCGATAGAATCTATTTTTACATATTTATAAGTCTACCATTCGTTCAAAGTGAGAATACTGACACTTATGGTCTAGTTCTCCTGCTATAAATTTAGAGATCCTTGAAAAAATGAAAAGAATCGGCAATGTTATTGGTCTTGACTTGGCATCTCGGCTTGAGTCACTTTCTAACCGCCGTAACGTCTGTAGCTTGTCTGGGCCCTTACCCATTGAAATAGCGATAGATAAGCGAGGAGAGAAAGAGGTTCTAGAGGGCGGAGATAATTCGTTACCTACCAGGCCGTGTAAACGCTCTTGGACTCTATCAAGGCTGGAAAGTGCGGCTTGGGCAGTTCCAGGTCAGATATGACACCAATTTCTGGTCTAATCTGACTCTTGTAAACATAGAGCATTGAATGTGAGGGGAGGGGGTCAGATAGCACGAATCTATCTTACATATTTATAAGGTCTACCATTCGTCCATGCTTAGAATACTGCTTATATATTCCGGTGCTCCTGTTATTCACCTAAAGCTCCTTGATAAGATCCAAAGAATCAGCAATATCATTGGTCCTGATCTGGCAGCCCGGCTTCAATCACTTTCCCATAGCAATAAGGTAGCTCCCCTTGACATTTCTATAAATACTTTCATCTATGGCAAAATGTTGTTTTTATTTCCCCCTCCCCGCACAGGCAAACATTGTACATACAGTATCTAGTTTGGACTACACAGAGACACTGAGGTATTATGGTGGCTGTAGTAAAAATGGTAAGTAAGAATGTGCTGTTTTGGTGTAAGGAATATTGTTGTATTTTTGCTTTGGTCTGTTTTGGTTTGTTTTACGGTATATCGACACCTTCATAAGTTATTTAATACCAAAAAGATTTTTATTGCTGGTAATTTTTTTTCAAAAATGTATTGCTGGTATTTTTTTTCATAAAAAATATTATGGTAATATTTTTTCAAAGATGTATTACTGGTAATATATTTTTTATAATGTAATACTGGTAATATTTTTAAAAAAATGTATTATGTGTAAAAATTTTTCCAAAAAAGTATTGCTGGTATTAAAAACTATTTTTATATTTTCATAGTGTTTTGACCCCTTTTGGTGGTGGCGGAGTTAATTATTTGTCCAGAGCTGGAACCTTGATAGGTGCTACTACCTCAGATCAAGGTGGACATGGGAACACCAGCAATTAATAGGTAGTTCCACACTCCTCAAAACCTCCTGATCAAAGGTCTTGCTGTCGGATGTAGTTTATCGTCTTATCCAGGACGCGGATGTAGTTCGTCTTCATACCCAGGACGCGGATGTAGTTTATCTTCATACCCAGGACGTTCTAAGTTGGGGTCAGTAATTGTGGCTAGCTAGGTTTAAATATAAAACAGAAGAAGAACAGTCTTCTTCATTCCCCCTTTTGGACTTGTGCCATATTTTTTTTAACTTTACAAAATAAATATTGTTTTCCTCTATGGTAACTAGACTAATGGATAAAGGCGTTAGATCTAGTGACAGGACCCAAAGAGTGTGAGTTCAATACCTGGTTAAGGCAGTGGAGAACTTGGAGAGGGGAATTAACAAGAGATAAGTGACATCCATTAGACATGTAACTAGAACAGTCTACCCCAGTGAGCGAAACAAAGGGTTCAGCTTGACATTCCAACCACCTGAAGAAGGCCGGAGCGTACAACGGTGGAAACGTTGTGATAAACATGGCGACAAATATGAGGACAATAGTCCGAATAATGTAAATAGTGTAGACTCTACTGGATGTAAACCGTAAGTTCTATGCTAACAGTTTCTTCTATCGCACTTCTCGCTTGTGGAACTTTCCTGCGTCCCAGTCAAGTTTGATTTTTCAAAAATTTAAATGCAATGAAAATCATCTTCTGTCTTCTTAATTCCTTTTCTTTTATTGATTTTGCTCCTTAATAATGTTTTTCTTATATTCTTTCACACTCAGTGACCTCCTGTGTCTTAGTGGCTTTGTTGCCTTGCTTGGAATGAAGGAATAAAAAATAATTCTTATATGTCTTATATCTTGTCCAATTTAGTCTTTCTAACTTACAGAAACAATTACTATGTTTTGTTATCGATTTTCAATCTAAGTAGGCTGCTCATTTTACTAGTATGCTCGTCACTAGTTACAATTATAGTTATATTTCATGAGAGAAAGCGTATCATTTTACAAATACACTCACGGCCTCGGTCACGATGACTTGTGATTTCGTTCGTTACAACTCAAGAAGTCATCTCCTCTTGTCTTACTGCCGGAACGCTAACATTCTAAACACTCGGCCATGCCTTAGTTGTAACTGCCACTTTAATAATTAAATGAGTCACTTATTTAAATAAAGTTATCTTCTGCCCCGAAAGTTGGAATGACTACAGTCATGGAGTAAAAGAACGTAATGCCGGGTGTAACAGCAAAATTGTTAAAATCTTGTAACAGCAAAATTATCCAATTGTTAGATTAATTAGAACCGTAGTATTTTAGAAATGATTAAAGATAACTTACTGGAATTCTATACTTTGAACAATAAGAATGTATTTGACTCTAAGTTAAAATGATGATCCCTCTTCCTGTTGTGACCTCCTGATCCAGTTTTCCTCTCTACTCTTCAAACTTTTTAAAACTAATTCACCATTGTCTTGATGGTTCTTGAATGGACTTTAAAGATGGAAGCCAGAGTATGAATGTTGATACCATTACTGAAGGCCTGAATGATCCTTTTCCTCTCACCACAGCATTTCCCAACTTGAACAAGGAGACCGTTCAGAGTTGCAAGAGATTCCGAAGTCTTCAGGCCACCATGGTTGAAGGCAATGGGGATATTGTTGAATAAATTTACTCTTTATTATTTCAAGATATTTTTTGTGTAATTTTCGTAAATATATCTTTAAAAATGAGATGTCAGTGTTCTTTTGATTTTTGCGTAATTCGGACGACAATTTATCCATTGGACCCTCTTTCTATATATTACTTTAAATTTTATTGAAAAAGTAAAAATAGGAAGTTTATTTCAAACACGCATATCCTCTATAATAACGTTTGGAGCAATAAAAATGTTGAATTAAAAAATAAATCGATAAAGACATAAACTCTGGTATTTTCAATTTTGTTTGGGTCAGTTCTCATAGGCCAGGCACGTGTCACGTGCATGAAAATCGTAGTTAATTCTATATGTATGTAAGTTTGCGAAGATTCTTGTATGTCTAAGCGAGCATCGGATGGTAATGTGTATTCGTGATTGTGTATATGTGTCTGTCTAGTGGGAGTTCTAATGTCATCACCTTTGTGCGGTCAGCCAGCACAGAAGGATGGCACTTCATTCTAATCTGTGGCTGAAACTTTTTAAGCATGTATTCTTTGTACTGGATAGTTATAAGTTAGAATGTATTCAAAGAAATATGGCAGTGTAATGTAAAATTTTAGGTGTTTGTTTATAGTTGGTAATAATGTTATGCTTTAAATATATTTTCTCCTTAAAGAATTATGTTCTTTTTTTAATTAGGGTGGCTTTAGTTAAGTCGAATTTTATTTGTGGGAGACATCACGTGATCTAGAAGCCCGTTTCTACGAACACAAGAGGGATTTGTGTTTCGACAAACGATCTAACTCACTCGTATTGCATAGAAACGATGGTGGGTATAATTTTGATTTCACTAATTGGAAGAAATCATCTTTCGACAAGACAACGATCCAAACCACTCTTCTAAATTATATCAACATCACACACAGTTATATAAAAGGAACAAAAATTTGAAATTACGACTTGGCCGTCACAATCTCAGGACTTCTAACCCACTGAATTATTATGAGATGAATAGGATAGGAAGATTCGAAGAAAATACCCAAACAGAAAGAAAACAGAATGCTTTGATAGGTAAAAACTACTTCATTTAAAGAAAAAAATCCTCAAGGACACATGGCACAGTGGATAAAGGCGTTAGTTAGATCCAGTGGCAGGACCCAAAGAGTGTGAGTTCAATACCCGGTTAAGGCAGTAGAGAACTTGGAGAGGGAAATTAACAGGAGATAACTGATAACTGACATCCATTAAACATAGCACGTGGAACTAGAAGAGTCTACCCCAGTAAGCGAAATAAAGGGTTTAGTTCGACATTCCAATCACCTGAAGAAGGTCGTAGCGTACAACGGCCGAAACGTTGTAATAAATATAGCGACAAATATGAAGACAATAGTCCGAATAATGTAAATAGTGTACATAATACATCATCTCAGAAATATAAACAGATACTGAAAAGATTAACATGTTTAGAATTATTTGAAGAAGTATTATATTCTATTTGCTTCATATTAAAATTTCTAATAGAACGACTTAATTGTTCATCAACAATATAATATAGAAAGATACTGAAACAAAGATGAGGACAATAGTCCGTATAATGTGAATAGTGTACATAATACCTAATTTCAGAAATATAGACCGATACTGAAGCATAGATGAGGACAATAGTCCGAATAATGTAAATAGTGTACATAATACCTCATTTCAGAAATATAGACAGATACTGAAGCAAAGATGAGGACAATAGTCCGAATAATGTAAATAGTGTACTTAATGCCTCATCTCAGAAATATAGACATATTAAAAAACTGTTGGAAAGAATGCCTAGAATTTGTAAAGTAGTAAATAAGACAGATGGTAGTTTTATTGACGAAAACAAATATAGTGCTGTTGTATGATAATTGTTATACTTACTTTTATACCTTTTATAGTTATAAAATTATTTTATTTTTTACTAATATGCACCAAATACAAGGCCAAAGAGCCACTCAAGGTAGAGTTATATTAGCGTAAGAAAGGACAAGATAACAGGCAAGATAGATAGTTAATTCGAAACTTGAATAAGTCAAGATTAAATTGGTGAATAAATTTTCAGAGTTCAGACGGAGACGTTTGGAAGTATAGAGTGGAAATAGAAATTAGAAAGTACCGGAAACCCAACCCCACACAGGAGACAAGGGATATACCTCTATTCCTGTCCAAAAGACCAGGGAGCAATGTGAACTGGACGATAGACAATCATATCTATTCCTATTGAGAGAGGAAAAAATAAAATTTCAGATTTCAGCCGCAGACGTCAGAAGTACAGAGTTTAAGGAACCGAAAACCCAACTCTAAACAGAAAACAAGGGGAAAACTTCTACTGCTGTTCAAAAAATCTGAGAGGAGTATGAACCGGACCGCAGGTGAACCCATCTATTGCTCAGTAATATTAAATTCAGATCAATTAAACTTTAAATCAGTTTTTCAAATAAAGTTTCAGACAAGTATATTTTATTTTTATAAATGTTTTTAAATAAAGATTTGGTTCAGTTTGTTTTACGGCATATCAGCCTCAATGGGTTATTTAATGCCGACAAGATTTTTATTGCTGGTAATATTTTTTTTTCAGAAATCTATTGCCGGTGATTTTTTTTTTGTTTCAAAAATATATTGCTGGTAATATTTTTTTCCCCAAAAATTTGCTTGTAATCATTTTTTCTTAAAAAATTAATTGCCGGTAATAATATTTACAAAAATGAATTGCTGGTAATAAAACATATTTGTACACGTTTTGTCCACAGTTTGGAGGTCAACGACTTGCCCATAGCCTGGACCCCAAAAGGTGCCACCACCCCGGATCAGACCGGAACTACGAACATCAGCAATTAAGACGCCTCAAAACCTCAGATGCCTTGAGTCGGATATAGTTTATAGTCTGACCCAGGACGTGGATGAAGTTTATAATATAAACCATGAAGCGGAAGTAGTTTATCGTCATACCCAGGATGGTTTAATAAAGTGGATTACGAAATGTTTGTCAATGTAGTCGCTTTCAAGGACTAAAACATAATTCCAAGCATTTAAGCTCGGTTTGAAGTACAGTAAATCATTTCGCTTATTTGAAATATTAAATTTAATCGATTATCTTGCAATGAGAACGAAAATAATGTCTTCAAGAAAGATTTATCCTTTTTAAATTAAACTGCATTTTAAACCTTCTTGTATCTCTTCTTGTGGTACTTACATACATACATACATACATACATACATACATATATATATATATATATATATATATATATATATATATATATATATATATAATTTTAATACCTATACTCAGGTAGTGTGAAAAAAACAGATAATACAATTTGTAAATAAAAAATATTAAACAAACTGATGTCAGAGAAAAAAATTCAATAAAGAAAAGACTAAACACATCCGTATTGGTTGAAAATAATCAATCAGCACTGCAATGTTTAGCCAAAATAAAAAAAACTACGACGGATTAACGTACAGCTAAAACACAAAATTGGCCGATACAATAAGTAGAGCAAAAACTAAAAAAAAACTAATGAGCCAGAACCTACCTACCAAGGTTTCACATTACACATCATCAGGATAACTCTGGTTAAAGAGGGTTGGCGCAAACAACATTATATTGAAAAAACAGCTACCAGAAAATATTAAAAAATTGCATAAAAACCCCAAAATGACAAAGAAAACAAAGGTGGGTAGGCCAAAAGATATTTTATTGGAAAAACAGTCAGCCGAAAAAACAAAACAAAAAAACTATCCCTTTATTCAAGTAACCAGACTTTTTGCTGGTTACTTGAATAAAGGGTTCTTTTTTTTCTTTTCGGGTGGATGATGTTAATTAGAAAACCATTGTCAATAAAAAATACGACGGATTCTCCCAAGTTACTGAGGGTTTCAAGTCATTATATATATATATATATATATATATATATATATATATATATATATATATATATATATATATATCTTGACCTTTTTGAAACAAAAAATGAAAACATTTTATAAAACATACATGCAACAAACTATTTCTAATTTTAACAGTTAAAATATTTAATCCTTGAAAATGGCTAAATGTATAGCCGAAAGCGCTCGGATAAAAAGAACATTCGGACAGTTTTTATATAATTTATCATCCGAAAAGAAAAAAAATCGCATGAGAAATTGTATAAAAACTAAATAAAAGCACCTCGGCTGTTGTTTTTAATGAAATGTTCATGAAAGAAGGATTGCTGCCTAAAACACACACACACACACACACACACACACACACACACACACACATATATA
>CAHIKZ030001218.1:950000-1002500 GCA_903632075.3 Acanthosepion pharaonis
ACTGTCAAAAACTATGCTGTATGGCACAATGAAAACGGAAGACAATGGTATGTGTAAACTGTTTGTGGTCGGGTAATAGATCACCTTGTTTGTCGGCCCGCACCCGGCCTTCGTTTGTCATAAAGCTAATGACAGGTTTGACAGGATTAATACAGGATACATACCTGACACTCAACTTTCTGGAACGAACAAATGATTTATATGAAAAATCCTCTCACATTACCAAACATGATTTGTTTAGACTACATATATATATATATATATATATAATAGAAATGGACGAGGTCCGACAATTTATTTATTAAAGACATTTTTATTTATGTTTAACGTTGTTATTTTTTATGTATTTAAGCAAATGCTCTGTTTGTGATAAACAGTATTAAATAACATTTAATGGCCTGAATGTCCGAGAAATTTTCATAGAAAATATTCGTTCATAGACAGGATTCAACCTGCATCCTATACGGAACCGCCATATACGCTGGCCCTTGACCACGGCCACCATGAACCTTATGGTAGACAAGGTCGAATTTACTGTTATAAACTACAATCTTCCATGAATCTCGTACATTCATAACTGCTCTGGCGTATCGAATGTAAACAAATGACGTCATATGTTAAGAAATGGACGAGGTCCGACAATTTATTTTTAAAGACATTTTTATTTATGTTTAACGTTGTTATTTTTATAGATACATTTAAGCAAATGCTCTGTTTATGATAAACAGTATTTATTTACCGGCCTGAATGTCCGAGAAATTTTCATAGAAAATATTCGTTCATAGACAATTCGAACCTGCATCCTATACGGAACCGCCTGGCTCACCATCGGCCACCAAACATAGTAAAACAAGGTCAATTTTGTTATAAACTACAATCTTCCAGATCTACATATAACTGCTCTGGCGTATCGAATAAACAAATGACGTCATATGTTAAGAAATAGGTCCGACAATTTATTTATATTTTATTTATGTTTAACGTTGTTATATATATATTTAAGCCAAATGCTCTGTTTATGATAAACAGTATTAAATAACATTTACCGGCCTGAATGTCCGAGAATTTTCATAGAAAATATTCGTTTATAGACAGGATTCGAACCTGCATCCTATACGGAACCGCCATATATGGCGCTTGACCACTCGGCCACCATGAACCTTATGGTAGACAAGGTCGAATTTACTGTTATAAATACAATCTTCCATGAAGTACATTCATAATGTATAAACAAATGACGTCATATGTTAAGAAATGGACGATATATTTTATTTATGTTTAACGTTGTTATTTTTATAGATATATATTTAAGCAAATGCTCTGTTTATATATATTAAATATTTACCGGCCTGAATGTGAATTTTGTGTGTGTGTGTGTGTGTGTGAACCGCCATAATGTGTGTGTGTGTGTTGACCCTCGTCCTGTCCATGAACCTTATATGAATGACAAACTGGACTCATAAATAATGTAAACAAATGAGGCCGGTAAATGTTGAAATGGACTGTTTACAATTAAACAGACACTTTTATTTATAAAAAATTTAACGTAAAATTTTTATAAATAAATTGTTTAAGCAAATCCATTTTTAACATAAACGTCATTTGTTTACATATGATACGCCAGTCCGATAATAAATTCGAGACGATTGAATGCACTTATTCGTTACACTTATCTGATCACAGCTCTGAATTATTTTCTATAAAAATAACAACATTCAAACATAAAAATGTTATTTAACACACACTATAAAAAAACAACGTTAAACTAAAGATAAAATATATATATATATATATATATATATATATATATATATAGTTAAACGTATTTATGCATGCGAACACTTATAAACACAAATATAATACAATATATATATATATCCCATGTGTGTGTGTGTGTGTGTGTTCCTGATCAAACTGGACTCATAAATAAAATGATGATCACAGCTCCATTAGAATCCGCTTAAACACACACACAAACCTACTAGACTCCATTAGAAACATACTACGAGAAAACACAAATATAATAACTGCATCCACCTGTAAAAAAGATGAAAAATAATGGAAGCTTTAATAATAAAAAAGAAAACAAAAACAAATCTTAACAATATTAACTACAAACAAGGCCACAATGTGCTAACCGTATTTGGAAATTAAAAATATCTCTACAACACACTAAATCATGCACATAATGCACACACTCAATTAAGCTGAAGAATCGTATTAACCTTGATAATGGCTAAAGGTATAGCCAAAAGCGCTCGGAACTATAAAACATTTGGACAGTTTTTACACACTCTTTGTCCAGAAAAGAAAGCTCTTGTTCGAACACAAGAAAAATTAAATAAAAAACGAAGGATTGCGAAGGATATATATGTATGTATTTTTGTAGTGATTTTATAATATATTTATGTTATAATTTTAAATAAATAATTATATATATATATATATATATAAATATATATATAAATATATATATATATATATATATATATATATATATATAAATATATATAAATAAATATATATATATATATATATATATATATATATATATATATATATATATAGATAACTAGACTCGTTTCGAAAAACACTCGAATTTTTGATTTGCTAATCAAATCAATCTCGAGGGAAAAAGGTTTTAAAAAAGAAAGAGCTACAAACATGAACTTCTGCCGACAAAAAAATCGCACAGATGCAGGTCTGAAGCCAAAAAAAAAACCCTGATACGAGTAACAACTAACTAACAAATCTAGTATCTATATATATATATATATATATATATATATATATATATATATATATATATATATATATATATAAGGCGGGATGTGTGTGTATAACGAATGCACGGCCGCAATTTTCGACGGATTTGCACCAAAATTTACATGCACATGCTCCAAGTTAGCGGGAAGGCCAAGACTGACTTTGCATTTCCCAACTCCCATCGATAGTTGAAATAATCGATTTTTTCATGCTTCTACGGCAGTTTTCATGTAGTTTGCGGCCATTTTCTACAGGCCAGAGTGAGAGCCTATAGCTGGCTGCCACGAATAGGCAGGAAAATTCTATTGGCCAGCGTGAGACCCAACATCTAACTGACACGAATGTTAACTATCATGCAAAAAAAAAAAATCGATAGCTGCATTCGTCACAAGTGGGAAAAATTTAAATCTGCATGGCACTTTGCTTGCTTAAACTCAACGTTGATTCCGATTCCGCAGAACTGCGTTGGGTGTGAAAAAGTATTTGTTGTTTACATTCTTTTTTCATTCGGTTTTTCCAGTTACGAGTCCTTTTTTAAAGCTGATCGTTTTTTGTTCATTTTGTTTAGTTCTTTTTTCGTAACAGATTTAATGTTTAGTATAGAGCGTAGAAAAATTCGCAGTGTGAGATAGGCAAGAAGTAAGGCATGTAGCAACATCAGCACGGCAAAGGGCACTACTTTAAAGGCAAGGAAGAGCAAAAATATTTCAAGTCAAGTGATAGCGATTGCTGTATGAGTCGTACGATTTTTGAATCAAGCACGGGCAACGCCGGGCCATGCTGCTAGTAAATATATATATATATATGAAGTGTTTCGTAACAATGTAATGAATACCAAGTGAGCTTACATTTTATTTGCAGCTTTCAGCCATAACAAGACAACGCTTTATAAATCTCTAACCTGCGTAAAAAATACTCTTATATTGGTGAAACCTCCGTTTGCAAAAAAATATAATATATATATATATATATATATATATATATATATATATATATATATATATATATATATATATATGAGTTTATTTTTAAACGAACATTTTATTACTTTTAAAGTTATTATAAAACGTTATTAACGTAATGTTTCAAGTAATAAAAATGTCGAATTCAAAATAAATCCGTTCATTCTTCAGCAATTGCTTTGTTTACGTTTCGAATCCCAAACTGAACAGATATAGGCTTTTGAGAATAAATAATCTGAACGAGTATGTGTGCTTTCCTTAAGAAAGGGAAATGAAGCCTTCTTGAACATCGAAGTGTAGCGGTAAAATCACGCCAGATCAAACGGTGATTTCTCCTATAAAGGAAGGCGCAGGTTCGATCGCTACCTTGGGAGGGCATGTATCATTTAAGATTTCTCGAATACTGAGGCCGATAGACGTATGACTCAGTTTAAAATGAAAAACTCGTCTCTTTCAAATACTATAAAAACTTCTTAATTAAATTAAATATATATATATATTCGAAAATTATAACATAAATATCTTATAAAATCACTACAAAAATAGCCATTTTGTCTCAACACTTCTGGTATCTTATCAAGTGATGGTGTTGAATGTACAAGAAAGATTTTTAAAAGGTTCAAATCGACCAAAAAACCCTCAATAGGGAAAACGCTGTTACATAAGCTACAATGACCAAAATACAAGTATATGAGAATTCAACAAACTTGCTAACGAATCTTGGTTAGAATAATTAATGCTTTAATGTTAGGGATAGACTAAAATAGAAATCATTCTAACTGATTAATATTAAATTTTACTATAAAATTGAAAATTAAAAATTACCAATTTTAAATTTAATTTGTATTAAGTTTAAACTAAATTTGTTTAAGTTTAATTTGTATTAAGTTTAAAATTAATGTTATAAAATTATTTAAAGTAGAAACTGAGGAAAAATATATATATGTTATTATTTATTTTGTTTTTAATTGAAAGGCCAAAATCTCAGTTAGAATATACGTTAATCTAATAGGATGTAAAACTTCGTTACAACATATATATATATATATATATATATATATATATATATATATATATATATATATATATATATATAATTTTTACACTCTCTGTTAAATTACAAAAACTACTCATCAATTTTAATTTCATTTTTCGTTTCATTTCATTTTTGTAAGTGCTATCTGATGATCCGGCGTCCTTTAAAAGGGCTCTGGTGAAATAAATTATTATAATGCTACCTTAAAATGGTCTGTTTTTCTTTTAAATTTATATATATATGAAGTGGGCTCAAATACAGACCAAATATAGATCGGTATCCAGGAGAAGGATAGGATAAAGAACAAATAGGAAACTTTTATCTAACATGTTTCACTTTTACTAAAGCTTCATCAGCGAATGACATGTGAAGAAAAGAAAGATATTCTGGTATTTTTACTTTTGTGTTGTTTGATTTTCATTGGTTAATCAGGTTTCACGTGCATTCGACTTGTTAAACGAACGTTAGTATGATTTATGGCGTTCCGTATTTAAGGAGCGACGAGACGTCAATTCGAATTTTCAAGAAGTAACGAATTCTAAGTCTAACGGAAAAACCGCCAGTATTGTTTTATATGCATTTAGCCTGTAAATATATATATATATATATATGAGTTTTTTAGGCAGCAAATTGTCTTTTAGGCGTGTCTGATTGAAAAAATTACAAACATTATGTCTGCTTATTTTTATCATAATCCTTTGAGAGTCACGGATATTTTTCCGTATATTACAATTAAATAGGATAAGAAATTCACTGTAACAGTGCACTTTTATTTCCCAAGTACTTTCCATCATTTTCTTAGATCATCATCAGGGGTGCATCTGGTAAGGATAAAACTATGCGTACCTATCCATTACTGAATTTTTTTCTTTTTGCGTTTCAATACTATGGCTGACATTTATGCTTTCGCATATATATATATATATATATATATATATATATATATATATATATATGTCAGGTCTGTCCGTAAGTTCTGTCCGAATTTTGAATAAAGAAAACAAGTGACCAAATGTTACATTTAATTACAGATTCAATCAACAATGTATTTTCCCTGATTATCTATGACTTCCTTCCATCTATTAACAAGCTTACTAATTCCATTACTGTAAAATTCTTTTGGCTTTGATTCGAAGAACTCACAAATGTCAGTTTTAACCTCTTCCTGTGTTACAAAAGCTGTTTCTTCCAAATGATTCTGTAAGCTATGAAACAAATGGTAGTCTGAAGGAGCAAGATCGAGAGAATAAGGTGAATGACGAATTTTCTCCCAACCAAGTTCTTCGATCATTTGTGACGTGATTCTTGCTGTGTGGGGTCGCGCATTGTCCTGATGAAACATCACCTCTTTTCGATTCACTAGAGCAGGTCTTTTTTCCTCGAAGCTTGGTTCAAACGCTCTAATTGCTGACAGTATATTTGAGCATTAATTGTTGCATTAGGTGGTAAGAATTCAAAGTGGATTATTCCTTGGCGATCCCACCAGATTGAAAGAAGAACCTTTTGCCCATGAAGTTTCCTTCTCGACTGTGGCTGGGGTCCTTCCCCTTTACCAAGCCACTGTATACGACGCTTAAAATTTCGATAAAAGATCCATTTTTCGTCGCCAGTCACAAGTCTATCCAAAAAAGGTGAAACAAGTTGGCGAGAATGGAGAGAAGAGCAGATGTCAACTCGGGATTTGAGGTTGTTTTCAGACAATTCATGAGGCACCTTATTCCAAGTTTAGGAACTTTTCCAAGTTGTTGAAGATGACGATGAACAGGTGTATGGTTTGAACTGAGAACCACTGCCAATTCCTCAACTGATAAAGCAGGATTTTCTTCAAGGGCTGCTTCAAGAAGCTTTTCATCAAACTCAACTGGACGTCCGATTCGATCTTCATCTTCAAGGGTGAAATCTCCACCTCTGAATTTTGCAAACCATCTTCTGCAAGTTCTTTCATTCACACATTCCTTTCCATAAACTGACTGAATGTTTCTAGCCGCTTCGGCTGCTGAGTTTCCTTTCTTGAACTCATAAAGCATTATGTGCCTCAAATGATTCTTGGATACTTCCATGTTAGCAGGGTTTTAATTAAACAAAATTTAATTTTATTGTTCTCTGAAATAGAATTTGATCAGTTTAAATGCATCTAAACATAAAAATAATGTTCAGCTCCATTATAAAATACTCTTTAAATTTCGTTCATTTTAACAAAAAGTTAAAATTCGTACAGAACTTATGGGATGACCTGATATATATATATATATATATATATATATATATATATATATATATATATATATGAAATGGAAATATGATTTAAGTAAATGCTCTTTTTATAATAAACAAATTTATAAACAGAGCATTTACTTAAATATTTGTATCTATAAAAAAGAACGTATAAACAAAAAAAAAATGTCTTAGACATAATTGTCGGACTTTGTCCATTTCATAATATGTAACGTCATTTGTTTACATTTGGATACGCATCGAGCAGATATCAATGTACGAGAAAAATCATGGAGAATTGTAGTTTAAAAACAGTAAAATCGACCTTGCTAACCGAAACGCTTCTCCGTGGCTCAATTGGTAAAAGCACGTCAGGTTATATGACGGTTCCGTATAGGTTACAGGTTCGATTCTTATCAGAGGACGCATATTTTCTATGAAAATTTCTCGGACATTCAGGCTAGTAAATGTCGTTAATACTGTTTACTATAAACAGAGCATTTACTTAAATATTTGTATCTATGAAAAAACAACGTATAAACATAAAAAATAATTTAACCCAAATAAATAAATAAACGATTTCCGGTAAAATAACAGCCATAATAGACTACCCACAATGCACTACTGACCCGTATATATATAAATAGCCGAGAAAAATGACAGCACACGTGGCCTGACTATTGCATTTAGCATGAAACAGACTGTCGTGTTGACTTCTATGTTCACTTTTATATTTACACACGCTCTATCTCTGATATTGAGCACTTTATCCCACAAATATAGCATACCTTAAGAGTATATTTCTTCATATATATATATATATATATATATATATATATATATATGCCATCGCCTAGGTGTTACTCCTGTCTCACCACCAAAGGACTGTATTTTGAAAAAAACAGTGCGCTATTTTCATCTCGTGTGATAAAAGTATGCCTACTTACGTATATACGTTTATGTGATGGCTGTCGACTCGTTCAAATCATTTTTGTTCTCATGAGAATGACAATGGCTGTTGAAGCCTGCCTGTATTTAACAATGATTATTGCAGACGTGGTGAACTAAGTTGTTTTGTAGAGGGGCTGGCCTGTATTTAAACTCTTTAACAGCTTCCTCGTTTTTTTTTTCTTTCTTTCCTGTGGCGGTTTCTGTAGGTGTATTGGACACACCCCGTATGTTATTTCCAGCGTAATAATAATCATCATTTGGGAAATCCTAACCAATATGACTCTCCTTGCGTCTAACGAGACCTGCACTGGAGATACACACTCTGCTAATTTCGCCGCATATAGATTCCTGGGTTAATGTTTTTTCTAATTTCCTATCTGAACGCCTGGCACTCGCCCAACTAGTTGCATGTTCTTGAAGCATCTTATTGCCTTCAGGAATTGTACACCTCTACTTATATCGATCCCAAACAGCGTTTTCCCACTCAGGATGTTCTATATGGCAAGCTGCACGAGAATCTCTTGAACAGTTCTTGGAGCACTTGGAACAGTTCTTGGAGTTTATTCTGGTTCGAGTACTGTAGAGCAACTCGCCGTAGAGTATTTGTCAGGGTTTTCAAGTCGCATAACCTGCGCAATGAGGCCTGTTAAAGTGACTGTGCACTTCGATGCTTATTACATTGGCCTTTTCGAGGACGACAGTCTCTCTGGGACATACCCAATGAATACCAAGAATCGATCTTAAACATTGTTGATGGGATCTTTCCAAAGCTTTCTAAGTGTCTGCCGTACATAACCCAAGCCTTGCAGGAGTACAGCAGGCCCGTCAGCATACAAGCATAGTAGACCGCTATATTTTTGCATTTCTCTAGTCTTTTCTGAGATCAGACACGAACTTTTAGAGCTGCTAAAGAATCAGTTACCTGTTTCACACGAACAGATATTTCATTGTCAAGAATGCAGTGTCTGTTCATAGTGTATCACCAAGGTATGTAAATTTGTCTATCACAAATATTGTTGGCCATACTCAAATATTGATGGTTCGAAGTAAGAGGAAGCCGGAGCAGGTCAAAAGATGACCATTGTATTGTCCGAGGCGATAGTGATACAATAAGCTTTGCAGGAAGGAGAAAGATTAGGTAAGGACTCATATTAAAGGCTCTACGTCTAAGAGCTTCAGGACGACTATCTCGGGGCAATTCAACGTTCCTCGTGCGCGAAGGCTGTCCTCTGCGTCTGGTTGTTGTTGCCGCGAAAGGACAACTATCTCCGAGCAATTCAGCGCTCCTCGTGCGCGCAGACTGTCTTCTGCATGTGGTGATCGTCGCCGCGGCCGTCGGATGCGTAGCGGTTGTAAAGAGTCAAATTGAAGGCTCCAAGAACTACATGACGACTCTTTCCGCGCAATTCAACGCACCTCGTGCGCGCAGACTGTCCTCTACGCGTAGTGCTCGTCGCCGCAGCCGATGGACGCGCAGCAGACGTGTAGCGGTCAAATTGAACATACAGATATCGGATAAAAGTTTGAGATGCCTTATAAGACTGTTTCTTGTCACATATCAATTAGCTATATCGGGCATACTACCACCTCCTTGAGTAGACACCTAACGAGTCACTTATCAGATCAAAGTGCTACGAAAAACATCTATCCACCCACAATTTACAAAAACCCTTAAGAAAAATTTTGATCTAAAATATTAAAATTCTATATAAATCATATCAGCGGAAACATCTCACGATAAGAGAGGCGATGTATATTAAGCATCTCTCTCCTGCTATCATCTTATTTAAAAGTGGGAATGGAGTGTAAAAATAGAATGACTCTCACTCGAATTCCAGTCGTGCCCAACACAGGAAAGTTCGGAATAAACGTTCCAATTCAAAACAGCACAAGAATAAAATAAAATAAAATTTAAGCAGTCAAAAACAAGAAGAAAATCTAACGCTATAAACAATACAGTCTTGAAAATGGTTAAAGAAGGGGTCGAAAGCGCTTGCGACAATGAAAATTTTGGAAAAGTTTTGTCCTTCCTTACTCTGACCAAATGTAAAAACGTAAGAACGAGAGAAAAAATAAATAAAAAATTAATTTAATTAAAAAACATTCCTTGTCTGCTGTATTTAATGAAATATGTTTAGAAGAAAGGTTACTGCCCAAATATACTTTAATATATATAACCTACACAGTATGCTACAAGTTATTCAAACGACCTTTGAATTCAGAGTTGTCCTTCTCCAAGACCGATCGCCATCTAAACGTATAGGACCCAGTGTGTCCTACTATTTACCCATGACGGTGAGGGGGTGAGAGATGGATTCGTACCATTCCGAAGGTCCGAAAATCACCATATCCCCAGAACACGCTACTTGCTGTTTTTTTTTTTTATTATTATTACCTTTTTCCAAAAATCAAATCCCAGTTGAAAGGAACAAAATTTCAAGACGTTGAGGTAATCCAAACGAATGAGACAAGGCAACTCCTCGCTAATCCCCAAAACGAAGTTTCAGGAACGCTTCCATCAATGGAAACTGCGCTGTATAAAGTGTGTTTCTTTAGACTATTTCGAAGGAGATTAAATGCCAAATTGATATGTGTTGTAGTTTTCTTTTTATAGCACCAGCCCCCATACATTTTTTATCAGACCTCGTATACATATGCATATATATGCATTCGAAGATATATCCACACACACACACACACACACACACACACACACACACACACACACACACATACACATAAATACATACATACATAAATATATATATATATATATATATATATATATATATATATAGATAGATAGCTTCGATTCGCGGGTGAGACGACAACTTCGAAGGAGAGTAAATGCCGAATTGATATGTGTTGTAGTTTTCTTTTTATAGCGCCAGTCCCGATACTGTTTTTTTGGGGTTTTTTTTTATCAGACCTCATATGTAATTATATACGTGTATATAAATCTAAAGGACATCATCCGATCTTTTTACTTGCATCCAAATTATTGAAACGTACTCAGTTTATTCAAATTGAATGATGTTTACTTTGTTAAAGAAAAAAAAAACTTATTATTAAAATAATCCTTCCGTAAAATATCTTAGATGCGCAGTTTCCCACCAAAAATTGCCATAACGTATGAGAATTGCTCGCATATTTTTGCGTCTCTATCCATTACAGCATTTTGTGATTGTGTTACAGATCTTTTCCGGGATAGGATACAGACAGAGACGCATCACATCCCTTATTTATTTGCACTATTTTACGATAAAATTAATGTGACGCTGAACTCTTCAGCTGTTTGTGAGTTCCTGGAAATATGCAGGTTCATCAGTTACAGCCTGTGGTTTACTGACGAATAAAACGTTTATTTTTCAACATCATTTGTCAATGAACTGGAGGGAGTTCCACATGCGAGAAGTGCGAGACATGAAGCAATTGGAGTAGAAGAGACGGCTACATGTAACAGTTTCGACAGTGAAAGGGTGTGAGCGAGATGCCAGTCTAGTAGAACGCTTAAATTCGTGAAGTCTGGGAACCAGCGGAAGCAGCTCCTCGGAGCAATTACCATGAAAGTATTTGTAAAAAAGACAGAGAGAGGCGACGGCACATCTGTGAGAGAGCGACTGCAGACGAGATGCCAGATCAGGGCCAATTACATTGCATATCTGCCTCTGGGCCTATCAAGAACCCCGAGGCAAACAGAAGGGGCTCCAGACCATATATGGCAGCAATACTCCATGCAAGGATAAATGGTTGATTTGTAGATTTGAAGGATCTCCTTAAAATCTACAAATCAACCATTTGCCCTTGCACGGAGTATTGCTGCCATATATGGTCTGGAGCCCCTTCTGTTTGTCTCAAGGTTCTTGATAAAGTCCAGAGACGGATATGCAGTGTAACATTAATATTTGAAGTAAAATATAATATAAACAGAATAAAATTAAAAAAAAAGCCTGTCAAAATACGAAAAATTTATAAATTAATACAGTAAATAAATATAAATATGTGTAGCACATATATATATATATATATATACATACACACATATATATATATATATGGATTGAGAAATCGTAGAGCCGAGTTCGAATTCCAGTCGAATAAATTACATTCACTTACGTGCTAATACCCTTGGGAAATGTATTAATCCTCTTTTTCGCCCTCCGGCTATGGGCAAATTGCAAAACAGACTGGGTTCTATAGCCTTGGATGGCAACTAGTCTAGGAGAAGGACAACTCTGAATTCAAAACCTGCGGAAGGTGTTTTACGGACCATGTGGCATCTCGCCATTTTATATCATTAACTTTACTAATCTACTTTTGTATGAATAATTCATTGTAATATATATATATATATATATATATATATATATATATATATATATATATATATATATATATATAATTTATTTTGTTTAAACGTTTTTTTTATGGACACTCATATTGAAATAGGGGGTCTGTTTTTTTTTAAGTAAACTATTTTTTATCAAACTACGTCTACCTGAATATCCGAGAAATCTTGTCAAAATATATATATATATATATATATATATATATATATATATATATATATATATATATATATATATATATATATTGTTATTATGAGTAGTTTCATGACACAGAAGGTTGTGAGGAGCCATAATCTATCTCCTGAAGGGCACGGCACATAGAAACACACACACACACACACACACACATACACACACACACACACATATATATATATATATATATATATTATTTGATGACAAGCCGTATAATATTTTCGTGGCAGGCATAGGAAGGTAGGTGTCTCCATGTTTATTTAATTTCGAATAGTTTCGTTTTGGGATTGGCCTAAGCTGTCACATAAGAATATCTTCAAAGAAAAGTTCCCGTTAATAGAATGACGAATCTGATTTCGCGATCAGATAGAACAAGTTTTCTTGAACACGTCTCACCACTTATCGGGGCTGAAGTGAACACTGCCGGGCTTACAGTACAAGTGGATGTTTGCGCCTACCGTAACGCCATGATTAGACTAAATTAAAACCAATACTTCCTTAGCCTACATAAGCACTATCAGATATTTTTTGTTTTCTTATATTCGACACCATCACTTGATAAGACACCAGAAGTGTTGAAACAAAATGGCTATTTTTGTAGTGATTTTATAACATATTTATGTTATTATTTTCGAATAAAGAATTATATTTGCTCTACTATGTACTGAGCACTCTTTTAAGAATAGCATTTGTTGCTTATAGGAAATTATTCCGTATACACCAATCATATACTTGGCATATATATATATATATATATATATATATATATATATATATATATATATATATATATATATATATATTTTATTGACAATATATTTCATTCAGAGAGATAGGATGATCCTATATATAACAGCCAATTGCGCTAATGCAAAGCTCTTCAGTAAAATGAATTATAGCTTCTGACTGATTGACGTTTATTTACATATGGTAGAATTAGCTGTTTCTCTCTGCCGGGTGATGATAGCTTAGTGATAGAAACTTTGACTGACACCAAATCGGTCAGGTTTCGGTCCTGCCTTGAGGCATTCGGATGTTTAGTCGTACTGAGGAGGTGTAATACAGCGAAACACTAATTTTTGAGAATAATATATACATATATGTGTGCGTGTGTGTGTGTAACATAATATGTATATATATATACTTTATTTTAGGATATTACATGAAAAAGAAGTCAAAATTGCTGCACAATTGCACTCGGGTTTCGATACAGTCGTATTTCGATGCAGTCATATTGAGGCATCTCATCAGGCAATTGTAAATTACTGGCGAGTGAACCATTTATTGTGATTTAAAAGCCTTTAATTAGATTTAATTTATTTAGATTTAAAAGACTTTTACATCTAAATAAATCGTTCATTCGCCAGTAATTTCCAATCGCCTGATGAGATACGCATCGAAACATGAATGCAACTGTATAGCGATTTTAACATGTTTTCGATGTAATATCCTAAAATAAAGAATATTACTCTACTTTATATTGAGCCCTCTTTTTTAAATAAAATGTTACGAACGTCGGTATTGTACTCTATTCGTTCTCATCTTACCTGGATATATATATATATATATATATATATATATATATATATATATATATATACTTTATATGCTTTATTTTAGGATATTACAACAAAAAACATGTCAAAATCGCTACACAATTGCAGTCAGGTTTCGATGCGTGTCATTGCATCTAATCAGGCGATTGAAAATTACTGGCGTGTGAACTATTTATTTAGATTTAATTCTAAACAAATCGTTCATTATTTATCGCCTGATGAGATGCGATGACACGCATCGAAACACGATTGCAATTGTGTAGCAATTGTGACATGTTTTTCCATGTAATATCCTAAAATAAATGATATTGCTCGACTTTGTATTGAGCCCTCTTTTGAATTAAATGTTACGAACGTTGGAATTGTACACTATTCGTTCTTTCTCATCTTATCTCTCTCTCTCTCTCTCTATATATATATATATATATATATATATATACATATATATATATATATATATATATATATATATATATATATATATAGAGAGAGAGAGAGAGAGAGATCAACCGGATTTCAGGAGCATATATATATTGAGCCACAGACAGACTGTTTCGTTGTATCACTGCTCCTCAGTGTGGCTTGACATCCGATTGCTTGAACCCGACAGATTTGATATCAGTCAGGTATGTTACCTCTAGGTTATCGTCGCACGGTAGAAAAGGCTATTTTAACGTTTTTCTTGAAGAGTAATGCTTAATAGCAGTAGAAGCTGCTGCTTTATATATATATATATATATATATATATATATGTGTGTGGGTGTGTGTGTATATATATATATATATATATATATATATATTCTTCAAGAGGTGAGAGCAAGATCTAAAAGGTAAGCCAATCTAGCAGTGATCTCATCTCACAATCCTCACACTTGCTCCATATGTGGCCTTTTTTTTAAAATCACTAGCGGGTCTTAAATGCCACTTAAGATTATCGCACAAAATTTCATAACTGAATCAATAAGCTGTCAGATCCTCATACGTCGAAATCGATGGGAGAGTGTCCATTATATATATATATATATATATATATATATATATATATATATAATCCTAATAAAGGTGATAAAGTAAATGAAACTGAGAAAACATTATCCGGGGCAATAAAAGAACAACATTCCAAGAGAGACAAGATAGGCGATACATTTTAATTTTTGAAATTGTAGTTTACATGAAAGCAAGAAGCCGCTAGAAATTTCCACAAACGATTATGAACTGTTAGGACTTAAGGTTGCATCTAGCAATTTCCACATTAAAATGATAAGACATATCTACCAATCTAGTTGTGCGATTAAATTTAATAAGTCGAAGCATCAAAGAATAAAAATGACGCTAAAGACACGGAAATAACATGTCAAATTTCATTATAATTAAAAAAAAATTTGAAGGACGACCTTATTTTCAACTAAGTCTACAAATTACAAAAAAAAAAAAAAAATAAAATAAAATAAAAATCCTGAATCCCTAAATCTTATTACTTCCAGTATTTAGATTATTCGGACTTTTATCCTCATCTTCATTGCCATATTCACAACGTTTCGGCCGTTGTACGCTCCGGCCTTCTTCAGGTGGTTGTATCTCTGTGATGAGGTATTATGATTACTTTCATTATTTACATTATTCGGACTATTATTATCCTCACCTACATTGGCATATTCACAACGTTTCGGCCGTTGTACGCTCCGGCCTTCTTCAGGTGATTGGATCTCTGTGATGAGGTATTATGATTACTTTCATTATTTACATTATTCGGACTATTATTATCTTCATCTACATTGCCATATTGGATTTCTGAGATGAAGTATTATGATTACTTGCGTTGTTTACATTTTTCGAACTGTTATCCTCATCTTCATTGCTATATTCTCGAAGCTTCGGCCGTTGTACGCTCCGGCCTTCTTCGGGTGACTGGAATTTCGATCAAACCGTTTATTTCGTCCGCTGGAATAGATTGCTCTTGTTCCACGTGCCTCTCCTGGATGTCTCAGTTATTTCCCTTTAACTCAACTCTCCAAGTTTTGGTTCACCACTGCTATGGCCTGGTATTGAACTCACAACTCTTTAGATCTACGTGTCATAGCCCAATGGATAAAGACGTTGGTTAAATTCCGTGACATGACCCAAAAAGTTGTGAGTTCAAATAATGTAAATAACGCAAGTTATGATAATAACTCATCTCACAGATATAGACACCTAAAAAAAACGTCTTTATCCACTGGGCCATGTGACCTTGAGGGTTTGGTTTGAAATTCCAATCACCCGAAGAAGGTTGTGAATATGGAAATGAAGATGAAGATAACGGTCCGAATAATGTAAATAATGTTTGTAATCATAATACCTCATTTCAGAGATATAGACGGAGGAATAGACAAAGAAATATGACATAAAGGCCGGAGCGTACAACGGCCGAAACATTGTGAATATGGCAATGAAGATGAGGATAACAGTTCGAATAATATAAATAATGCAAGTAATCATAATACCTCATCTCAGAGATATAGACAGAGGAATAGACAGAGAAATATGACATAAAGGCCGGAGCGTACAACGGCCGAAACGTTGTGAATATGGCAATGTGGATGAGGATATCAGTCCGAATAATGTAAATAATGCAAGTAATCATAATGCCTCATCTCAGAGATATACACAGAGGAATAGACAGAGAAATATGACATAAAGGCCGGAGCGTACAACGGCCGAAACGTTGTGAATATGGCAATGAAGATGAGGATAACAGTCTGAATAATGTAAATAAATCAAGTAATCATAATACCTCATTTCACAAATATAGACACCTGAATTTTATGATCAATGACTTTTAACTGCAGCCTAAAGTAGGACAATAATATTTTCCTCTCTGCTTTACACTAGTATTGTCCAAAATCATGGCTCTCCAAAATTTCCTATCACTTTTGGTTTAGATTTTTATCCTTGCTAAGCCACCGCCACTAGTTCCGCCATTCACACTAGCTCATCAGCTAGGTTGCCCCCCCCTATCTCTGTTGCCCTCAGTATGACCTGTGACGCCTTTGTTTACCACGCCTTCCTTCCTCATTAAATGTTCAAGGAATTTCACCTATCTCTCCCTGTTTCCGAGCATAAGTGCTTTTGTGCTGCTATGTTCTTTATGACATCTTCGTTGCTTACTCACTCCGCATTCTCAGTATCCTTCTGTAGAACAACATTTTCAGCCATTGTTCAGCATTCACTGCCATATAGGTAAATGACGCAGTCATTCGAATCCGAGGGTGACAGTCTAGCTAATTCCTATGGCAGACGCCCACTCAGACACATTTGTCTTTGTTCAACACCCACGTATACTACGTATGTTAGCTTTCTCACCATGAGACCCGGTTTGAAATCTCACCTTCTTGAAGTCATCAGTATGAAGGAGGCGATCCTAGCGGACCTTAGTTACAGTTCCTGGGAAAGAGAGCCTTGTCTAGCGTGATCAACAGTCTGAACAAGTCCAGCACACTCAAACCCTAGGTCACAATGACTTGTCATTTCGTGCTAGCACAGCTGTCGACAGCACCCAAGGGTCCCATCTACCTAATTTCACTCACAAGGCTTGGGTCAACTCGTGTTAAGGTTTTCAGGCACTTTTTAAATGTGCCGCACGCTGGGATCGTCTTTTCCAGACCGATAACATAAAGCAAGTGCGATTCGAACCCGGGTCTTATGGTCAGAAAGCGAACATTCTAACCACTTAGCCTCGTGTCATATAAGAGGATGGATATTACATAAGTACATTCAGTACCCCCCTTTTTTTTTCTAACTAATTTTATTGTTTTTCAGCATTTTGCTTAGATTCTGGAAAACATTTTTCGCTTGTCTACTTCGTGTTCGGATTTCGGTGTCACGTTTTCGATCCTCTGTTAAAAAAACTCCCAAATATTTAAACGTCTGTGCTTGCTTGATGTCGACATCTTCAATTTTTAGCTCGCAACTTGAACTTTTAAACGCTGATTAGTATACTTTCCATAGTTATTCCTTTCTTCATGCTTTCCTTCTCTACTCTGTCTAAGAGGTCATGTAGTTTTATTTACGTGACTGCCATCAACATTATGCCGTCTGTTTATCTTATAGAGTTAAGATTAAGGCTCCGATAACAAATCATGGTAGGGTCTCCAGTTCCCTTGGGATAGCCTCGTTGTAGGGAAGAAGACACATCCTTGTCTTATGGCCCTTTCTGTTTTTGTGTAGCTACTCAATTCATTTCCTACCCGTATTCCGGAGGATTGTTCCCACTATAAAATCTTGCTTATTCTAACATCATTTTCCAAATGGGTATAGCTTCCTTAGCAGTTCAAATAGATCCTTGTGCCATACTTAGTCAAATGTTTTTGTGTAATCTATAAAACGTAAATGTACATCGTTTGGGATTTGTATTGCTCTTTCTGGCATCATTTAAATCATGAATATTACATTTCTTGTTCCAGTGCCCTTAACAAACCCGCACTATTCTTGTCCTATTTCCAGTCTAATTTTGCTTCGGGCTCTATTCTTCAGGATTCGTATGATTAGTTTGTTTATGTCGCTCAATAAACTTTTAATGCCAAAAGAAAAAGATTGAACCATGCACCTTTTTAGGCGCCATTCTAACACTTTCCCAACTGGATTATTTGGAATTACGAGTAAGAGTCTGATAGTTTTATCTATTGCTTTCTCTTTATTTTTGCAGCTATCCTATCCCATCCGAAATAATAATCCTGTTGAAAGCCTTTGCCGTAATCTATAAAACATAAGTGCACATCCTTTTAGATTTGTATTGCTTTTTCTGGTATCATTCTAATCATAAATAATGCATTTCTTGTTCCGGCGTCATTATAGTAGGCTTTAGAACAACATTATCACACACACATGCATATATATATGTATATATATATGTGTGTGTGTGTGTGTGTGTGTGTGTGTGTGTAAGCAAATATATGGATATAGATCCGACAGTATGAAGAAAAATATACTGAAAAAAACAAACAAAGCATAATATCTATCTCACGCACGGTGAACACTAGACCTGGCTTCTTTAATATTTCCCCTTTTCTAGCAAGATTAATGCTCGACAAACGTACATATAAGTTTTAGATCAAAAATAAAATTCTTTTCGTTTTTCATTCAAAATATACAAATTTTAGGAATACGTTTCCACAACATCGCCCACGTGATGACGACGTGATCATATTTAAACGGAACGCTGATAAAAGATTTCAGTTATCTGTTTGGATTGGTATTGCTTTTATGTCCATCGTCTTTTTCATGTTGAATTGTATATGGTCTATGTTAATTATGTTTTATAAATATGTCCTGAAGATGGTCTATTAGACCGAAACGTCCGACGTTGACATTAAACATTAAAACAGCATAATCGCATATTAGGATTTTTGTTTGTTTTTTCAGTATATTTTTCTTATATATATATATATATATATATATATATATATATATATATATATATATGTGTGTGTGTGTGTGTGTGTGTGTGTTATCTTTTAAGGGATACACGTGTTTATGTGTGTGTGTGTGTGTGTGTGTGTGTGTGTGTGTGTGTGTGTGTGTGTATATAAACGAAAGAGTGTGTGAAACACAGGGTCACAAACTCACATCAATCCAACCAAATACATATATATATATATATATATAATTATTTCTTGGAAATTTATGACATAAATATGTTATAAAATCATTACAAAAATAGCCATTTTGTTACAACACTTCTGGTGTCTTATCAAGTGATGGTGTATATATATATATGAAGAAAAATTTGGAAAAAAACAAACAAAAATCCTGAAAATTTTCAGTTATCTGTTTTGGAAAAGACTTGTGGTTTATGTCCATCGTCTTTGTCAAATTGGACTGAATTGTATTTTAATGAGTATTGTCTTGAAAAAGGTTTATTAAACCGAAACGTCAGACGTCGACATTTCATTCATTTTAAACAAACATAATTGCATTTAAGGATTTTTTTTTTTTTTTTCCAAATTTTTCTTCATTCTGTCGGATCTATATCCATTTACATTTTTACATATATATATATATATATATATATATATATATATATATATATATATATATATATATATATATATGTGTGTGTGTGTGTGTGTGTGTGTGTCTTAACAATATATATATGTCTTATTAGTATATATATATATATATATATATATATATATATTATCAAGATCTTATATATATATGTGTCTTATGAAGTGATGGTGTGTGTGTATATATATATATATATATATATATATATATATATATATATATATATATATGTTACTGTAGACAGTACTGTTTCGCTGCATCACAGCTCTTCAGTGCGTCTAGACAACCGAATGCCTCAAGCCCGGAACGAAGCCCAACCGATCTGCTGTCAGTTAGAGCTTCTACCGCTGAGCCATCTTCACTCGCCAGAATGAGTCAGTCAAATATAGTGTATTGTTTTTACAAGCGTATGTAAATATAAATATAAAAGTGAACATTGAAGTCAACACTCAGAGGCGACAGGGTGTTTCATGCTGGACGCAATCGTCAGGCCACCGATTGCGTTCAGCTTGAAACAGACTATCGCCTGTGAGTGTTGACTTCAATGTTCACTTTTATATATATATATATATATATATATATATATATATATATATAGGAATTGTACTCGTTCAAAGGAAATAAGAAAACAGAAGAAAGTCAGCAAGATTGTGAGATTGAATTTTTTGTATTTTATCGAGACGGAAGATTAAGATATGAGAGGAATTCAAGCATTTCTATTTGCTTTTGTCTTCTATCGTATTTTATTTCTTATATGATTTAAAGTAATTTGAGTTCATGCGCACATTAGAACCTGTCTGTTCGAATAAAGACAGGATCAAGTATAAATAACCCATTAAAACTAATAACAAGCTCGGAGAATTAATGCTAATTAACAATGCCTCATCATTCTTCGTTAGAAGCGTAAAACAATTAAACTCGGGAAGATAAGAACGCACATTGAGATGTGCGCGTTTTGAGACTAAGAACTATTGAAAGTGCTCGAAAGAAAAATGAAAAATAAAAGTTGGTAATTAGTAGAAGGAACTAATAATAGATTGCTGATTTGTAACCACGTGGCTTCTCATTCTTGTCTCTGTGAATTTTGGATTGCAATTAACGAAGGAGAAACACATTAACTGACTCGGTAATCGTTGTCCGTCCGAATGGATTGATTTTGTAATTGTCGATTAATTCTTGAATAGGAAGAGATCAGAAGTAGAGTTGAAGAAGGAATAAAAAAAAAATGAATAAAAATCAGTGATTAGAATTGTCAGGATGTGATTCAAATTTTTTGCTACTTGAAATTGATCCAAACCTCTTAACCTTCTTTTACTACACAAATTTCTAGTTTGCTTGCTGTCGTATTCGCAATTCGTCTTATTTATTTTTTTCAATTTTTATAAAAAAAAAAAAAAATGACACCAACTTTCCCTCCTTCTCTCCTCATCTGTTTGAGACTTTGATCTTTCTCTTCCTCCGCCTCATCTTTTTCTAAATTTAACTTGTTTAATAAAACCGGAATTTGTTTTATAGACCTTTCAATGGTCGCTCCTTATTTCATTCTATTTATCAGGCACTCTTCTTTGTTTTTAGGCGTCTGTTTTACTTGGCTTTCGCGCACCGATGGCTTCGCCTGCTCTCCGCCTTGCTCTCCACGTGTTAGCGACAGCCGCTGACAGATAAACGCTGAGTGTCGTTTCCGTCTGAGTTTTTCCTGTTTACAGGTGGAACGCTTTTCAATTGAAAAACGAAAACGTCATGATGCCGGAAGCTGGCGGCGGGAATTGACGAACACGTGATACGTGAATACAAACAGTCGTAGAAGAAGATGAGAGATTGCGTCTGATCTAATACGAGACCAGAAGGAGGGTGGGAAAAGAAAAGGAAAATCAACTGAGAGAAATAAGCAGGAAGAGACGTGTAGAAACGGGATAGCATAATGTTCTGCTATCTCGTAGACTAATTCGCTAGTGTCGGGAGTAAGACACCATGTGATTGCCTCATTAATGCGAAGAGCTGGCAGTGTAAACGTTTCTATTTGTCCAGTGTTACGTCTCTTCATCACGCAGCAGGTCATGGATCGCCACAGCTTCCTTTTCTTTAATATACGTGAATTTTTATGCATTCGTTTGGACGATATTGGTTGATTTCTCCACAGCTTGGAATTCAAAGTTTTCTTCATTTAGACAGGGTACAACCAAGCCTAGAGTGCACATATTTAACATATTTTTTTAATTAAATACTATAACTTTCAGGAAGGAAGGAGACGATCGTGTCTGTCTACAGATTCCTGTTCTTCATTATCTGTGAATTTTCATGACTTCTTGGGGAAAATAATGAAATGGTTTCTTGATGACTTCTGCACGGTTTTGAATACAAAGTAACGCTTCCCTTAAACTGCCAGCCATACAAGGCTAAAGAGAACAGTATACCTTGTTACTTAATTCATATAAAGAGATGAGAACGATGCAAACCATTCCCAAAGATATTAGTAAAAAAATGAACACAATAGGCTAAAACGGAATTTGAACTCGGTTCGTCGACTCCCTTTTTTTGAAGCGATAATCGTTACGCCGTCCGTACATGCACAGTATCATGGTAAATGTTACGGTGAGTAACATGTTAATGTAAGTAAAATGTTAATGTAAATAAAATCTTAATGTAGGTACAAAGTGAGTCACAATTTTGTTAACACTCGTATGAGAGGAAAAACAAAAAACCAGCGATCAACAATACAATTAAGTGCCTTGACACACATTTCACAGAGAAGGTTTGGCATTACACATTTTACTCTGTCCTTGAGTTCTTTGATGTCTCTAACTTTTTTGCTATACACACGATCTTATATCATGCGCCATAACCAGAAGTCAGAGGGTGTAATTGGCCCATATTTCTTTACATCTCCAACGGTGACTGCAAATGTCTACTTACAAATGCTGCAAAAGTTTTCCATTGATAACATAGCCCTACAAATCAAACGAACAGGGTATTTCTAACAGGATGGTGCACCGCCTCATTTTACCCGTACTGTCCGAGCTTGTCGCGATCAAAGTTTATCAAATTGTTGGATAGGTCGCGGTGGACAGTTGACATGGCCAGCACACTCCCACTGAGATGGCACCCTGTGAATTCTGGTTATGTGGTATGATAAAGAATCGCGTGTGATTCATAAGTTGTATATCGATCTGAGTAACCTGCTTTAAATTCTGAACTGAACCCTTTATTTAATGTACGGGGTTCTCGTTTCACTGCCCATGTCTAGGGATTTTTATCGTCTATTTCTTATTTTTAGTCCTGTTAAATTATTGCGCGTCCATTCACCAGGTTCAAGTAGACACTGCCCAGCCCTGGGATTGAACTCATACATATATCACAAAATTCACAATCCAACACTTTAATGCCATGACAATTCACTGTACGGTGGGAATTGAAGTTAAGGTATTGTCCGGTGAAGATTGGTTTGTGATTTTCGGATGTTTTGAGTCCGTTCATTGGAAGGCTAACTGATTTTTATTTTCTTCTTCTGTTGTGTCTTTGTTGAAGTTATAGTTTGGAATACAGTTTGGGTTAAGAAATTGTAGGATATTATATGGACTAATGTCATGAATGATATCTGTCAATATTTATGATGTATTATGTACATTATTTACATTATTCGGACTAGCGTCCTCATCTTTGTTGCCATATTTATTACAACGTTTCGGCCGTTGTACGCTCCGGCCTTCTTCAGGTGATTGGAATGTCGAACTAAACCTTTTATTTCGCAAACTGGGGTGGACTGTTCTAGTTCCACGTGCCATGTTTAATGGATGTCAGTTATCAGTTATCTTCTGTTAATTCCCCTCTCCAAGTTCTCCACTGCCTTAACCGGGTATTGAACTCACACTCTTTGGGTCCTGTCACTGGATCTAACTGACGCCTTTATCCACTGTGCCATGTGTCCTTGAGAACAGTGGATAAAGGCGTTAGTTAGATCCAGTGACAGGACCCAAAGAGTTTGAGTTCAATACCCAGTTAAGGCAGTGGAGAACTTTATTTTTCCAACCACCTGAAGAAGGCCGGAGCGTACAGCGGCCGAAACGTTGTAATAAATATGGCGACAAAGATGAGGACAATAGTCCGAATAATGTAAATAATGTCATGAATGAGTTCATTTATGTTGGTTGCTTGGTTGGTTTTGTTTAGCGGCATATCAACATCTCTATGGGTTTTAAATAAAATCTAAATATTTTGAACGCAACTTTATGCCTTCAACTACAGATAAAATGTATTGTTGGTCATTTTACTATAAATAGGTATTGTTGGTAATTTTTTTACAGAAAATTGTATTGCTAGTATTTTTACTATAAAAATGTATTTTTATACTTTCATAGTGTTCACTATTTGCCTATAGGTGGGACCCTAACAGGTGCTGCCACCGCGGATCAGGATGAATCTGGGAACAACAATTTCTCGTTTGTAAAACTCTCTTCCAGTTTCTTGCGTCTCTGGCATCAACAATCTTCAAAAACTTAATTGCAGCGTCACTCGGCGTCTTCTGTCCTCGTGAATTCTGTTCTTTTATTGTCCTTTCTCCCCTTTGATTTTCTAATTCTCTTTCACTGCCAGTTACATCTTGCGGCTTAGTAGCATTATCGCCTTGCTTGGGATGAAATAATTAAAAAAAAAAACGATATAAAGGTAAAAAAAGCCAATAGAAAGATGACGTTTAACAAGCACGGCCAAAATTTAATATTATATTAAAAACTAGCAGGCTTCGTCCGCTCGCTATCGCTTCGCAAAGAAAGATGTATCCACTATTTGAAATCTTTGAAACAAAAATAAACATTTCATTGATAAATTGGTTGTGGGCATGAAAGAAAACATTTGTATTTATTCAGATAACTAAACATTAGAATTTTAGCCATTTTTAAACAAATGAAACATGGGGAAACTGAATAACATTTAACAGGTGTTAACAGAAAATAAAATACATGTATTTGCATGAATGAAAAACATAATGGTGAAAAAATTGAAATCAAAATGAAGTAAAATGCAAATTCCGAAACATTTTCTGCACTATATAAGACAATATTCATAAACAGAATTATTTTTGATATGAAAATGAAAACAATCCTCGAGTAAAAGAACACTAATGAAGGACAGCTAATTAATGAAATATCCTTTTTAAAATCAATATGCAAATTTATTTAAACCTGAAAAGTGATATCACCACGAAGTAGATAATATATAATACAGATATAAAACTCAGCATTTAGTGTGTAGAGGTGGGGCCTTTTAACCCCCGAATTCGTGGAGAATTCAGCTCAAGTATAGCATTTATTCATACAGATATATATGTTTAGCGCTATCTTGAATAAAAAAGGGTCTGCACAGACCCGCCATACCAGGTGATCAAACACCGAAATCTGAGCATCTTAACTGGCTGGTAGCATAACTGCGTCTCTGTGCAATAACGAACGCCTTCAGGCAACTGATTAAACACTGGACCGATTTTTACCTGCTTTAATATTAACATATTAATCAATGTGTATTTTCAGCGGGCGCCCTGCTTGGGACAGTGGTCGGCATGTTTGTCCCTGTATGAATTTCTTGTATAAGGAGATATCATTATTTGTCTTCTTTACACGCGGACTATCGTCCATATCTCCGTTGTTATTATCACGACGTTTCGGCCGTTGTGCTCTACGGTTTTCTTCAGGTGTCGTCCATCCGGGTAACTTTCAGGGAATTGCGAACTAAATTCTGTATTTAATCTACGGGTGTAGATTGTTCCACTGAAAATATCTCAGAATATCTCGTCTAGTTCTAATTTCGTTTTGTTTTGGTTTGTTTACTGCATATCAACACCTCAATGGGTTATTTAATGGGGGACAAGAATTTTATTGATGGTAATATTTTTATTCCTCCAAAGTGTATTACAGCTAATATTTTTTCTTTCCTCCAAAATGGATTGCTGCAAATCTTTTTATTCCTTCAAAATGTATTACTGCTAATATTTTTTCTTTCCTCCAAAATGTATTGCTGCAAATATTTTTATTCCTCCAAAGTGTATTACTGCTAATATTTTTTTCTTTCCTCCAAAATGTATTGCCGCAAATCTTTTTATTCCTTCAAAATGTATTACTGCTAATATTTTTCTTTCCTCCAAAATGTATTGCTGCAAATATTTTTATTTCTCCAAAGTGTATTACTGCTAATATTTTTCTTTCCTCCAAAATGTATTGCTGCAAATATTTTTATTCCTTCAAAAGTGTATTACTGGTAGTATTTTTCCCTTCAAAAATGTATTACTGGTAATATTTTTTCCCTTCAAAAATGTATTGCTGGTAATATTTTTTCTTCAAAATATATATGCATATATACATACATATATCAAAATAATAATATGGAACAGTCAGATTTATAATCTACAGTTCTTTAGCATTTATTTTTAAATAACCAGTGCTCAGTACACAGTAGAACATATTATAATATTTGAAGGAAGACAGATGTTGGCGCCACCTTAATTTAAAATCATTTTTAGTGTTACCAATATAAAATTTAACACACACACACAGACACACACACACACACACATATATATATATATATATATAAATAAATAAATAAAAAAGTAATGGAAATTAGGGGGATTTGAGATAATTATAATTAAGTAATTTATCGGGTCTAGAAGAAACCTCAGCAGAATGCAGAAAACACTGGACGGCCGTTTCGTCTTATATTTGGGACTCATCAGCAGTGCGCATCCACTACCGAGAATTGAAAACCGGACAGTTACGTTATCAGGCAAAACGTCATACCAACTGTTCCAAGGGGCCTCGGTGACAAAGAGGTGGCGATTCAACCAACGCTTTTATCCACTGTGTAACAAGAACACAGTCAATAAAAGCGTTGGTTGATTCCTCAAGTGCAAATAAGAAAATATTGGTAGAGAACTTACAGTTATATCAAATCAAATTAAATATTTCTTTTGACGGTAGATAAATAAAAAAAAAACTCTCAACAGGGACACACATTTATTATTCAATTTTTAAAATCATTTCACCGCAAGTAAGGCAATAGAGCCACTAAGATGCAAGGGACTACTGGGAGTGAAAGGAAAACTGAGAGGATAGTAAAAAGAATAGCAGTCAAGGAGAAGAAAGATGTCGATTGGCATTGCATTAACGTTTGTGAAGGTCAAAGTGACTGGAAAGCAAAAGCAAGAAAAAGAGTTCCACAAGCGAGAAGTGCAAGAGAAGAAACTGTTAGCATAGAACTTACGGTTACATCTATCAATTTCAAATGATGAGACTTTGCTGCCAATCTCGTACTACGCTTAAATTCAACTTTAGTTTTTCAATGCTAAATAGTATGTGACGTTGTGTTTTTATATCTTTTATGAATTAAACTTAATTCGTGCTTTTTTTTTCTATTCATATTCTGTTGTCCTTACATATAATTATTCTTCCAAGCTAACTATTGCTATTTGAACATAAAATTAGAATAATCTAGCCGGAAATGAATCTTTTCAGAAAAACTGGATTTTTCGACCATCGCGCGGATCTAAACGTGGCACACGCTGACCGTTTCTTAACTAATAGATCACTGATCAAATAGCAAAAAAAGAGGTAAATATGTATAACTGTTGCCCACTCATGCGCAGAACAAAACAAAATAAAGAAAATTCGGGAAGACGAGGCGCACAATTGTCAATATCGTTAGATTCTATTAAATATAATACGCATCTTCATTTTGTTGCTGTATATTACGCTCTGAACATTTTTTCTTGTATTTTATGTTTCCGTTTTTCGTTTTTCCAGCCATTTTTTCTTCCTCCTAAATTTCCCTTCTCTTTCCTTTCTTTTGATAGGTTTCATTCTTTTCTCATTCCTTTATTTCTATTTTTATCAAAGGAATGAAGAGAGATAAACATCTCGCTTCATCTGTTTATTTATTTGTTTCCTCTCTTTTCTTTCCATTTCACCATATTTTCTTTCTTTTCATTTTTCTTCTTCCACTCCTTTTCTTCTTTTTCCCTTTTGCTAATGTTTCGTTTTCTTTCAAAATCTCTTTTTTTCTATCTTTTTTCTTTTTCCTATCTTTTTCCTTCTTTTTTCTTTCTTTTTCCTTCTTTTTTCTTTCTTTTTCCTTCTTTTTTCCTTCGTTTTTTCTCTTTCTTTTTATTTATTGCTTTTCTTCTTCATTGTTTTTCTTACTCTCCTTTTCTAGGTATTCTTTCCACCTTTTCTTTTCATTCTGTTTCTCGTCTTTATTTTCAATTCCTTTCTTTCTTTCCCTCCTCTATATTTCTCCTTGCTTTCTCTGCTTCCTTTTTTCATCTTCCCACTTTTTCTTTCACTATATTCCTTTCCGTCTTTCTTTTTCCTTTATTTCATTCTTTACCGTCCCTACATCCTCCTATTCTTTCTATCCTTTATCTCCCCCTTCACTTACGTGTATTTTTTTTTGCTTTCATTCATTTCCTTCCCCCTCTTCGTACTTTTTCTTTCACACATTTTTGTCCTAACCTCCTCACTTTATTTTTTCATTCCGGTCTTATCATCCTTAATTCTTTGTTTCATTTATTTTCTTCCTTCATTCTTTCCTTGATTTTCTTTTCTTTTCTTTTCTTTTTTTTTTTTACTTCCCTTCCACTACTCCTGGCTTTTTGTATATATATATCCTTCCTTCCATATATATATATATATATATATATATATATATATATATATATATATATATATATATATATATATATATAATTCAATCTTTGTTTTTCAGTGCATTCTCCCTTTCTTTCCTAACCTCCATTTTTTTTTATTTCTCTTTGCTTTCTGTCTTTTCCTTTCGCAGATCCCACATTTTTACTTTCTTTTTTTTTATCCACTCCTCCTTTTCTCTGCTTGTTACGTTTTACTTACCCCTCCTTTTCCCTCGCTTTTTACTCTTTATTTACCCCCGCTTTTTACACTTTACTTACCCCTCCTTTTCCCCCTTTTTTACTCTTTACTTTTCCTTACCTCTTCTTTTCCTTCGCTTTTTACTCTTTACTTACCCCTCCTTTCTCCCGCTTTTTAATCTTTACTCCTCCTTTTCCCCCTTTCTTATTCTTTACTTTTCCTTACCTCTTCTTTTCCCTCGCTTTTTACTCTTTACTTACCACCGCGTTTTACACTTTACTTACCCCCTCCTTTCCCCCGCTTTTTAATTTTACCTACCCTCCTTTCTCCCGCTTTTTACACTTTAATTACCCTCCTTTTCCCCCTTTTTTAGTCTTTACTTTTCCTTACCTCTTCTTTTCCCTCGCTTTTTACTCTTTACTTACCACCGCGTTTTACACTTTTACTTACCCCTCCTTCCCCCCCTTTTTACTTTTTACTTACCCTCCTTTCTCCCTTTTTTTTACACTTTACTTACCCTCCTTTTTCCCCTTTTTTAGTCTTTTACTTTTCCTTACCTCTTCTTTTCCCTCGCTTTTTACGCTTTACTTACCCCCGCTTTTTACACTTTTACTTACCCCTCCTTTCCTCCGCTTTTTACACTTTACTTACCCCCTCCTTTCCCCCGCTTTTTAATCTTTACTTACTTTTTCTTTCCCCCTTTTTTATTCTTTACCTTTTCCTTACCTCTTCTTTTCCCTTGCTTTTTACTCTTTACTTACCCACGCTTTTTACACTTTACTTAACCCCTCCTTTTCCCCCTTTTTTATTCTTTACCTTTTCCTTATCACTCCTTTCCCCCCGCTTTTTACTCTTTACTTACCCCTCCTTTCTACCGCTTTTTAATCTTTACTCCCCCTTTCTTACTCTTTACTTTTCTATACCTCTTCTTTTCCTTCGTTTTTTACTTACCCCAGCTTTTTATTCTTTACTTACCCCCTCCTTTCCCCTCTCTTTTTACTCTTTACTTCTTTCCTTACCCCTTATTTTTTCTTCCATTCTCACACTTCCTTTTCATTTTATGCACCCACACTCCTTCTTTCATTTATTTTCCTACTTTCTTTCCTGTCTCGCTTTTCTTTATCATCATTCCACCCGTTCATTTTTCTTTCTTTTCTTTTTTCTTCTCTATTCTAACCGAGCCGTCCTTTGGGAAGCTGCAACCGTTAAAAAAAAAAGAAAAGAAAAGGTGAACATTATCAAAATAACACGTCATCACTATTTCGTAGAGTCCTTTCTTCAGTAACACTTCTTGCACTATCAACGCCTGGCTTTATCAGTCACTCTGAGATTGCCTGAACAGTTTCACATTGTTTCCCCCGCCCCCATCTCTCTTTGCGCTTCTACCTTAGGCCCACGATGACGGTAAATGCATTTAGGGTTGGAACAAAAACAGAAATAACCGTTTCTCGTGTACCAAAAGGCAAGGTATATTATGTAATGTTTGAAGTTAGAAATTGCATAACAATTTGACAGGAGGAAAAATACTTATTTGGAAAGGATTTTTATCTCATTATCCAAGATATTTCCACACTTTACATCGCCTCTTTACAATTATGTGTTTACTCTTACGTGGTAATTGTTCTGGAAGCCTTTGCTCAAAAGAAAAAAAAAAAGGTTTGCGTAATTGGCCGATTCTTACGTTTAGAAGTAAAGCAAATCGTCACGACTCTCATAAGCTTTCAATTAATCCTGGAACGAATTCTGTCATATGAAATGTTGATTAGAAAGAATGTATAAAAAAATTCAAATTCATTTATTGTTTTCTTTAAATATACTTAACAAAATATTAATGAAATACAATAAAAAATATTAATATATTAATAAAAATTATTTAATATAGTAATAGACACGACATTGCAAAAAGGGGTGATGTTCGACTATCATTGACATTGATGGAGCCGAATATATATAAAAAAAAACTCACGAAGCAGCATCAAATTGAAAAGAGGCGATGTAAACTTTATTATCATATTTAAGGTAGGCTTAGGTTTGGTTCATTTTGCTTTACGCCACATCAGCCACAATGTGTTATTTAATGCCTACAAGATTTTTAAGATTTAAGGTTCGTATCTATAGAATATATATTATGTCATTAAAGGCAAGAAATTTTTTGTACTATAGGCCATGATAAACTTTAAACAAAAACACGAACACAAGTCGACCGGTTTCGCCCCCTCTCGTCAAAACTGTAAACGGGGAAACAAATTATGAGAATAAAGTCTGTTGGGGATGATGTGAATGAATGGACAGGGAAAAAATATAATAATAAAAGTTATAACACCAAAGATGCTAGAGACACGGCACCGCAAGCCCAAGCAAACAGTCTCTTTGTTTACAAAGAGCGGGTCGCCTGGACCTGATGAATAGTGTCTCCAACACCTTCAGATAGAATGACAAGTGTGCTCTGACCAGAACAGAGAACCAGCTCACACTAAAATCCATAGCACAGGTCAGATTATTTATCAAGTGATCCGCTATAGAAGACCCGTATGTATTTCGAATGGTATCACCAAACAAAAATTTTTTGTTGAGTATTTTAGCAGGCACGTGCTGTTTAATCCTAACATCTAAACACTGTGTCGTTCTACCGATGTAGTCGAGTCCACAACTACATTTAAAATAATGAATAATGGAATTAATATGGGGGGGTAGAACATCTTTACACACAGATGAAAGGAAAGACTTGTTTTGAAAAACAACACGAACGTTGGCTGCATAATAACACTCAGAAGGAAATCCGCTTGGCGAAGGACTCACTAATCCTACCCAACCACGGTAAACGGACATTTACCAATCGTAGCAGGTTTAATAAAGTTAAACCTGGTAGTCTTATCCCGAATAACCGATTGAACAATATCCAACTGATAACCATTGTTCACAAGGATACTAGTTAAACAACTAATTTCCTTTCTCAAGGTGTTATCTGAACAAATCATTAACGCCCTATGAGTCAAAGTCCTAATCAAATTAATCTTTTGTTGTTTAGGACAAAAAGAGTCCCATCGAGAATAGAGACCCGTAAAAGTAGACTTCCTATACGCTGAAGTAATAAACGAGGAAGGCGTTCTGTGAACCAGAACATCTAAGAAGCGCAATGAACCACCGACCTCCTTATCTACCGTAAATTTAAGGGTAGGATGAACACCGTTGAGTAAAGAGAAACATTGATCAACTTCCGATTCAGGGGTAAACATGATTATATATTCTTTGTAATAAACCAGTTTTTATATCAGGTTTCATTGATGTATTTTTTGTAAAGAGGGTTTTTGTCGAGAATCAAATGTATTGTTGGTAATATTTTTTTTCCAAAAATGAATTGATGGTAATTTTTTTTCAGAAATGTATTACTGATATTTTTACTATAAAAATGTATTTTATACTTTCATAGTGTTTTGATTCCAGTTTGAGGATTAACTATTTGCCCATAGCTAGGAGCCTAACAGATCATATTAAAGAAATGAAAGTTTCCTTTTGAAACTATTTTATTTTCAAAATTTAAAAATATATATATATATATATATATATATATATATTACATACGCCTGAGGTATTGTAACTATTTACACTATTTACATTGTTCTGACTGTTGTCCTTATCTTTATTGTTATATTCTCCATATATGGTTGACCATATATGAAGGGAAAAGGAAGATCACCGCTCTCGTTGGGATGAGGGTGAAATAATAAACAGAGAAAACCACTGGAAAATTCGAAAACTAAAGGAACCAGCGCATATACACAAAGATTTTCTAAGCTCACCAAGCAATGACATGAATATAATATGGGAACACGATATACAAAGAGCTAATTAAATTAACAAATTTAAAATTAATTCCCTGAAAGACGAATGAAGGACACATGATCCAGTAGATAAAAGTGCTGGGTGCGGTAAACCAGTGACTTGAAAGCGTTGTGAGTTCAATACCTTGCCACAGCAGAGGTGAATTAAAATTTGAGAGTTGAGTTACTCAATAAAAAAATGGTTGTTGAGATATTAGGTTTATAAGTAAAAATAACTGAAACTGAGATATACAGAAAAGTTATGGCACGGTGGATGAAATAAAGGGTTTGGTTAGAAATTCCAACGTATATCACTTGAAGAAGATCGGAGCGTACAACGGCCGAAACGTCGTGAATATGACAATGAAGAGAAAAACAACAGTCCAAACAATGTAAATAGTTACAAAACCTCATCTCAGAAATATAGACGGATCCTGAAGAAAGGCGGGGCGTACAACGGTCGAAACATCGTGAATATGACAATGAAGATGAGAACAAGTCCGAACAATGTAAATAGAGTAAATAGTTACAAAACCACATCTCAGAAATATAGAGAGATCCTGAAGAAGGGCAGAGCACATAACGGCCGAAACGCCGTGAATAAGAAATAAACATGAGAACAACAGTCCGAACAATGTAAATAATTTACAGCAATCAGAAAGAGCTTTTCATGGAAAAACAACAGTAAAAAAATTAATATTTTGCATGCAGACATAAAAAAAATAATGTACGATCTACTATAATAGTTTAATCTAAAAAATAAACCCCTCTTTAAATAATTGACTCTTAGATCGTATAAATAGTGTAGTCCTCACCATCGTCATCTTCTTTTATACAAGGGTCAGCTGAAAAGTTCATAGGCTGACCAACATACTCTCATGAAATGTCATCAAATGAGGTTTATTTTCCAACATACTTCTATCGGGGTTTCTGTGCTTTGATGAAGATGCTTTCATCCTGTTGGTCCAAAAAGTCAACAGCAGATATGACGTCGTCATCACTGTGATATTGGTCCCTAACCAAGTATTTTTTTCATGTTGGGGGAGAGATCATAATCAATCAGGAAAACGGGGAGGGTGGTCAACCAGTTCAAAGCCACAGTCACACACCGCAGGCATTGAGACCTGTGTGCTGGAACATTGAAACAAGACGACTGTCAATTTTCCTGAGGATTTTGTCTCGAAATACTTTCGTCTCAGCAAATTGGCATAGTGCTCTCCAGTGATGGTATGGCCCTTTTAAAGATTGTCATTCAACACACTACCTTTTGCATCCCAAAAGACTAAGGCTATCATCTTCCCTGCAGATGGAACGACTTTGGCCTTTCTTGGAGCAGGTGAGGGTGGAGTCGTATTTCCAGTTCATGGATTGTCTCTTTGTCTTTGACTTAGTGTAATGAACCCAATACTCGTCCTGGGTTAGGAAACGTTCAAGGAAATCAGCTGGACCTGTCTAAAACAATGTCAGAATTTACCTGATTTAATCAGCCTGGTGCGCTTTTTATCAGGTGCCGGAATCCCTGCCATCTACTGAGCATAAACCTTCGTCATACTAAATTTATTGTGCCGAATATTTTCAAAACTCTCGCATGCTATGCTAATACCATTGGCTATTTGATTTATAGTAAATTGCCTGTCGTCCATCAATACGTGGTGAATACAATCAATGTTTTCCTTGGTGGTGGCAGTTGCAGAACTTCTAAGCATTACTGACCTTTAAGGCCCGCCTTTCCTCTTTTAAATTCAGCTGCCCACTTTCCCACTGTTTATAAAGACGAGGCACCACCCCCAATGTAGAAACCATGTCACCATGAATGTCGTTGGATGCTAAACGCTTTTCTGTAGGTACTTGATAAAACTAAGATGCCAAATTTTGTCCATTTTCAAGAGAAGACGCTTTTGGAGGCTGTTTTGAACATTCAGATATCAGTTTACCTGAAAACAAAAAGCAAACAATGCAGTTATTAATAAGAAAACTTGAAATTAATGCATGAAAGATTTCAAAGCTCTAGCGTCACTCCTTCATAGTCAGCCTATGAATATTGTACCCACCATCATACCTGGAAAGAAACGATGCAGTTATTAATAAGAATGGAAATTAATGCATCCTGTTCAAAAGACAGAGAAGGAATTAGAACCGAACAATGCTTAAAAGCAGAAATGATTATGAGTCCGCGTACACGTATTTAATAATAATAATAATATCCAATTGTTAGCTGTGTAGTAATTTTTGAATTATTTTAAGAATATATGTAAAGAATAGTCTGTTTGGTTTGTTTTGTTTTACGGAATATCAAAACCTCAATGGGTCATTTAATGCCGACAACGTTTTTTTCCTGGTAATACTTTTGTCAAAAATCTATTTCTGTTATTTTTTCCTCAAAAACGTATAGCTGGTAATATTATTTTTCCAAAACGTACAGCAGGTAATACTATTTTTCTAAAACGTATAGCTGATGATGATATTTCTTCAAAAATGTATAGCTGGTGATATTATTTTTTCAAAAAGCGTATAGCTGGTAATATTTTTTCAAAAATGTACAGCTGGCAACATTATTTTTTCAAAATCATATTATCATAGCCCTTGCTGTTGGACGTAGTTTATCGTCATACCCAGGACGCGGAGGTAGTTTATCGTCATACCCAGGACGCGGAGGTAGTTTATCGTCATACCCAGGACAAGATCTGGGTTTGGGGTGCAGTTGGACGTAGTTTATCGCCTTACTCAGGACGCAGATATAGTCTGTGTGTTAACTATTTGCCCATATCTGGGACATTAACAGGTGCTAGCACCCCGGGTCAGGGTGGACCTGGGAACACCAGCAATTAAGAGGCGGTTCCACGCTCCTCAAAACCTGTTTAGAGGCCTTGCTGTTGGGCGTAGTTTGTCGTCTTACCCAGGACACGGATGCAGTTTATCGCCGTACCCAGGACGGTGTAAAGAATATTTTCTCAATATCTTTGGACATTAATTTATTAAAGGACATCAAATTTCTAAAAACAAAATCCCATAATAGCACATAGATAATATCAAATTAGTATATCGTTAGTACAGGAAAAAAAATTATGGCCCCAAAAAGCAATATTATATGGCGATAGTGTTTAAAAGTTAAACAAATTTTTTAGATACAAATATCTCCGATTCTACTTAAAATATAGAAATACTATTTATAACAAAATATTTCTCCATTATTTCTGCTTCCGATTAGCAGAAACAATTGACCATAAAATTAGATTTTATCCCATTACATATTCCCAACCACAGCTCCAGTCAATTCCCGCGGTAGCGTTGGTAGCAGTTGGTCCCAGAAGTCTTGCTCACCAAATAATGACGAGTTCAATTTCCAGTAGCTAGCCATCTTAATCTTAGGCTTATCTAAATTTACATGAAACCAGACGAGCCTATGATCAGAGTAAACTATATAATGAAAACTTGGACACCCTAAGAGCCCTACATCGATTCTCTTAAGTAAGACTCAGTCGAGGTAGCTAGACCGAGCCACCCCTATTTGTCCAAACCTATCGATAAAGTCCTGAAATGGTTTCACATCCGAGTAGTTAATACCCGATCTTGTCTCTATACGATCTATATCGGGGTCAAGGACGGGATTCCAATCGAGATGTCGTCAAAAACGGCTCTATCCGCCGAAACAAATCAGACTAGATGCCTAAACCCCAATGAGACAAAGATCCTTATCCTTTATAGTAACATACAGCTCGGATCTGTGAAGACAAGAGCACACGCCGTCTTCAAAGATTTGCTCGCTACCCAGGAGAAACGTCTCGAGCGTCCATCAAAACATGCTGAATAGAGAGAAACCCCCTAGACAAAATGCCTTCATAATCGAAAATAGAAAATCGGGTCTCCTCCACACAACATATACTCACCTCGAGACGCTGAAGGTCACGAGAGAGACTCACACGGCGAGACTGACCTCAGGCCCCGGATATTCACACTAGGTATGCAGAGAGTCGTTTTCAAACAGATTATGGTCGCTCATCTGCATTGAAGACACCGACGACCCATTGATTCTGAGCCCATCTCATTCTTGATGGTGCCGTTAAGAAACAAGCCGTCAGTGTCTCCGGGAAAAGTTAACTTTAAAGTGCTATAAAGGGATGGGTGAACGAACAGGGGAGCCTCTCTGTACAATAATGCTTGAATTCAGTCATTTGATTATCGTTCATATAGGTTGCTGGGGATATTAATTTCTGAGATATATTCGTCTCCTCTATCATGCCCCAAATCTGTTGTGTACCCGGTCCCTATCGCAGAACTGTTAGTACCCTCTTTGCTCCCTGAAAGTTCTTTGGGATCCCCACGTCCTGTCCATGGACCTGCCTAAAATTAAACAAACGTTCGATATCTTTAGGGTTTCTTGTTTGCACGAAGATCCTCTCTGCCTCTTCCCGAGATACACGGCAGACGTCTTCCCCAGGTAGGTATGGTGGTTTAATTTTCTTTCTTTTCCCTGCTATAGTCAGGGTTCCGGGGCTTCTGTCTTTTGTGAACGAGTGGGTGTAGGTGTAGTTGTTTTAGTACAGCAAAGACAAAAATTGACGAATGGAACGAGACAATACGAAAGGCCTCGATCGAACTCCATTCACTTCCAGCAGTGCACCGGGTGATGCATACAGAATTTGGATCCCGGTGCAAAAGTACGGCCCAAAACCGGTGTTCGAAAGGAAAGCCTCCAGAAATCGATGGTCAACCCTATCGAATGCCTTGGACTGATCTAAATAGATCAGCGCGGCCTCTCTGTCGACTTGCTCGATGATCAAGAGTACCAAATGCAGGTTGTCCGGAATAGTCATGCCTTTCACAGCACAAGTCTACTCGAGGCCACTCAGAATAGGGAGAACATCCTGCAAACGGCCGGCTATGATCTTAGTCAAAATCTTCAACTTCAAACCTTGTTTAACATCGTCAAAGGCTGATAATTATCTATCCCATTCCCACGGTACTGTAACTCTTGGCTCGCTCCAAGAACTCCACAATATTGGTGATGCATTTAGAAGAATACCCAGCCTCAGCATTGTCCATTTTGTCTTGAGTAACAGTACGATCCTCCATGCTTTTTTTCATTATTAGCGATTTTTCTCTTTTTTTAAAAATTTGCATTTTGTCCATTTGTGGCCTCTATATTTTTTACGGTTTCTGTAAGAGTAGAGTATGCTACTGCATCTTTTTTATCTGGTGGGTCTTTTGTGTTGGTTGGATTAAACAAATGTTTGTGAACAGACAGATTTCTGTCGGCCATATTGGAAATTTTAACACTCAGAGACAAGCAGTATTACAAATGTAATTTTTTTCTTTTATTAAATTATAAATGAGGGGTGAGTTGGAGGGGGGAAATTCAAAACAATAAATATACTGGATTAACAGAAAAAAAAAACTGATAAAATTAAATGACAACACGAATTTAACCTAGAACGTTTACAAATGTGAAAACAATAAACTAATGCAAAAAACTGGTTTGAGTAGCAAATTAAAATTTAGAATCAAATAAATTAACGTGAAAATTTTCCAAGAGCTACCCGGAAGTTACTAAAAGAAATATAAAACATAAGAAAATGTAATACGAAAAAGAAACTGGTTTGACCAGCATAAAAAAATAAATAAAAAAACTAAGGTCGTAAAGTTGACTCAAACAATGCTAACAGTTACATAGAAGGGTTTAAACAAACAAAAAAAAAAGATATAAAGATTTATCGAAGACAAGAACAACAATAAAATCACCCGTAGACGGGAAAAAATATAGGTTAAAGGGGAGAGTACGAAAAAAAAAAATTCAAAAGTTGAAACTTAAGACAAACAGGATTTAGTCTTAATACAAAATTAGACGGAAAATTAAGTAAGAATGAAGTGAAACAATGAACAGAGGTTTAGTCAAACTTTTTAAAGAAAATAAAAATGCAAATGGCTGGCCAGAAACTGAAAAGAAAAGAACCAAATTTTAAATTCAAACAAGAAAGTATAAAAGAATACAAATAACATAAATCAAATATACTTATCAGAAAGATTTTAGCCAAAGTCAAATTCTCGTAACTGTTGAATAAAAAAAGAGAGAAATAACAGCACAAAGGTATTCAAAAATGTCGACGGTACTGGTCTGGAAGAAAACAAAGCATTTAAAAGTCACGTGATCAAACCAAAAACAATCCTCAGGCCACCGTCTATTTTTCCTCGCTGTACTCTACGAGGTCGTTTTATATTTTCCAAGCGTAGCTTAAATGTGGCACAAGGCCGAAAGTATGGGGCACCCAGTGAGGATAGAACTCACTACTCTGTCGTAACTAACCTAGCGAGACAAGCTTGCTAACCATTACACCGCCTTGAGGAGCCCATAAGGTCGTTGTCCATCTGACTGTGCGAGCCACTATTTATTACTATTTCCAATCACGCATGCAATGATCGATAGTATTTAAAAGGGTATCGTCACGCATGCGTAGTTGGACGATTGCAAATGGACACTTCTCGCGACCATGCGTGAATTCGTCGCTCCTTCGCGACGTCGTCTATGTTCGATTTACACGCCGAACAGATAAGTGCCCGCTTCGCCTGGCGAGGTATTTGTATTCTCTCGCTACAATAACAATGCGGGATTTAGATTGAATACTCACATGTGCTCCCACCGATTGATGGAACAATCAGAAATCGACCCGTCGCGCAATCAGCAAAGCCATTACTTGGTCAGCGAGACGAGAAGTGGGTAGCTGAATAAGGAACTGCCAATGGACTAAAGACAAATATAAATGGGTCCCTTTGTTAAAATTGTCATCAACGGCGAGGGCTTCTTACAGGCTAAGTGTAGGGCTGACAACATCATACTGTAAAAAAAACACAAAAAACAACCACTTGATTACAGAAGCCATTACAGCAAATTTTGCCCTTCACGGCTAGGACCCGGCATGCTACGCACCTTGTATTGAAACACGCTCATTAGTAACTTATTCCACCCGTGTTCCAATGGTGAGAAATAAATATCACTAAAGCAGAATTTTTCCCGTGAACCACTGCTCTGTGGAACCGACTCCAAAGAGGATGTTTTCCCGATCACTACAATCTTAACTTATTCAAGAGTAAGGTTAACCGTTTTCTTCTCCAACTATCCGCAAAAACTGTGCCTCTTACTCTAGTAACTCTCTACCTCGAGTGGCTCCCGGGCCTTGTACAAGAGAACCTGCCACTGTAAAAAAAAAAAAAAAAAAAAAACACTTAGTGTCCTGAATCTGCGGCTCTATTCTCCACAGAAAGTGGGACTAAGGAAACACTTGTGTAATATTGAAAAATCTAGCTGTATACATGATGATAGATAAATAAGTCCTTAGGCTGCAACTAAACTGAATTTAGATATAAACTTTTCACTGCATTATGCTTCCCTCTAGGCGATGAATATTCACAACTGAATTAAGTGCTTTAGCAAAGAAGACGATGATATCGAAAATTAAGTATTTGTTATGTTAGATAAAAGCTTATTTTCCTGAAGTAAATGACGCCTTGATGTAACGTTAGATATATATGTTTGTGTGTGTGTTTGTATTGATATAATAGGAAAGAACTGTTAGATTGATGATCCGAAGATCTTTATTATTTTTGTTTTTATTTTTAAAAAACAGTGCTCAATACAGAAGTAGAACCTAGATTATAATTCTTATTTTAAAAATATGATTCCATCGCAACACAGAAATTAGTTTCGAAACTGGTCAGCAGCAGTTTAATTTCAATATTAAACCTTAACTATTGGGTGGCAGTTTCATCCTTAAGCGATGTTTGGAATAACAAAGCAACGGAATGTTTTACTCATTTATAGTTTTGAAATAGGGTTGTGATCTAGGGATTGTTTTTCATTATCAAGGGCTCTCTGCTTTAATGGAAGTAGTGGTGTTTGTTATATGTCAAGTTTTTGGAGTTGTGTAAGGTTGGGTTAGTTTTTTTATCTGGCTACAATGGCTAATCTTATCAAGCACCCTGTTAAAACACTAACTGATTGATGTTGTAGTACTGTTGTTTTTTTTTCTTACTACTGTCCGCTAAAACTGTAACTGATTGGTGTTGTAGTTCCGGTCCTTTTTGGTGTTTATTCATTTATTTATTTTTTTGTTGATGATTTCTTAAAGAGTCGTTAAGATTATGATTGGTTTGTATTTTTAAACCTATTGTTTTTATTGAATTTGTTAATAGATTTTATATAGTATTTTGTAATTATTACATGGTATTGTACAAATTATTATTACTATTTGTTGTTCATTTATAAAATGCTAATTATTTAAAGCGAATATTTGGAGGTGTCTGCAAAAACCGTTGTCTCGTGTCTTTGATTTAATAAATTTTCTTTTTTTAGAAACTTAATAATGCGTAGTTTTTCATGTAGACATAAAGGGCATGGATTACCCCAGGTTTTACAAGTTCTTGGTCTATTTATTATTTTCCATTTTACTTTTGGTGTTTTATTTGTTTCTTTTAAAAACCAAAAATATTTAAATAGGGATGTCTGATTTCTATTTCTAATATTATTGAAGCGGCTTTTGTGTAGTCTCAACCTTATTTTAAATTCATTTTTTGTGGAACCTATAGATATCTTTTCAATATTTGGATTCTCAATGGATGAAATTGTGCATTGGTATACCACAGATTCTATGCAGCATTTATTATTAAGAGGGCAATTTTCAGGGTTTCTACAACAACAAAATTTTTCATTATTTTTGTCTAATTTTAATTTAGGATCTTTATTTATTTGATTTTGGCATGCGTGTTTTTTTCAAGATTTTATTATTAGTTTTTTTATAATACTTTCTTGATTTTCAGTACAGCTATAAATTAATTTTAGGGTGTTTTTATTAAAGAATTTGCTAAGTTTGCTGTTAGTAGAAAAATGTTTTTCGATTAATGGTAGGAAATTTTGTCCTAGCTTATTGCTAACCATTTGGTTGAATGTGAAGGGTGTACCAAATGATTTTTCTTTTTCTGTTTTTCTTCTGGTTTGTACTATTATTTTTTTTACATAATTGATGTTAGGGTGTGTGTAGCCACTATTTTTTAGAGCTTTGTTGTAAAACTTACTGTGCTTATAGAATATTTCTTTGTTTGAGGAGTTCATGCTGATTCTTTTCTTTATTGATGAGGGTATGTGCTTAATTATGGATGGAGGATAGTTTGACCTGGGGTGTACATACAAGGGGTTAGTATTAGGTTTTCTTTAAAGCAGATATATGTTGTTCATTAAGTCTAAAGTTATGTCGAGGAAGTTTACCCTTTTCAATTTTGTGTTGACCGAAGTTTTTAAATTTAGGTTTCTGAATGCAATATATATTATCTTTCTAATTTTATCTATTTTAAAATTATTTGAACTTCTCACTACCATGAAGTCATCATCTCTGTATAGCCATGTGTCTTAAATGTCTAATTCACAGTGCGTAGTTAGGTTGTATAATATAAATTGACCGACAAGGCCCGAAGACCTCGCGGAGTCTAATGACCCCAATGTGATGTCAAAACGGTATTCAAGTTTTTAATCCATTGGTCCCCATTATGAATGAGGCCAGATTTTTTGCATTGACAATTTTCTTTTCTTCTGTTAGGTCTGAATATATAGTAACAAAATCTAGGGCAGTCGTGAATGGATCTCTAGACATTGACTGGTAGTAATATATATATATATATATATATATATATATATATATATATATATATAGCAGCAACATTTCTTTTAAACAGCTTTCGTTAAATATGACGGCCAAGTGAAATGCTGTCCAAATCGCACATTGTCCCAATGGCTCTCTGCCACTTCTGTGACTATTTTCAGGTCTGATGATTGCGTTAACCATGAAACAGTCTGTCGCCTCTGAGTGTTGACTTCAATGTTCACTTTTATATTTACATACGCTCCATCTCTGATATTGAGAACTTTATCCAATAAATATAGCATACATTAAAACAATATTCACACACACACACACACACACACACACACACACACACACACACACACACACATATATATATATATATATATATATATATATATATATATATATCCAAATGTAAAAGAACGAAGAGTAAGATTTCAGCGTTCAAAACATTAATTTAAAACAAAGCTCAAAAACACAGTATGCTTCGATAACTGCATTTCTAAATAAAAAAATTCAGTCGCATCGTGATTCCCCACCTGAAGAAACGTTAAAAAAATTTCGGGTTTTTGAACGTCGAAACAATATGTACAGTTTTGTAGTGGGCATGTGCATGTTCTAATGTAAATCTGCATAAGAAATATATATATATATATATATATATATATATATATATATATATATATATATATATATCGTTACATAAGGGGTCATTAACTTCAGGCAAATAAGCTTTTATCTAACATAAAAAAATACTTATTATTTTTCGATATCATCTTCCTTGCCAAGACATTTAATTCACTTGTGAATATTAATCACATAGATGGGAACATTATGCAATGAAAAGTTTATATCCAAATTCAGTAAAATGATAATATGAATAAAGACAAAAGGAAAACTTATCTTAACCGACACGTTTCGTCCTCTGCTGCATGGATTTTTATTTTGTAGCAGAACAAGTGCGAAAATTAAAAATGACTACCTTTTGAAATGCTGCCTTGAACAATATATGCAGTTTATATGGCTGAAAATGTTACATACATTAGACAAAACTAATACTTTAAACTAAACAAATAAGATATCCACCCGATCAATCAAAATAGAGTAATATCTAAATAAAAAATGAACACATAAACACAAGTAAATAATAACAGCAAATAATTAATCAATCAATAATGAATAACGAGTAAAAAGTTAACAAACAACACTAGTTACAAATCCACAATTATTCTTACTCAATAACCTTTAGGATACTACTTTGAAACGTAACCTATACCGCCTACCAAATAACCATTAGGATGATACAATATACCTTGCTGCACATAAAGCACCATTAACCAGCATAGTTTAGGATATTACTTTGAAACTTTGATATTGCGCCGCTCATTCAGAAATTCCGTGGTGGAACTCATCCAAGTTCCTTTACCCATGGGATTGTGCCCCCTAGAGCCACGACTACTATCCCCAAGCCGCTCCATCCAGAGCATTAGAAGCCAGTTCAAGTAAGGATATACAAATGATAGAAATTAAGGAGGATTTGAGATAATTAAGTAATTCATAGAGTCTAGAAGAAACCTCAACAGAATGTAGAAAGCACTGGATAATTTTTCGTCCTATATTTGGGACTCGTCAGCAGTGCGCATTCACTACCAAGAATTGAAACCTGGACAGTTACATTGATAGGCAAACGTCATACCAATTGTACTAACGGGCCTCGATGAGGTAGCGAACTAGACTCGATATTACGCCGCTCATTAAGAAATTCCATGGTGGAACTCATCCAAGTTCCTTTACCCATAGGACTGTGCCTCCGAGAGCCACGACTACCATCACCAAGCCGCTCCATAAAATATTCGTACAGTAGAAAGCATCGGTTTAAATTGATTGATTCGTGTAAGTATAAGGAATTTACATAATTATGTTATCGGTGAAGCCTTCTAGACTATTTATTCAGTAGAATATATGTGATAATTTCAGCAAAGGACATCGCATGTTCCATAGAGTGTCACCATTGTTATTTTTACGTTATCAACACGATAAGGAAAACAAAGGAGATTAGTGTTGACTTGAGACAGAGAATTATTAACTTCCACAAATCGGGAAATACTTACAGCCTTATTTCAAACCGGTTAGCTATCCCGAGATCTAAAGTACAGTCCGTTAAAATGAAGTTCGGCACGACATAAAATTTACCTGGGCATGGAAAAAATTCAAATTGTCACCGAGAACTGTACGAAAACTGTGTCGCGGGGTTAATAAAAACCCAGGAGTTGTTCTGAAAGACATCGCTAAAAGTTTGGATACAATGGGTATAGGCGTAAGTACTCGCAATGTTGTTTAAAAAGAAATGAGTTGTATGGAAACCGAATACGACGAATCCCTCTTCACAAACCATGTCACATTGTTGCTCAGTCTTGGCCAAACGTTCTTGGACAAAGATAATTGCTATTAGGAACAAGTACTATGGAAGGATAAAACAAAAATTGAGTCTTTTGGGGCATAATGATGTATAGAATATTTGGCGCGAGAAAGGTGAGGCTTTCCTCCCAAAGAACACAATGGCAGCATTAAAACATGGAGCAGCTCGATAATGTTTTGGTGTTGTTTTAACTCAAGTGGGGCGGGATGGACAGTTAATTGCAATAAGAGGAATAAGCAAAGTATATCAAAATTCTGGATGAAAATCTACAACTATCAGCGCAAAATCTTCATCTAGGTCGGCGATTTACTTTCCAGCAAGATAATGATCTCAAACATACATTTAGATCAGTAGCTTCAGAAAAAGAAGATTACATTTGTGCCATGGTTTTCAATGAGTCCTGACTTCAATCCTATTGAAAATCTATGGCAATAATTGAAACTTCGAGTAAATCGTCGGTCACCAAAAAACCTTCAGGAATTAGAACGTGTAACGATTGAAGAATGGAAGAAAATCCCAGAAAAGACTTGTTCAAATCTCATCAAAACTTTAGAAAACGATTACAGAAAGTTATAAAGATGAGAGGACAGGCTATTGACTATTAATATTGTGAAAATTGTTCAATTTTTTTTTTCATACTGTACGAATAATTTTGTCTTTTCTTATTTTGTATAATTCGCCTGTCAAATTTGTTGTATTTAACCTATTGTTCTGAAAATTGAGTTTTATATTATTTTTTTTTGTTTTTTGCTTATTAACATATAAAACAACCTGGCATCATACGAACATTAAATTCTAAGAAATAGATGAAAATATTCGAAATTGATGGGTGTACGTATAATTTCGTCACTTTTATTTCGTCTGTTACGCAGTATAGTAGGGTCAGATGGGCACTCCGCCAGGAATTTGGAAACGGCATGCTGCACTGTTTGACATTCGCACCGGAAGCTCCAATACGAACATTTCATAGTGTTTAGGTGTTAATCTGAAGATAGTGCAGAGGATTTGAATGGATCCAATGGTAAACCCAGCAGAAGAACCCAGTCATGGTTTTCAGAGAATTTCTGTGACTACATCATTCTTACATCTGGCCATTTAACTCCTGATACTGCAACCCCCTTGATTATGTGTCGGGCGCAGTTGAGCAACACCAAAAATGAAAGGAAGTTGTAACACCACAGATAAAATTAAAGGCAAGGATTATGGTAGTATTCACCAACTTAAATAAGGAGACCGTCCAGAAGAGTTGCAAGAGATTCCAAAGTCGTCTGGAGGCGATGGCTGAAGCCAATGACGATTTTATTGAATACTCTTCAGTATTTCAAGATGGTTTTGTGTAATTTTGGTAAATATATCTGTTAAAATGTCAGTTTTATTTTCATTATTGCGAACTTTAGACAATTTATCCATCGCACCTTGTACATCTGTCGGTCTGAGCACTTGAGAGATCTTAATAAAAAAAATGTCCTCTCCTTTGTAGAAGAAACTAGTTTTTGATCCGGCTTTTTTTCGACGGCTCAGGCACAGGTATTGAACCGCCCAGCATTTTTAAGCAAAGCACATTTTCAAGTTCAGATTTTTTTTTCTCGAAAACACAAATGAACTCAGTTTCATAGCCGGAACGTATAAAAAGAATTAATGAATTTAATTTTAAATCCGACATTTTTCTTACTTCAAACGTTATTTCTATTGGTAACCCATACAGCATTTTATTTTAAACAATGTGTATTACATCTAGAGGCACGGTGGAGTAATGGATAGCAGCTCGGATTGAGGAATCGGAGAGCCGAGTTCGAATTCCAGTCGAATCCATTACATTCACTTACGTGCTACTGCCCTTGGGAAAGGTATGAACCCTCTTCTCCTCCCACCAGCTATGGGTAAATAGCAGGACAGACCGAGATCTATAGACTTGGATGGCAACTAGTCTACCGCAGAAAGAAATAGCAAACTACTGCGGGAAAAAAATCTGCCTCGTCAGTCATGTATCGTGTATCACGCATTGTACATACCTGACTGATTGTATTACACCCATCGGTATACACACTCGAGCACAATAACTTCACACACACATATATATATATATATATATATCAGAAAGTAGAATTCTGATGTTATCGGCCTGATGGGGGCAATCTCAGCGTAAGGTACCATTGGAAAGTTGACCCAAGCCTGGCGAGTAAAATTGGGTGCACGGAAAACTTGGAGCCCGTCGGTAGATATATTTACCAAAATTACACAAAACTATCTTGAAATACTGAAGAGTATTCAATAAAATCGTCATTGGCTTCAGACGACTTTGGAATCTCTGGCACGAAGTCACAAGTCATCGATATCGAGGGTTTAAGCGTGCTGGCGTTGTTCAGATTGTTAATCACGCTAGATAACACGCTCTCTCCCAGAAACTGTAACTAAGGTCTACTCAGTATAGTTGCAGGATAAACCACAGGCGGGCTCTGTGGGTGTTGAACAAATACAAATGTGCCTGATTGAGAGTCTACAATAGGATTGGTTAGCCACCCATATATATATATATATATATATATATATATATATATAAAGGCAAAAAGACAAAAGGAAAACTGTAATATTATCCGAACGTTTTACAGTTTTCCTATTGTCTTTATAAATATTGTCTTTTCTGCAGTTTTAACTGAGAAATTTTCTACACACACACACACACATAATATATATATATATATATATATATATATATATATGGACCCTAATTAACGCCATATATATATATATATATATATATATATATATATATATATATGCAGTTCGATAAAAGTGACTCAACTTGATTTTTTTTTTACTAAAAATATTTTTGTCTATTTTTTTTGGGGTTAAAATAATTTTTAATCTTACTAATATAAAAACCCCTTCCCGACCACCTAGAAAAAAAGTTTATTCACCCTAACGTATTCTCTTGATAATTATAAATTTGAATATAAATGAGATTCAGGAAAAAAAAAACTCTGTGTGAAAAAAAGTGACTCAAATATCGCATTCTAATGATTAAATATGGTAAATTTAAATTTATTTTTGACAAAACATTGAAAACTATTTTACAATACACTCAGAACAATATTCTAGAGAATTCTAGAACAGCTTAAATTAAATCTAGAGTATTCCAGAATATTCCAGAAAGCCTCATACAGTATAAAACCAGCTTGAAATTTAAGAAATTGCAGCCAGTCTAAGCGAAGAGCAAGGTGTGAGTCTTGTCTCTTCAACAGTCCATCGGTGGATATTAGAACAAAGCTACAAATCTTGTACACGAAGGTTTAATCCGCTAATAAGCAAAGCCAACAAAGCCAAGAGACTTGAATGGGCTCACTATTACAAAAATGTCGCCGTAGAAGACTGGAAGAATGTTCTTTTCTCCGATGAAACGAAACGAGCTAAATTCAAAGGATAAGCGACCTAAAATCCGAAGAAGAAGCTTTGAAAGCTCTTTGAATTTAGCAATAAGTACTGTCAAGCATCCGTTCAGTATAATGTACTGTGGATGCTGTCCTTTTCATAGTTTATTTCTTAAAACCTATTAAAAAGACCCTCAGGAGCAAGCAGTACAAGAGAATTTTAGAGTCTTGTCTGTTCCCTTCTGCTGAAAGGGTGCAAATCGACCCCCAAGCTCATTTTTATGCAGGATAATGCTCCCTATCACAAATCAAAATTGATGAAGGCATACTTTGATGAGAAGCAGGTGAGTGTTATGATATGGCCGCCCCAATCTCCTGACCTCAACCCCATAGAAAACTTATGGAGCATTATAAAGTACAGGTTCTGGAGAAAGCAGTTGAGCAACAAAGAGGATTTGATTGTGAATTTCATATCGAATGGAATTCAATACTTGGAGATGAGATTTACAGAACCTAATCAAGTCAATGCCAAAAAGGGTTGAAAAGTTTATTCAAAATAAAAAAGGACCCATAGATTATTAAATATTTTGAACTATATTACCTATTATAAATAAATTATACCTCTATTATTCTTTATTTAAAGCTGTTCGGTTATGTTTCTATTGATTACTAGTTGCAGGAAATAAGTGAGCCACTTTTTTTTTGTACAGAGTTTTTCCCTAAATCTCATTTATATCCAAAATTATAATTATCAATAGAATACCTTAAGGTGAGTAAACTTTTTACTAGGTGATCGGGAAGGGGTTTTTATATTAGTAAGATTAAAAATTAGTTTGACCCCAAAAACAATAGGCGAAAAAACTTTTAATTAAAAAAAATAAGGTGAGTCACTTTTATCGAACAGCATATATATATATATATATATATATATATATATAGAGAGAGAGAGAGAGAGAGAGTTACCGCCAAATTCACACGAAAAAATGACCATACATAATGAAAGCATTCTCAAAACTTAATGAAAACAAAGCAAAGTCTTTCTTATACTATTAAGAGGAAATTCCGAAAGGTTTTTTATGCAATTTTTTTCAAATCGTTTTTAGAACCTTCGAAATTTTTTATGAAAAGTCTTGTTTCTCTGGCGTTAATTAGGGACCATAAATTATTGTGTCAAATTTGAGCGCCTTTCTGCGGTGAAAAACACGCTGATTTGGAAAAAGCTTGTTAAAAACAGATAATTCTTGGATTTTAATGAAACTATCCTGACTTTTTCACAAATGAATGAAATTATCTTTGAAACTATTCGTTTTTAGAAAATCTTAGTATTTTTTTTACATTTATTAAATGTTTTTACATATTTTTTGAACTTATTAAATTCTATGAAATTTGAAGAAATTCTTTTTTTTTGTTTATATTGATTAATAGGAAAAGTTCAAGGAGAATTTAAATCATCAACATTTTGGATCAGCTCCCACCCGCGCCATTTATAGAAAATTTTCTCTGAATCGTAAAATAAAAATGCGACAAGAAATTATTGAATTAGACAACATTTTAATTGCTTTTATGAACAAAATATATTATGGATGCTATTGTCTTAAGAAAGAAAATTGATGAAGAATGAAGTTTTACAAGAATTGTTTTAATTTTTAAAAAAATTTAATTAAAATAATTTATAAAGTTTTTGATCTTCAAATTCCGTATTAATTTGTATCGGCCATGTGATATATTTTAAAATAACAGCTCAATTTTATTAATCATAAATGGAAAAGCTTACAACAATTCAGTGACCCACGGTATTTTAAAAAAGAATTTTCAATTTTTCTTGTGTGTATAAACGTGCCGATTTTTGTAAATATGGATGTCCAGACACGACAACATGAGAAAATAAAAGTAGTAACTAGAGTAACTATAAAATCTATTAGTAATTTTCTAACATTTCCTCAACAAGCGTCTTCGTTACTAAGACTATAAAGTGAAATTACCTAAAATTTAATAAAATATTAAAATTTGAAAAATATTTATAATTTTTAAGATTACTAAGGAGTTAAAAAAATTATCTAAAAAAAGCGTTTACGTTTTATTCGACATGTAATTTTACTACGAATATTTCACACTTAAATAAATCTAGCCAACATCGGGTTTACGATAAATATGTCAACACTACATAAGAACACAGACCTACGTGTTAAAAATAGATTTACTGCAGTATTTTAGACTCAAAAAGTAAGTAATATTTATTTTAATCCAGATTAATTAAACTTTAAATCAGTTAATCTTCTTCAAATAAAGTTTCAGAAAAGGATATTCTATTTTTGAAAAAATTTTAATAAAGAGAATTATGATGTGCTTCGAGATTTGACAGCGTGGGCGATTTTAGGGATTTAAAACAGAAAATAAAACTAAATCATCCCAGTTGGGTGTAAAATAAAGCAAATTATTTTACTTATTAGAAATATTAGTTTTAATAAGCTAGCTTGAAATTAAAAATAAAATTTAAACTTTAAAAATGTTTTTCATTTTTAAAATGCATTTAAAACCTAAAGTAACGCTTTTACGTATATATATATATATATATATATATATATATATATATATATATATATATATATGTATATATATACAGATGATGTTTCCGTGCGAATTGCTTATCTAAGTCATGAATTTTAGTTTCACATCAGGAATTTATAAATACTTTAATAATTATATTTAGTGCTGACGTGAGAAAAATTTGAAAAATCTAAATGCAATTTATTTACGTTTTTTTACTGATAAAAGGTTTCATATTAAAGTTCGTTTTACCATCAAGAATGCTGATTTGTTGGTAGCGTAATAGTGAATGGTGAGAAAAGAGATTATCTTTCATTCTATATATTCTGTTCATATCTATCTATCTATCTATCTATCTATCTATCTATCTATCTATCTTAGTCTGTTCATACTATCTATCTATCTATCTATCTATCTATCTATCTATCTCTCACATTCTGTTCATATCTATCTATCTATCTATCTATCTATCTATCTATCTCTCACATTCTGTTCATATCTATCTATCATCTATCTATCTATCTATCTATCTATCTCTCACATTCTGTTCATATCTATCTATCCATCTGTATCTATCTATCCATCTATCATCTCACATTCTGTTCATATCCATCCATCCATCCATCCATCCATCCATCTCACATTCTGTCCATATCCATCCATCTATCCATCCATCCATCCATCATCCATCTATCCACATCCCTGTCCACATCCATCTATCCATCCATCCATCCATCCATCTATCATTCACACATTCATCATATCCATCCATCCATCCATCCATCCATCATCTCATCCATCCGTTCATACATCCATCCATCCATCCATCCATCCATCCATCTATCCATCCATCCATCCATCCATCCCTCACATTCTGTTCATATTCATCCATCCATCCATCTATCTATCTATCTATCCATCCATCTCTCACATTCTGTTCATATCCATCCATCCATCCATCCATCCATCCATCTATCCATCTACATCCATCCATTCACATCTATCTATCTATCCATCCATCCATCCATCTATCTATCCATCTATCACATCTGTTGTTCATATCCATCCATCCATCCATCTATCTATCCATCCATCTATCATCTATCCATCTGTCCGGACATCCATTCATCCATCCATCCATCTAACCATCCATCTATCCATCTCCTCACATTCTGTTCACATTCATCTATCCATTCATTCATCTATCCATCTATCTATCACATCTCTGTTCATCACATTCATGTATCTATCTATCTATCTATTATCTATCTATCTATCTATCTCTCACATTCTGTTCATATCCATCTATCCATCCATCCATCCATCCATCTATCTATCTATCTCTCACATTCTGTTCATATATCTATCATCTGTATCTATCTATCTATCTATCTATCTATCTCCTCACATTCTGTTCCATCTATCCATTCATTCATTCATCATCTATCTATCATTCATCTATCCATCTATCTATCTTCACATTCTGTTCATCCTATCATCTACACATCTATCTATCTATCTATCTATCATCTAATTCTTTTCATATCAATCTAATTCTGTTCATATCTATCTAATTCTGTTCATATCTATCTATCTCTATATCTATCTATCTAATTCTTTTCATATCAATATATCTATCTAATTCTTTTCATATCAGTTTAATTCTGTTCATATCATCTATCTATCTATCTATCCATCTATCTATCTAATTCTTTTCATGTCAATTTAATTTCTGTTCATATTCCATTCATCTATCTATCTATCTATCTTTCTAT
>CAHIKZ030001218.1:1005000-1035000 GCA_903632075.3 Acanthosepion pharaonis
ATCCGATTCTATTATATAAAAGACAATAGAGGTTCAATTCCTGTTGGAATCGGATTCTTTTGTTTAGTGAGACTTGCCATTCTAGACCGCTTCACACACACACACATGTATATATATATACATACATATATATATATATATATATATATATATATATATATATATATATATATATGTGTGTGTGTGTGTGTGTATATATATATATTATTAACTCTTTTAATCGTATTTCCTCGTTTCTTTACATTTTGTCTATTATTCCGAGGCTCTTGTTAACATTATATATATATATATATATATATATATATATATATATATATATATATTATACTGACACATACGAAATAGTAACCGGACAAAAAATAAATACTAAAACAAACATTCAACAAAGGAAGGAGAATACTATTTGATATGAATACAAATCTTGGTATAGACTCATAGAATATCACATCAGAACACCCAAATTTTACGGTCTCCCTAAAGCCTCAAGATTAGACAGCGCCCCCATAATCTGGTGAAAGGCCATAGCGAAAATTCTAACCCTCTCTTCTTGGACCAATCAGTCTATCTCATATAAAGAACTCAGGCAGCCTAGTTGCAAAAAATAAGGGCAATGAACACGAGTGACAAACACATGGCCAGTATTATTATCAGTATCACTGACCAGGTGTGGTTGTAGAATCACAGCGCAGCTAACCACCGATTCACTCCATGTATATATATATATATATATATATATATATATATATATATTTATGAATAAAAATGACAATAGGAAAACTGGTAATTGCTGACGCGTTTCGTCCAATGTGGACTTTATCAAAGCAAAATACGAAAATGAAATTAAATGAACAAAGTAACTAATAAAAACAAAAACAGAATGTACCTAGCAACTGGAATGTAGAGAAACGCTATTTTCATATTTTTTACTGAAAAATAACGTCAGAGATTGTCGTGTGGAGAATATTGTCATTATATCTGTGTTGATGTATTCAGCCATTTTTTTCGATTTTATGAATCTGTTGTGCATATTTGTTTGTAAGAGCATTAATTTTGTTAAGAAAGGTGAAATAGGGAAAAGCCTGGGCGTAAATTAATATTTGGATAATTTTCTATGGCGGCACTCTCCAGAATTTTTCCTTCTGAGTGAGTTATTTTCTTATTGTCTTCTCTACCGATTAAATCGGAGAATTTTTTATATATATATATATATATATATATATATATATATATATATATATATATATATATAACTGCAAAAAGAACAAAAGAGTAAGATTTCAGCGTTCAAAACTAATTTAAAACAAAGCTGAATACAAAAGTAGAGACGTCTCTCTCTCTCTCTCTCTCTCTCTCTCTCTCTCTCTATATATATATATATATATATATATATATATATTGAAAAATAAGAAAATAAAAAATTAAAATCATTAGACACACTGGGTTGTAGATTAATATTCTTTCGTTTTTTTATTAGTGTTACATATATGTAGTGTTACATTAGAACATGCACATACACACTACGAAACTGTACATTTTGTTTCAACGTTAAAAAAGTTTTTTTAATGTTTGAACTTTCAGGTTTAGAACAATCAGTTTATCATTACATAAAGAACTCAAGCAGCCTAGTTGAAAAACTAAGTGAAATGAACATGACCGACAAATGAATGGCCAGCCTAGATATAAAATCCCTGAGCACCAATGTCCCCGTTGAAAAATTCTTAAATCTCCCCCCAAAAGCTTCTAACTCAATCAAAAGTAAACCACTCTCTACCAACAGCTAAAATAATAAAAATCTGTGATTTCATCACCAATTAACGCTACTTTACATTGAATAATGATTGTTACAAACAAAAATTTATCCTACCAATGCGATCGCTTCTCAGTGGATGTATCTTTCACAATTGCTTCCTCTTCCGAGATATTAATATTTACCGAGTTAACAACGGTTTAAAATTCGGTGTCCACCGGAAATCAACCAACAAAAACTACCCAATAACTTTCTATTTTCATCATAACAACAAAATAAAATCCAGCATAATCATCAGATTCTACTTAAGAGCACTCAGAATATGCATCCCGGATTATTTACACGAAGAGGAGAAATGCATTGAAAACACTTTCTTCAAACGTCCCCAGTACCCTAATTATTTTACACTCAATGCGAAGCGAAAGCCCATAAAATAGACCAAAACGAAAAAGGCCCCTCCTGAAAAATCTAAATGGCCTATAAAATAGACCAAAACGAAAAAGGCCCCTCCTGAAAAATCTAAATGAATAAAAAATATATTATCCTGCCTACGAATTCTATTACATCTACAAAAGAAAATAATCTATCTAAACTGAACATAAAATTTGTTACTATAGCATCCAAAACAATAAAAGTTTTACTCAATACTAAACATAACAACAAACTAAAGCCTGAAGGAGAAATTTACTCCATCGCCTGTAATAATTGTCACAAAAAATACATAGGAGAATACAAAAGGGGCATTTTACATTTTATATGAATACAAAAGGGGCATTTTACAAAACAACGCATCAAATGCGTTGTTTTCCCAACGTAAAGGGATTGACTAAAATTTTGGCATAAAAATGCTACTCTGATCAAAGGAGAAAATAATTCACTACGACTTAAATGTCTAGAGAGTGCCTTAATCGCAAGATCATCTACAATATATTTGTGCCCTGGCTCTTACAACATCTCACCGTTCCTGGTAGATCTTCTAATATCATAGTGTGTAATATCTACATATAAAAGTGATGCAAAGAAAAAGACTGTAAATGAATTCGGCTAAATAACAAAAAAAAAATTCCTAACACCCGACTGTCGTGCGTACATTTATTCCTAACCGTAACAACATAACAAATTTAGTTCGATAAAATCTTGAAGAACGAATCACATCACAAATAAATTTTCTCCATTTTGTCATAAAAATTCCTCCCTATATATTACCAGTTAGTTCCCAACAAGAGATGTAATTAAATAGGTAAATTGTTTCCCGTGGCCTAATTGGTTCATTGATTTTGGTTAGCGGCATATCAACACCCGTATGGGTTATTTAATGCCGATATCTAAATATTTTGAACACAGTTTTATGGCTTCAACTACAGATAAAAGTTTCGCTCATTTTGCAATAAAATGTATTGTTGGCAATTCTACTATAAAATGTATTGTTGGTCATTTTAGTTTAAAAATGTATTGTTGGTTTTACTATAAATATATATTGATGGTAATTTTTATATAAAAATGTATTACTCTGGCATCTACACCATAAAAATGTATCTTTATCCTTTCATGTTGTTTTGTTTGGGGGTACACTATTTTCCCATCGTCGGGACCCTAACAGTTGCTACCAGGGCGACTAGCCTTTTTTCGACTTTGGAAAAACAGCAAGTAAGCGGTGGTTCCATAATCCTGAAAACCTTTAATCTGGTGATCAGAGAGGCCTTGTTGCCGGAAGTAGTTTATCGTCATGCCCAGGACTAACCTAATTGGTACAGCATATTTCGCCTGATACATATGTATATATGTGTATATGTTTTGACCAGCATATCAATATCTAAATATATATTAACTCATAAATACAAAAAATCTCTCTCTCTCTCTCTCTCTATATATATATATATATATATATATATATATATATATATATAATTTATTTTTAAAATTGTAACATAAAATCACTACAAAAATAGCCATTTTGTTTCAACACTTCTGGTGTCTTATCAAGTGATGGTGTTGAATGTAGAATAAAAGGTTTTAAAAGGTTCAAATCGACCAAACACCCCTCGCTAGGGTAAACGCTCCTACATAAGTTGCAATGACCAATCAAAATACAAGTATATGAGAATTCAAAAAACTTAACAACGAACGTTGGTTATAGTAATTAATGCCTTAATGTTAGACTAAAATAGAAATCATTCTAATTAATATTAAATTTTACTATAAAATTGAAAATTATAAATTACCAATTTCAAATTTTAAATTTAATATGGGCGTATGTGTGTGTGTGTGTGTCTATGTGTGTGTTTCTAGGTTGTATAATATCCGCAACAAACGTGCAAATGGTGCAACAATGTGGAAAGTTTTTTTTTTTTTTTTAATTAAAGACGCGTTTCGGCGGAGAAAGCTTACGTTCTCTTTGGCATCATCAGTTTGACAAAAAGAAAGACAAAACTATGTCTTAGAAACATGTCTTGGGATCTCTGAGGATACGTTGGTATCGAAAATCACATTAATTACTCTAGCTTATCACTTTCTGACATGAGACTTGGAGAGAGTCTGTCTCTGTGATTCTTTGTTAAATCTATATCTGTATTAGAGTCGTTTGGTATATATATATATGGTGTAATGGTTAGCAAGCTTGCTTCGCTAGAACAATTACGACTGAGTAGTGAGTTCAATCGTCACTGGGTGCCCGATATTTCGGCCTTGTACCACATCCGAGCTACGCTTGAAAAATCACTATATATATATATATATATATATATATATCCAAGTGGTTACGAGGGGTGGTTAATTAATTTGAACCATTTAAAACCTTTATTCTACAATCTACATTCAACATCATCAGTTGATAAGACACCAGAGGTGTTGAAACAAAATGGCTATTTTTGTAGTGATTTAAAAAATTATAACATAAATATGTTATAATATCACAACAAAGCCATTTTGTTTCAACACCTCCGGTATCTTATCAAGTGATGATGTTGAATGTATTGAGGACTCTTTTAAGAATAGTAATTGTTGGTTATTGGAATTCATATACATTTGCTAAATATTCAGCGAGGGAAAGAGGTGAAAGAATATATATACAAAATATATATACAAACTATATAAATTTAAACAACAAAAACTAGAATGAATATTCAGAGAGAGCGAGAGGGCATATGTTAAACAAATAGACGAGAGAAAGAAAGAAGGAAAATGAAAGGGGATTTGAAGAAGCATAGATAGATAGATAGATAGATAGATAGATAGAGATAGATAGATAATGAACATATGATAGATAATGAAGAAACTAAGATAATGAACGCATTGTGATAGATCGATCGAAACAGGTGCAGCTTTATATAGATGTTTTCAGGCAACTATATATATATATATATATATATATATATATATATATGAGAGAGAGAGAATGATAAATAATGAACTGATTGTGATAGATCAGGAAAGGCTTGATAGATAGATAGATAGATAGATAGATAGATAGATAGATAGATAGATAGATAGATAGATTGATAGGTATGCAGCCCTACATAGATGTTTTGAAAACAACCATACACACACACACAAACGTGTATATATATATATATATATATATATATATATATATATATATGAGAGAGAGAGTTAATGTACAGACAGATTGTGGTAGATAGATAGATAGATAGATAGATCGATCGATAGATCTGAGAAGCTTTACATTGCTATTTCCTGACTATACAGATAAATGGATAGCTTAGTCAGGTTAAAATCGATATTTCCTGTTGTTGATCTGTCCCAGTATAAGATCGACGTTTTTACGCAATGAGCCACGTCGGGCGGCTCACTCTTCCAACTAGTGTGCTGACTAACGCAACGTCTACTATTCTCACTACTCGGTCATGCTGTAAAAGCCGCTGACTACTTTTCGCTGAGCAAACGAAGTAAATAGAGTTTATTTTGGGCTATTAGCATTCCGAGTTGAGTGCATCTCATCTTTTATTCGCCATCGCTGCCAATGTAATACATTAAACACATGCTGGTCGACCATCAATCAAAGATGATTGACGTGCCGAAGCCCGCACTGATTGATAGACAAGGCAATGAGAAAGGGAGGGAGGAAAGCTAAGTGGGCGGGTCCGAGAGCTTACCGAAGGGACGAACCATTGTGCATTGTTATTGGTTGATGCTGCGTGTTTGAGAGCGAGCTTTGTATTAGGACATGACTAGAGAGGGGGTATAAACGGTTAAAGAATGCCTGAAAATGTATATATATATATATATATATATATATATATATATATATATATATATATATGGGGAAAAGAAAAGAGAGCAAGGACAAAAAGAGAGGAAGGTTCAATAGAGATGAAGACAAAGAGAACGGAGTTAAAGAAACGAATAGAAGGATAATATTTGTCTGTGTGTTTGTGTTTGTCTGAGAGAGGGAGAGATACAAATGAAAGAGAGGCTATAATAAAGAAAGAAAGAAAGAAAGAAAGAAAGAAAGAGAGAGATATTCGAGGAATGCAAAGAATGATTACTGAGAGAGACGTGGAAACAATAAACGAGTGAGAAAGAAAGAATGAAAGAGACGAGAGAAAGAAACGAGAGAAAAAGAGAGGGAGAAAGAGAAAGAAGAGTGCAAAAGAAAAGACTAAAAGAAAGAAAGAGAGAAGGAAAATGGAAAGCAAAATAAGTTCGAGTAAAAGAAAAAAATGAGCAAGAGAGAACAAGAGAAAAGAAATCTGAGAGAGAGAGAGAGAGAGAGAGAGAGAGAAGGAAAAATGAATAGAAAGAGAAAAAGAGAAAGAAAGAAAAGCAAAACGTGAAAGATAAAAAAAGAAAAAAAAGGGTGAGAAGGAGAAAAAATTTATATAGAGAGAGAAAGAATAAGAAAAAGAGTTAGAGAATGAGAAAGAAAGAAAGCATGAACACTAAGAGACAGAGAAAGAGAAACAAAGAGTGAAAGAGAGAAACAGGTAGAGAGAGAAACAGAGAAAATGAAAGAAAGAAAATAGAATTATCAAACAGGAATAGCGATTTCGTAAAAGTAGCTTACATGTGGCACAAGGCCCAAAGTATGGAGCATCCATAATAAGGTCGTGAATAACACTAGAATGTACCAGTAAGTTATGTATGTAGGCTACCTCCAGGAATGAACCGAACGAGGAGCTGTATATATATATATATATATATATATATATATATATATATATATATATATATATATATATATATATATATAGTGAATAAAGCGTTGTGTACTTAGAGATTGTATGAAACGTTAACCTCATCACAGATATGCACGCGTGTTATCTGTGTTTGTGTGTTCGCTTTAGCATTATTTCTGCTTTCTGCTTTCGGAAACCAAAGTCATTTCGTCTTAGCTTAGCGATTCCGACTTTTACATCACCCAACTTTACTTTGTTGTTTGTCATCTTTGCCTTGCAACTACTTCTGATTTTCATTTGTTCTCTATCTTTTTTTGAACCACGACTTTTAACTTGTTATTCCCCACCCCCCGTTTCCACTTTAAAACATCGTCATTTTATTTGTTAAATATGCTACATATAATTTTCCCCCATTCGTTTAAAAGCTTCACTAAAAATCACATTTTTTTTCTACGGTTGATATTCTAGAAAGTTATGTATGTATGTGTGTGTGCATAACTTCTAAAATCCTGATATATCCCCGCTGTCACATATCATTCTTATCATTAAAAAAGTGAACTGCTACGTGTAGGAAGGCCAAAAAGCCATTAACTTAACTTTCCTGAAGAACTTGAGACAGCATATATGCAATAGAATTATTTAATTTTAGAATTGTAATATTGAGTTAGAATTTTAATATAAAATTTTAGTATAAATTAGAATTTAATATAGAATTTTTATAAATATTAATTTATAAAATTGTGTTTATATATATATATATATATATATATATATATATATATATATATATATATATATATATATATATATATATATATATATATATATATATATATATATATATATATATATATATATATATATATATATATATATATATATATGGTTGGATAGATGTGAGGTTTGTGACCCTAGGTTTCACGTTTTAAGGATCGTCAGACAAACTCTGTTAGCTCTATCTCTGATATTGAGCGCTTTCTAATAAGTACCATGCATATAATATATAAATAATTATACATATATATATTTATTTATATTTATATACACTTTTCACACACACACACACACACACACACACACACACATATATATATATATATATATATATATATATATATATATATATATAATATTAGTAGTAAATATACACATACATATAAAATATATAAATATATATACATAGGTGCATACACATACATGTATATATTTTGAATAAAAATTCGAGTAGAACTCAATGTCCAGGACAGAGTAAGGATCTAAGAAAAGGCTTAAACACTAATATTCCATGGTCATAATTTATTCCATTGGAATCGTATTTTTAAATAAATAATTATATATATATATATATATATATATATATATATATATATATATATATATATATATATATATATATATATATTATAAATTAACTGATTTAAAAAATATGGTTCCTTCTGCAACACAGGAATTTCCATGTTTCAAACAAAAGAAGCTAAAAGTTTCAAATTTAATTAGATAATTAAATTAAAAGCATTAGTTCTGTTTCATCTTCAAGCTAATTTTGCAATTGAGCACTATTTTGTAAAAATAAAATATTAGTAAGAACACCGGATTATATCTTACTGTTCTTCCTTTTTACTATAATATATATATATATATATATATATATATATATATATATATATATATATTATATACAGCACATACGTAATTACACATTTACATACATACATACATACAAATATTTTTTATGTATACATACTGTATATGCACTGTATGTGTTATCGTGCACACACACTCATCCTGACCCTGGCGCACTAGAAAAACATTCACTGGTAATAACTCATTCTCGAATTGCCCCCCACTCAAAAATCAAATCTACCCTGTGGGAACCACGCATTTGATGCAGATTTACAATTTTAAGAATTTTAGGTGTTTTCCGTCTGCCAAACTAGTTGCAAATATCGTCATTTATTTTCTTTCTTACGTGCGAAAAAAGCATTTATTTATTTTCATTTCTTTTTATTTTTTTATGTTTGTCTTGCATAAGGCCACTGAAGTCTGAGTCCTCAAAGTAGAGTAGAGGTTGTAAGTTTTCCTTTGCTGTTAAAGATCTGCCGTTGTAATTTTTTTTGTATGACAGAAGTTTCTTTTCTTTATATAGCTGTTTCTTTGGTGTTAATTAAGCTTGTGATCTACCTTCTGAGTCTGATCTACCAGAACAATGCAACATTAAAGTATGTGATCAACAAATTGAGAAAATTTTCTACATTAAAATATACCTATATATATATATATATATATATATATATAAAGATAATCCTAAGGAGCCAGGCAAACTCGTTTTTTTTCTCTTTGGATTGGAGATTAAAACACTGGACGATTGTTTTCGCCTTAGTTTAATGTTCTTGCTTCTTTCATTTTTATTCCCCATTTTCCTCAGGTACCGATTTGTTCTAAGTCAGGCTATCCGAGGTTTTCCAATATATATACCACCATTTATATATATATATATATATATATATATATATATATATATATATATATATACATGTATATATATATATATATATATATATATATATATACATGTATATATATATATATATATATATATATATATACATATATATATATATATATATATATATATACATGTATATATATATATATATATACATGTATATATATATATATATATATGTATATATATATATATATATATATATATATATATATATATATATATATACATACGGCATAAGACAAGAAAAAGAAAATACTATAATGGTATACTAAATAATACGAAATATGACTAAAATAAATTCTAAAGGAAATGATTATTTTCACAAATACTCTCTGTAAACAGTTTGAACATCATTCAGAAATGCAATAAATAAATTTTCTGACATTGGATCGCATAATTTTCCAGCAAATGAAATCTGGAAGACATTGTAAATGTTTCGATAGGGACATCTCTTTTTTTTCTTGCGCATGTCGATAATTTTCTTTAAGGGAGATCACATATTTTAGAAGAATCAGGCACTTAGATTACATACTTAAGTAGCACGGAGAAAATAAAGAAAAAGAAACAATGAACAAGAAAGAAAGAAAAAAGAATGAACAAGAAAGAAAGAAAAAAGAATGAACAAGAAAGAAAGAAAAAAGATAGAAGAAACAATGAACATTGAAAAAAGGAAGAAACAAAGAAAGAAAGAAAAAACGATGAACACGAAAGAAAGAAAGAAAAAAGAATGAAAGGAAAAAGAAAGAATGAAAGGAAAATAAAACAATGAACAAGAAAGAAAGAAAGAAAGAAAGAAAATAAAAGAAGCAATGAACAAGAAAGAAAAGAAAAAGAAAGAAAAAAGCAAGAAGCAATGAACAAGAAAGAAAGGAAAAAAGAAAGTAAAAGAAAGAAACAATAAAAACGAAAGAAAGAAACAAAAAAGAAGTAACCGAAAAAGAAAGAAACAAAGAAGGAATATGAAAGAAAGAAAGAGCTAGAAAGAAAGAAAGAAAGAGCTAGAAAGAAAGAAAGAAAGAGCTAGAAAGAAAGAGCTAGAAAGAAAGAAAGAAAGAACATACTTAAGTAGCACCGTTTACTTTTTATAAACTCACTTTTTCTTTTCTTTTTTTTCAAAATATTTTTCTTTTGAAAATCTTTCTTTTAAAACCTTTTTTATTTTTTGTTCTTTTTCAATTTTTTCAACATTCTTTTCATTGTTCTCCTTTCATTTTCATCCATTCTATTATTTTCTTTCTTTCTTTTTCCTTTTCTTCTTCTCATTCCCCCCTCCCTTTCCATCTGCTACTGTCATCCTTCCTTCGTTTTTCTTTCTTCCTTTATGTTATTATTTCCTTTACTTCAGCATATCTTATTCTCCTATCTCTCCTTCTCAATAATCTTTTTTCTTTCACTTTAATTCATTTATTATTTTCTTCTTTCTTCTTTATCTTTTTTTATTAACTCTCTTCATTTGTTTTATTGTTTTCTTCGTTCTTTTTAAAATTATTTTTTATTTCTCTTTCGCCCTTTTCATTTAATTATTCTCTTTTTTTTCTCTCTGTTTACCTTTTAGTCTTTCCATTTTCGTTACCCTCTTTTCCTACTCTTTATTTTTCGCTTTCTTTCTTCCCGTTCTTCTCTGTTTTCTCAGGTCTTTTTCTCTCCTCTATCTATCTATCTATCTATCTATCTATCTATCTATCTATCTTTTTTCCTTTACCGTTTTCGTTTCACCCTTTTGATTACTTAAAGTTTTATATAACCACTTACTTTCTATTTCTCCGCGTTCCCATTTAAACTCTCTCTTCAAAGTTCATAGATTTCTTCTTTCCCCACAATCTCTTTCCAGTATTTTCCTTTCTTTTTCCAATTTATTTCCTTAAAGTTCTTTCTTCTGAAAAAGTAAAAAGACTCTTGCTTCCCACCACGCCTCCCCCTCATTTTTCATTCCCTCCTCCTTTCTCGGAAACGCCAAATGACGTCATGCCGAACTAATCCTCCAATCACCGCATGAAATCCCTCTAAAATTAATGTCCTCTCAACTCTGGAGAAATTTACAAATGTACCATTATTACTCCTACTCCATCTTTTTTTTTCTGTTCAACCACCTCCTCCTCTTCTATTTCGTCAGCGACTTTACACGACGGAATAGTGGTAAAGTTCCGCTACCATTCTGCTGATAATAAACATGACTGCTTCCGAACTTTACGTAAAACCAAAAGGTCTTATCTCCGAATGTTTCGACACGCTTCCTATCATTAGGCCTTAACTCGAATTGAGATTTCTTTTCACGTTCAACGTTGTCGTGTTTAGGGATTATCAGTTTTATTGTGATTTTGTCCTTCCATGTTTTTCTTTTCATTATTATCTGAAAAATTAAACTATAAGATGCCTGGTTATGTATATTCGAAAACTATAATATTAGTTATAATTCGAAATATATACATAAATGACTTTGTCATATCTCCCCCCCTCTCTCTCATCATATATATATATATATATATATATATATATATATATATATATATGTACATATATAATTTAAAATGGTAATCCGCATGGAATTTCCAAGAGGATAAAGGAGAGCTCTATGACAGAGACAGAGCAAAATTATTAATTACTGAATATCAAACACTTAATATACCATAGGTAATAATCTTTATTTCATGAAAGCTACAAAACAACCATCATATATATATATATATATATATATATATATATATATATATATATATATATATATATATATATATATATATATATATATATATATATATATATATGTAATATATATATGTAGATATGTAAAATATATATATATATATATATATATATATATATAAATATATTTATATATGTGTGTGTGTGTGTGTGTATGTATGTATGTATGTATGTATGTTTTGAATATTAAAATACTGAGAAATTAAAAATTTAAATTTTAAAACACACTGCTGGGTTGTCTATTAATATTTTTTTTTTATTATTTCAATTAGATTCCTCGACTAGTTTCGTACAATATATATATATATATATATATATATATATATATATATATATTGTTAAATAGAATATATATATATATATATATATATATATATTGTTAAATAGAATATATATATATATATATATATTAAATTAATATATATATATATATATATATATATATATATTAAATATTGTTAAATATATATATATATATATATATTGTTAAATAGAATATATATATATATATATATATATATTGTTAAATAGAATATATATATATATATATATATATATATTAAATATATATATATATATATATATATTGTTATATATATATATATATATATATATATATATATATATATATATATATATATATATATATTAAACAGAAAGAACTTCGTATAATTGCTTTAATTTCGGGTGAAAATAAAGACAAAAATTGTTCAACATTGGGATATTTTTTATTATGCTGTTCCTTGATCTAAGCTTTCGGTTCACATGTGCCATCTTCAGAGATTTACATTCTTTGCATATGGTTCTACAGAAGGTTTCTAAGACTTCCATGAACTAAATCTATCTATCTATCTATTCTTTACATATAGGTCTACAGAAAGATGTTAAGAATTCTATTCCGGGTGCATATATTCATATTAAATCATTCAAACTGCTCAGATAAGTTTGTCGCTATTTAACCAAACGCCCACTTGAAAAGAATACAATAGAAAGTAGACTTAAAATTGAGTGTCCTACACATATATAGGACTGGGTTCGGAAGATTGCTTAAGGCCCCTCGCTTTTTCCTTTTTGGCGACGCCCTAGGCGCCAGAGATTAGCCTTAGCCTTGCAACTGCTTCGGGAGACGGCTCAGATCAATCGATATCTCTCTATACAGATTTTAGGCATTATAGTTCACGCCATAAAACACACGGGGGAGTTTGATATATTCGACCATCATCTCGGTGTGAACAATTTCAAACATTTAATATCCAACATTATTCTGAAGAGTATTAGATATCTATGTGACAAACTGTAGAAATCTGAACATATCTATCTATCTAACAATTTCTATCTATCTATCTATCTATCTATCTATCTATCTATCTATCTATTTCTCCATATCTATCTATCTATCTATCTTTTTCTCCATATCTATCTATCTATCTATCTATCTATCTATCTATCTATCTATCTATCTATCTATCTATCTATCTATTTCTCCATATCTATCTATCTATCTATCTATCTATCTATCTATCTATCTATCTATCTAACAATTTCTCCATATCTATCTATCTATCTATCTATCAATTTATATATTTACTTTCAAACAATTTCTTCATATCTATCTATCTATCTATCTATCTATCTATCTATCTATCTATCAATTTATATATTTACTTTCAAACAATTTCTTCATATCTATCTATCTATCTATCTATCTATCTATCTATCTATCTAACAATTTCTCCATATCTATCTATCTATCTATCTATCTATCTATCTATCTATCAATTTATATATTTACTTTCAAACAATTTCTCCATATCTATCTATCTATCTATCTATCTATCTATCTATCTATCTATCTAACAATTTCTCCATATCTATCTATCTATCTATCTATCTATCTATCTATCTATCTATCTATCTATCTATCAATTTATATATTTACTTTCAAACAATTTCTCCATATCTATCTATCTATCTATCTATCTATCTATCTATCTATCTATCTATCTATCTATCTATCAATTTATATATTTACTTTCAAACAATTTCTTCATATCTATCTATTTATATATCAATCAGTTTCTTCATAGCTATCGATGAATCTGTTTCTTTAAAGCTATCAGTTTCTTCATAACTATCTAACAATTTTTTCATATTTATCTTTCTATCTATTTCTCCATATATATCTAACTATCTAACAATTTTTCCATATATGTCTACCTATCTAATAATTTCTCCATATCTATCTATCTAATAATTTCTCCATATCTATCTATTTAATAATTTCTCCATATCTATCTATCTATCTATCTATCTATCTAATAATTTTTTCATATCTATCTATCTATCTATCTATCTATCTATCTATCTATCTATCTATCTATCTAATATTTCTTCATATCTATCTATCAATTTCTTCATATCTAACAATTTCTTTATATCTCTCTATCTAAATAAGTCCCAATATTTGTCTGTACACAAGACAATTTGGAAAAATATGCCATGCATAGCGTACATGCCGTCAGGTTTCATTCAGTTTAAATCACGTAGATAATTATATCAATAAATCCATTGATAAATGATGAAAAACCTTTTATTTTCCCATACTTATTTTATACTTATACTTATTATTAAACATTTTCCCTTCTTTTTTTTTTGTCAACGCTCTTAATTCACGAATGCATATTATTGAACTAGATCGAATATTATACAATTACTTTTTCAGTAGGAAGTGCAACTAACAACTCGGTGTCAGGCTACTTGAACCACTCTTATGTATTTCTGTTTTATTCCGCGGAAGATTATTTCTTGAGAGTCATAGAAAAAAAAATGGTGACATTAATCATTATATATATATCGCTATCGAACGCTCTCTCCCTCATATATACTGGTTTAAAAAGTACAGCTTAGACGTGGCACAAGACCTTAAGTATGGAGCACCCAGCCTTTGAGGATCGAGCTCATCTATTTTAGTTTGTTTTTATCTACTTCAATTCAATTTTTCTCTTTCTATCTTTTTGTATATATCTATGTATCTATTTCAGTCTGTTTTTCTCTCTCTTTCTATCTATCTATCTGTCTGTTTTTATATATCTATTTCAGTCTGTTTTTCTCTATCTCTCTATCTATCTATTTCAGTCTGTTTCTCTCTATCTATTTCTCTATCTATCCGTTTCTATCTATCTATTTCAGTCTCTTTCTCTCTATCTATTTCTATCTATCTATTTCAGTCTATTTCTATCTATCTATCTATCTATCTATCTATCTATCTATCTATCTATCTATCTATTTCAGTCTCTTTCTCTCTCTCTCTCTCTCTATCTATTTCTATCTATCTATCTATCTATCTATCTATTTCAGTCTTTTTCTCTCTCTTTCTCTATCTATTTCTATCTATCTATTTCAGTTTGTTTCTATCTATCTACACCCGTCTCTTTATAAGTTGTTGCTATCTATCTATCTATCTATCTATCTATCTATCTATCTATCTACACTTATCTCTTTATAAGTTGTTGCTATCTATCTATCTATCTATCTACACTTATCTCTTTATAAGTTGTTGCTATCTATCTATCTACACTTATCTCTTTATAAGTTGTTGCTATCTATCTATCTATCTATCTATCTATCTATCTATCTATCTATCTATCTATCTACACTTATCTCTTTATAAGTTGTTGCTATCTATCTATCTATCTACACTTATCTCTTTATAAGTTGTTGCTATCTATCTATCTATCTATCTATCTATCTATCTACACCCGTCTCTTTATAAGTTGTTGCTATCTATCTATCTACACCCGTCTCTTTATAAGTTGTTGCTATATATCTATCTATCTACATCCGTCTCTTTATAAGTTGTTGCTATCTATCTATCTACACCCGTCTCTTTATAAGTTGTTGCTATCTATCTATCTATCTATCTATCTATCTATCTATCTATCTATCTATAATTCTGTTCAATCTATTTAATTCTGTTCCCACCTTTCTATCTATCTAATTTTAGTCTGTTTTTTCTCTCTCTCTCTTTCTGATTCAATCTGTTTCACTCTGTTTCTATCTCTCTATCTGAAATAGATAAGTAATCCCAATTCTCGTTTAAACCATCAGTCATGCTTCCTTAGTACAGTCACTATTCAAACTTTCAACCCCAGAGAGTGTCAATCATTTTTCACTTCTCTCCCAAGCAGAGATAAAGAAGCCACCTGTCAATCTACCGACACTTGCCGAAACCACATCTCCTTACAACGGTGAAAACATGATCAGCTCTGTTTTTTATATCTTCAACCACCCTTCTTTCGAACTGCTTCATTTACTCGATTGCTTGCTGTCTCCTTATTAAATTATTTTTTTGTGTGTGCGTGTACAATTCCCGCCTTTTTAACGATCAAAAATTCACTGCCGACCCTTCCGAGTTTATTGCCAGGAATATTATTTTACACCTGTGTGCAAATTTTTCTGGGGGGCTACTTCATCATCTCCTTGCGAATTGATCAGAATCGTTTGTATTTTAAAAACCGACAGAACAGTCAAATATTCTGCCAGACGTCTTTGTTTTTTATCTATTTTTAAAAACATATTCCTTTTATAGCGCTGTTAACTTGCGATATGGGAGGTAAGATCGATTTATTAAAACAAATATGTCGAAATGTTCATGGCTCCTTAACCCTAGAACACTAATCATGCGCAAATTTTCCTATTTTTAATTACAATTTTCAGTACCTGATTTTCTTACCTAAATCATATGTTTTTCAGTTCCTATTAATGTTAACTCAAAGTACAAAGTTTGAAGTGCCAGCATGTAAAATATTTCAAATATAGATTTATATCTAATTTTTTTTTTGTTAATATTTTCAAAATCGGGTATAATATACCCATGGTTAGTAGTGATGTCACTTTAATTAATGGTTAGTGTTCTAAGGTTAAATAAATAAACAATGTTTTGCGGCAAGTTTTGGTAACAAGTTGAAGAATTTTAACACATTCAACATTATGGATAAAAAAAAAATAGTGAATTTTATATTGTGTTTTTTCAAGACTTAGCATGCACAAAATAAATTCACAGATATGGACGAGAAAAAAAAATGGCCACAGAATGACGTCAATTTTCAGTACCTGATTTTCTTACCTAAATATGTTTTTCAGTTTCTATTAATATTAACTCAAAGTACAAAGTTTGGTGTGCCAGCATGTAAAATATTTCAAATATAGATTTATATTTAATATTCTTTTTGATATTTTCAAAATCGGGTATGATATACCGATGGTTAGTAGTGGTTTAACTTTAATTAATGGTTAGTGTTCTAGGATAATTGCCCGCTGTAAAATCTGGTGTTAATTATAAAAACTGAAAATTGATGAGTTCTCGACACTTCTAGAGATGCACTTAAATTCAAAAAGTCTATGTATCATAGCGAAGATGTTGAGTGGATTTCAGAAAAAGTAACAAATTACTTTATTAAAATTATAAATTAATTTTATTTGACTAACATAATCAAATTAACCCTAGAACAGTAACCATGGGTATATAGTGCCCAGCGCAAATTTTCCTATTTTTAATTACAATATTCAGTACCTGATTTTTTTTTTAACCTAAATAAAATGTTTTTCAGTTTCTATTAATGTTAACTCAAAGTACAAAGTTTGGTGTGCCAGCATGTAAAATATTTCAAATATAGATTTATATTTAATATTCTTTTTGATATTTTCAAAATCGGGTATGATATACTCATGGTTAGTAGTGGTTTAACTTTAATTAATGGTTAGTGTTCTAGGGTTAATGTCGTTGTCGATCATATCATACCACAGATTCCTTCTTTGATGCAAATTGTCAGGACTTGTTGGGAAAGAAGGTCCCATCACGGTTCAACGTATTCCTTCTCCTACATTGGCTACATTTTTAACATTTCAGGACATAGTCGGTCCTGCCTTTCCACAGTCTCCTTCTTTTAATTGTCTGGGAATTGGCATGACTTCCAGGGAAAAAAAGTGAAGTGGTTTCCTGTTGCTTTCTGCTCGTTTTTTTTATTGATTTATCTTCCTTTTTTTCTACACTGGCTGCCACCCAAGGCTACCGTTTCCTCCACAGACGGAAAGAGATGTGATGAAATGGATACAAAACTTTCCTAAGGAGGAAGGGAAACGAAACATACTAGGTTGGTATTTGAACTCGACTCATATATATATATATATATCAGTCATCAAAAACAAGCAAATAACCAGCTTTAAAATAATAACAAATAAACCCTTTTTTTAAAAATGAAAAATAAAAATAATAGTAATTTTTACCTATCATAATTTTACACAGACCCCACCACACGTATATACATACATGCGAGGAAATATTATTCAGTGAAAAAATAGAAAAATGGTCTGATTGCTGACATGTATACATTCACGAGACATTCACGAGAAATTTTCGCTACACTTCCAATCTTTGAATTTCAACATCCAAATGCGTATGTATAGACACAACACCACCCATATACATACATATGTCAAATCCCAAACTGTCCACATATGTTTATATATGTATGAGTCCCGACGGACGAGCGAGTGTGTATGTGTGTCTGCGTACCTCATCCCATTTCCCCCCCATTTCCATAATAACACCAATACACGCAATCTACATAAACCCAAATTTAAAAAAAAATTACATCAGTTTGTCTGACGATCGCAAAAGCTTGAAACCCAGGATCACAAACTCACATCAATCCATTACTCCCCCGTGCCTCCTCATATATATATATATATATATATTTCAACACAAGAAAAATTAAATAACAAGTTTAACTGTAGTACTGTCGTTTTTAATGAAACATGCATAAACGAAGAGTTTCTGCTTAAATATACACCTATCAAAAATAAATATATATATATATATATATATATATATATATATATATATATATATATATGTATGTGTGTGTGTGTGTTAAAGGCAAAGCGTTTTTACAGACATGTCCAACTTTGAACGGGAAAACTGTTTTATTGTTTATATATATATATATATATATATATATATAGATAGATAGATAGATAGATAGATAGATAGAGAGAGAGAGATATAGATATAGAGAGAGAGAGAGAGATAGAGAAAGATAGATATAAAATGCTACTCTGTTCAAAGGAAAAAAACAATTCACTACGACAGTAAATTCACCAAGTCTGGCAGGTCTGTCATCACAATATGGGATATCTAATAACAAAAGCGATGGGAAAAAAGCAAAACAATCTAAATAAAATCGACTAGATATATAATTATTTATTTAAAAATAATTATATTCGCAAAACTCTGTATTGAGCACACTTTTTAAGAATAATAATTGTTGGTTATTGAATTTATTCTGTATACACCAATCATATAAGCAGCAGATATATATATATATATATATATATATATATATATATATATATATATATATATATATTCCAAGAGGATAGAATCCAGGTAGAACTCAATGTCCAGGACAGAGTAAGAATATAATAAAAAGGCGCAAAACACTAATATTCCATTGTTACAATTTATTACATTGGAGTCGTAATCACGATCCAATTCATCAGACCTGGAAATTCAAAAATATATATGATTATTATTTGAAACGTTATTTTTAATGGATACATGTGACGACTTGATCATATTTAAACGGAACGCTGATCTTATAAAAGATTTCAGTTATCTGTTTGGATTGGTATTGCTTTTATGTCCATCGTCTTTTTCATGTTTAATTGTATATGGTCTATGTTAATTATGTTTTATAAATATGTCCTGAAGATGGTCTATTAGACCGAAACGCCCGACGTTGACATTAAACATTAAAACAGCATAATCGCATATTAGGATTTTTGTTTGTTTTTTCAGTATATTTTCTTCATATGTATATATATATATATATATATATATATATATATATATATATATATATATATAATTTTTCTCAAATCTAAAATTCTATCGGAGTCTTTATATTAGAAAAGAAAAGGTATCCCATAGAAATATAATCATTTTTAATCACTTGTGGAGGATTACAATAAATTGTTAACTACTTTTTAAAAATCACCATATATTTATAATAAAATATTTTTATGCCTTTTGGACTATAAAAATGTTGACAAACTAAAACATAAAATATAACATAAAAATATAATCATCTAATGAATGTAAAACATTAGATAAAGCAGTATGGATCTTAGATCATGTATATGTTTATGTATTTGTTTTTGCCAAATAAATAATGATCAGTGAGGATATTATTGAAATATAAAACTTTTAAGGAAAGCAATCTTTTTCGAATTTTTAAAGCTAATTATTAAAGGAGCGTTAATTAATAGCAACAAATAAGGTGGCGGTATTTAATCTCTGGTAGAAGCTCAGAGAAGGTACAGATAAATAAACATTTAATGGCATTTGACTCTTACTCTCTAACTTCAGAGCCGAAAGATAGAGAAAAGAAATGATGAGAGAGTAGAAGGAGGTAAGAATATTAAGAAAAGAAGAAAATAGCCACGACATGCTATACATGTGTACATACGCATCCGTACAGACGTACACGCACATCCACAGGCATACACAGACACACGCACGCACACACAAAGAAGAAGAAAAAATTCAGCGTAATACCAATAAAATAAGCGCACATATATTATTTTAAAAATAAAAATCAACATAAAGCTGCTGACATCCCCTGACGAGTGGATCGAACGATTACCCAAAGACACGTTTACGAAACTCTGGAGTTGAGATGCTGAACATATGAAAATTAATTTATACATTTTTTTTTTTTGGTTCTTGAGAATTTACTTTAAATATATTAAACACTATTTAACTAGTAAATTGTTTATTTGCAAGAATAATTTTATATTTACAAAATTCTAAAAGCTAATACAATTAAAACTAAAGCAATGCAATATTTATCATTTTCCAAATTTATAAAGAAATCAATATGAAGACATTTCTTTTTCATAAATTTATAAACATTTATTAAATTATTAAAATATGGGAACTATGAGGAAATTTTTATTATTTACCATTTTATGAAGATCGAATCATTTGTTAATTAACCGATAAAAAATCTAATGAATAGTGTAAGTAAACATATCTATCTATCTATCTATCTATATATATATATATATATATATATATATATATATATATATGCCGTGTTGGTTTCAATCTTAGAAAATAGGAACTATTAATTTATTTGAAATTCCTTTCATATCGTCTGATAAGCTTAATAAACTCGCTATCACGACACTTGATTCTACATTTGAATGATAATTCTAACATTTTTAGACATTTGCTTGACCGCAAACCCAATTCCGGAAAATCCTTGTTGAAAACACAACTATACTTAAACATGGAAACAATAAACAAAAACTAAAAATTCTTGAAGCTTTTTACATAAAACAGTTGAAAACTAACCTGAACAAAATAAACTATGAAAACTCCACAAATATACTCAAATGCCTATAATTGATAACAGAAGCCATTGATTTACACCAACGGCTTCCCATACTTAACATTTCTCGTTTTAACACTCGCATGGTCATGTGTGATGTCATGAGCCGCGGTGCGATTTTCGCTTCCAGCGTCTCGTATGCACGAGTTTGTGGTTGCTTGGAAATCTTCCATGCAAACAAAAACAGACTATCATTATTGCCATGTTTGTGTATTGTTTAATATATTGTAATGTAATTGTCATCTTTGATGATGGCTTATGTAAGCCGAAAGCTTAGATAGGATTAAAAAATATGTATCAATATTGTGATTTTCTTTCGTCTTTCAATGATAATGCTATTAAGTTTGTCAGACGATATGAAAGGAATTTCCTTAAAATAAATCAACAAAACTTGTCTATATTATTTAATGAAATATGCATCAATATATATATATTTAGGCAGCAATCCTTCGTTTATGCATGTTTCATTAAAAACGACAGACAAGGTACTACGGTTAAGTTTTTTATTTTTTTTTTGTGTTCGAACAAGAGCCAGACGCCTTACGTTACACCTATTTGATCATAGCTCTTTTAGAACCCATTTAAACACACAACATTACCAGACTCCATTAGAAACATACTAGTAGAAAATACAAATATAATAACTTCATCCACATGTAAAAGAAGATTAAAAATAATGGAAGCTTGAATAATAACAAAGAAAAAGCCAACAATATTAACTACGAACAAGGCCACAATGTGCTAACCGTATTCGGAAATTAAAAACATCTCGCACGCACACAGGCACACACATATATACATACGCAGAGGGCACCACGAGGCGGTGTAATGGTTAGCAGGCTTGGCTCGCTAGAACAATTACGACTGAGTAGTGAGTTCGATCCTCACTGGGTGCCCCCTAACTCCGGCCTTGTGCCACATCTAAGCTATGCTTGGAAAATCACTATATACATACCCACGAAGACACACACGCCTATTTCATTTATTCAAATCCGGAGAAAAACAGAAGAAATACATTCATTTTAGCGAAAATTTTCCTTCTGATGTTGCAACTTATTAGAAAACTTATTAGAAAATTGGTCAAATGTAATAAAATATCAGTTGAATTTAATAAAATATGTTTAAATGAATCGTTGCTGCCTGAATGTACATTATATATATATATATATATATATATATATGTGTGTGTGTGTGTAATCATACATATATACATTTATATATGTACATAAATGAATACATACATAAATAAAAAATATATAGATACATGAATAAATACAAATATACAAATACTTATATACATTAATTACATTATTCGGACTATTGTCCTCATCTTTGTCGCCATATTTATTATAACGTTTCGAACGTTGTACGCTCCGGCCTTCTTCAGGTGGTTGGAATGTCGAACTGAACCCTTTATTTCGCTCACTGGATAAAGGTGTTAGTTAAATCCAGTGACAAGATCTAAAGAGTGTGAATTCAATACCCGGCTAAGGCAGTGGAGAACTTTCAGAGGGAAATTAATCCATTAAACGTGGAACTAGAACAGTCTACCCCAGTGCACACGAACTTTATGGAAACCCTGTATATATTCATCCAAATAAGTTTGATTAAAAAAAACGGCATGGTCTTTCTGTTTAATTTATTTTTCCAAATTTCCAATGATGTTTTGCGTAGTGGGATCAAAATTGTGGGTAAACTGTCCAAAATTCATATTGTGTTATTGTTTTGTTCAAGAATTTTTGGACAGTTTATCCACACACCTTATTAAAAAAATTAGAAAATTATAATAAAAAAATTAAAAAAAAAAATTAAACAGCGAGACCTTGTTTCTTTTCCCTAAAAAATTAAACAGATAATCGGTTGTTTTCGCTCAAACCCGTTGAGAGAAATAAATTTACCATATACGTATGTATAATAGCTGGCCACTCGTATTCGAGGATGCCTGTCTACTACGGCGGCTAGCCAATCTCTATTGTAGACTTTCGCTCAGGTGCATTTGTGTTTGTTCAACACCGACAATGCCAACCTGTGGTTTATACTGCAACTATACTGAGCAGACCTTGGGAGAGAACGTGTTATCTAGAATGATCAATAAACCCTCGATCACGATGACTTGTGACTTCGTGCAAGCACAGCTATCGACGGCCCCAAGTTTTCCGTCTACCCAATTTCATTCATAAGGCTTGGTATCATCAGGAAGTCTCCTTCCTGACAAATCGACCATAGTAAGATTCGAACCCGGGTCTCATGGCCAGAAAACGAACGTTATAGCTACTCGGCCACGTTCCAATATACGTATGTACATAGACATATGTAGATATCTATGTTTTGTTGAATGTGATGGTGAAGGAAATTTTTTTTTTTTTTTCAATTTTTCTCCTGTCCTTACAGTTTTTCTTTCAGGGGGATTAAAATATGTATAGATAATGCCCGTTAAATTGTTCTAATACTATTTCAATACTACAAAACAGTATAAAATACCATCACAAAAATATGCGAACAACCAAAATTAACGCACTACTTTTCAAATGGCGAAAGAATTCTCTGGGTGAATAAACACGCTGGGCGCATTCTCTTCTTAATACTCATAAAGAGAAACGAAAATCATAAGGAAACAAGAAAAAAATTGAATAATAAAAAAAATAAACACACATTTCTTTGTTCCTTACATTTAATGAAATATTTACAAAAAAAAAAAAAAAGGATTGCGATCAAAATATACAATATACACTCTTGTTCAAATTAACTGAAACAAAACAAATAATTCCGTTATTATTTACTTTTTCATATTTTCCCAATGAATCATAACCCAGTGCACGTGTTAGTACTTCGTATGTTCATTCCACGAAGTTATTCGTAGCAGATTGACAACAGATTCTCGACGGGATTTAAATTAGGAGAGTTTCCGGTCTAGTCGATAGTACTTTGATTTGCTCATTGGTAAGGCTTGCCAATATGTTCCTGCAGCGTTACAATTCTCGTACGCTTCCTTGGAGTAACGTCCATCGCAGACAATGGATGTAGGACAACTAATCGACAGTCGAGACAATAGTGTCTGGGCATGATGAAAATCTGATGCAATTTCTAGTGTTCGGGAAAACATCGTTTTGAAAGTCGGTTCCACAGAGGAGCTGTTCGCGCGAAAAAGCTGCTCGAGTGGAACTTATTTCAGTAGAATACGAAGGGTTCGTTACAATCTGCGTGGCATAGCAGGTCTTAGCCGTGACGGACAGAACTGGTCGAACTAAGGAATGTTGTTCGTTTGAGCAATTTCCATGGAAATAGCAATAGAGTAGCGAGGGGCGGCGTTTCGTCTGTGAGGAAACGGGTTGCACAGTCGGAAATAATTTGTCAGCCACGAGGACGCAGAGACGCTTTGTGGACTCTATCGAAACTGGAAAGTGAGGACTGACCGGCTCCTGCTTAAATATGGCAGCATTACGCCATTTTCGACTTGATCTGGCTCTTCTGAAGGTAGAGGATAGCACGAGGAGTCATGTACTCATTCGAGGGGTACCTGGAACTGAGTTGAGGTTTGGATTAAGTATGAAGACAGGGGAACCCCGAAGGGAACATCTGTTCATCATGACTAGTGGTAGTTCAGGATCCAGTCAGTGATGATGTAACTAGTTTGGTTTTCGAGGCATTGAATATAACCACCCAGTTCCCCAACCCCTCTCGCCACTCAGATCTTAGAGCCAGATCAGAGGAGAGATCAGCTATCAATTTTTTTTTTTAAGCATTTCACCCCAAGCAAGGCGGGAAGCCACTAGGACGCAAGGGGTTACAGAAAATAGCAAGATCAGATAGGAGTGATAGAAGAAAGGATGAAGGTAGTGGATAGAACAAGGCAACTGGAGATGTCGATTGACATTACACTTGAATAGCTGGAGATTATAGCTCACAGGGAAACAGGAATAAGGAAGAGAGTTCCACAGGCGAGAGGTGCGAGACATGAAGCTATTAGAGTAGAAGAGACGGCTACATTTAGGAGTTTCGGCAGTGAAGGGGTGAGAGCGGGATGCCAGCCTCGTAAGGCGCTTGAACTCATGACGTCTGGGAACCAGCGAATGCAGCTTCTCGGAACAATTTCCATGAAAGTATTTGTAGAACAGACAGAGGGAGGCGACGGCGTGTCTGTGAGAAAGTGACTGTAGACGAGACGCCAGGGCAGGGCCAACTACATTGCATATTTCTGCTTAATTAGCGTTTTTGAAGTGAACTCATATGGTCTTGTATAATATAGATATTCATAAATAACACCTTCGACATCTTGTTGGTCAATGGGCACATGTTTCTGGGCTATATTTTCACGCTGAATCTGAAAATCAAGTCCATTTTTTTTCACATCACATCTCAGTACAGATATTTTCAATTTTGCTTGAAATAGACCAAAATGCCTAATTCATAGGGATATGCCACTGCTTAAATATGTGAGTGACATAGTTGAAACATTTCGTTTCATGTTAAAATGATTTATCATTCAAGAAAAAGTATCCAAATAACTTCCAAAATGAATTCTAAGCTATTTCAGCACAGATAAGCTGACCTGAAAATGCTTGATTTTATGAGAGATATCTCAATGGAAAATGTTCTTGTCCCCTCAATTAAAACTTTGTGAGTTGTGTTCTTTATTTTTCATAGAAGAAGCTCTTTAGAAGTCATTCAAGAACAGCGATTTTAGTAGTTTTCACTTTAAGCCTGAAACCATCATAAGATTTTATCATATCGCTTATATTTACGGAGGTCTGGTATTGTCATGCAGTCTCTGTATAACATATATAGGAACTTCAATAAATGAGGGTTAGTTGAGTGTATTTGTGACTAGCAAGATTAGAATTTTCTTTATCAGTACTTAAAATAGCCACAAAACACAGGCTTAGCCAACTAGGCACTTTGCAGATGGGATGTTAACATGATGGCTGATTTCTGCTGGAGCATCAAAAGAGATCAACCTTTTCAAAAGTACCTTAGCGCTTTCAAGAAGAGATTTATGTATTTGGATGGACAAAAATGAATGTATTTTTCATTCCTTTCTATCTTCTTTGTTTTGATTCAAAAATTGATGACACATGTTTGCCTTAATTTCATTTTGTGTGAGATTTTTCCGAAAACGTTTTCTGAACTGAAAATGCATTCTTTATGCTATTGGGATATTTTTCTTTTATAAGTTAATCTGACCTGGAAACCTTTAAGGTTGGTTCTACTTGATCCTGGCATATTACTGTTAAATGCGTATTTTAGCCTGTTTTAAGAAAAATGGAAATTATCTGTACTGAGAAAACGTAATGTGATGGGAAAAATGGACTAGCGTGGAAAAATAGCCCTGAAACATGTGCCCATTGTCCAAAAACATTTGGTTCGAAAAAAATATCGACCTGTGTAATCGGAGTATATTCTTAGGCAATCATTTATGTCAAGTAAAAAACGAGTTGGTCAAAGAAGTGACCCCTGGGGACGCCTGCACTGATTTCTATGGCCCCAAATAACTGGCCTTTAACAACTACCTCCAAGGACCTACATGTTAAGATTGACTTACACACACACACACACACACACACACACACACACATATATATATATATATATATATTGTGTGTGTATTTAGGCAGCATTTTTTCATTAATACATGTGTCATTAAATAATATAGACAAATTTTGTCTATTTTAAGCAAAATCTTTTCATAACGTCTGATAAGCTTAATAACATTATCATTGGAAGACGAAAGAAAATCACCATGTTGATAAATGTTTTATTCTTAATTCTTTCTAAGCTTTCAGCTTACATAAGCTATCATCGGAGATTAAAGATGGTAATTTTGCACCAATGATTGTTTGCATGGAAAATTGCAATGAGACGATAAATTCGTGCATATGAAACGCAGGAAGTAAATATCGCATTGCGGTTCATGACGTCACACATGACCAGGTGAGAGTGAAAATGAAGAAAAGTGTTAAGTATGGAACGCCGTTGGTATAAACAAATAGCTTCTGTTATCAACTATAAGCATTTAAGCGTTTCATAATCACGAATTTATCATTGCATAGCAATCTTCCATGCAAACAAACTATCATTGTTGCAAAATTACCATCTTTAATCTCCGATTATGCCTTATGTAAACCGAAAGCTTCGAATTAAGAATAAAACTTGTATCAACATGGTGATTTTCTATCGTCTTTCAATGATAATGTTATTAATCTTATCAGACGTTATGAAAGGATTTTGCTTAAAATAGACAAAACTTGTTTATATTATTTAATGAAACATGTATTAATATATATATATATATATACATATATATGTATATACATATAGAGGGTGCGGTAAAATAACGCCCTTTTTCCATTTGTGAAATGGTTAAATCTTAATTTCCAGCTGGGGGAGGCAGGACAACGTGGAACAATCACGAAACAACCTAAAAACACCAAATTTTTCTTTATTTTCTTGTTTACCGGCTTAAATTGAAAACAATTCCTAAATTAAAACAAGTAATTTCCGATAAATTTCTAAAATTAATGTAGAAATGTGTCAAATCCTTTGGTGAAATGTTGCTGAAGTGTTCAGCGTTGTATCGAACATGAAGGAGGACATTTTGAGCGTGTTAAATAATTTTTTTTTAATCATAACAAATCATGTTTTGATGTGACAATAATTATACATTTTCTCAAACTACTATAATTTATTTAATTTCTGTTTTATAAAAGTTAAATAAAAACAGGACGTTACTTTTGTCATACCCGGAACAAACAAGCACACACACACACAGAGACACAGACACACAGACACACACACACACACACACACACATATATATATATATAATAATGAATAGAAATCCTCAAAAATCCATTCGGTCAGGTGATAATTTATTTCGTGGACTCAGACGTTCATCTATTCAGACCATATTTAAGAAAAATCATAAAGCGCTTTCGGATAATTATTTATCCATTTTCAAGGAAAGAGTTAATTTTTATTAGAATATTTATCTACTGTATTGTACAGGTGTACAATTTAATGTTTGGATGCTATATATATATATATATATATATATATATATATATGGATATGGATGCTCTCTCTCTGTCTCTCTCTCTATATATATATATATATATGGATGCTCTCTCTCCCTCTCTCTCTCTCTCTCTATATATATATATATATATATATATATATATATATGATACTCTCTCTCTCTATATATATATATTTATATATGGATGCTCTCTCTCTCTCTCTCTCTCTCTCTCTATATATATATATATATATATATATATGGATGCTCTCTCTCTCTCTCTATATATATATATATATAAATATATATATATTACTTGAGGATTAGTAGGGATAATTTCAAAGGATTCTGTATCCATTATTATATTGCTTTGTGATAAAAACAACAACAAAGTTGAGTTCAATAGTCCGAATATAAATGGAGTAAATATTGTATTTCTAAAACTTCCTTTCGTTAGATGAAATGTAGAAGTAACAGTGAAGAAAATAACACAACCCTTGTCAGCATTGATCGGGTTTAGTCATAAACTGAAATTTCTGTTTAAATAACAGATTTTGGCTTCATTTATGGAGCCTCGATGTGAAACTTGAAGCAAAACAACTTTTTTGCTTCTCACTTTTTTACTTTAAGATTGTAAATAAAATAATTGACATTCTATTGCATAATTAGCTGTCATGATTACTGCGATAATATCTACCATATATTTAAATTTGACTTTTATTTTTATTTCTTTTTTCATTTACTGTGTTTATGATATATTTTTGTCAGACTTGTGAAATCGAAGAGAGACGTGAAATGTTTAATGATTTAATCAAGAAGAAAAAAAAGAACTAAAGATATTGAAAGAAAAAAACGTTCGCTTTGGTTAGGAATGCGATAAAATCCGAATAAATTAATCTTAATCTTTGTAAAACTAAAAACGTACCTTAAAAAAAATAAAAGATCTGTCGGTCCAGACTTTGGAATGAGAATATTAAAATGGAGAAAATTGATATAACGTTGTTAACTTAAAAATATGTTTATTGGGAAGTTTTCATGCTTGTAAGAAATATGTTTGGTGGTTTTCTCTTTTCTTCTTCTTACTATTATTATTATTGGTTTTAACCTGTGAAAGTTTCTCGGTTTTACAATTTTAAATTTCTGATGATTCTTAATACTTTAGTTAATGATTGTATAAACACATGCCGAGTTCTATAATAAAATATTCGTTCAAAACTAAAATATCCGTAGAAATTCTCCGATTACATAATTAAATATTTGAACTTAACCAAATATTACAATGTCAATCATAAATATGATTGTTGATCGTTATTTTAAAAAGGCTCGGAACTGACTTTGTCCAGTTAACTGAGACAGACGTTAATATCTTTCAGTCTTTCTTTTGTAAACCAAGTAGAGAATGTCTTTATGGAGGTATTGGAAAGAGGTGTTATATATAT
>CAHIKZ030001218.1:1037500-1045809 GCA_903632075.3 Acanthosepion pharaonis
ATTTAAAAAAATAATAATGTTTTTTAAGAAAATCAAACCAAAATAACAACAACAAACAAGATACCTATATTTATCAATAACATCAATATAAAATTACCCACCAAAGTCTTGTTTGTGTCACCGGAAATGACATTGTTGCATGAGAGAGAAAGAGAGAGTGGTTTCGATTTTGCGCTTCTTGCATATCTTCCAGGGCACATATATCTCTAACTTTTTATGTCCCTGGGTATATTCATTTTTTGTCAGTTCCGGATATCCTAACATACTTTCCGCAGATCCTGCATTTCGGATTCCATCCTTGATTATGTGACAGCGTCAGGATCTGGTTGCGAGGCTTTGGTCCCGAGCTTTAATAATTAGGCCTTATGTCTTTAACCGCTAATGTGTTTTCTGCTGGTCCACATCTGCTTTTTTCGTTCTTTTTAGGTATTTTCCATGCAACGCCTTCTCCTCCCAGTTTGGCAACTTCATTTGGCTAAGTTGTTTTGCTTTCTGCTTTATTCGTTTGGTGTATATGGTATTCGCTTCGTTTTTTGTTGGTATATTAAACTGTTTCTTGAAGAGTACAGCTTCTTTGTTGATGAAGTGGATTTGGTGTTTTATATTTGTAAGAGAAGGCCATTGTTTTTTGTAGAGTAATCTTCCAATCCGATTGTTGTAATTTTTAGACTTAGTTCAAGCAGGATTAGACCGTAAAGCTCTTTGTACATACAGCCTATCAACATCTGATTTCGGGTAGTGCATTTTTCTGGACTTGGCGTCCAATCTTTTAATGTCATTCAACTTCCATTTAATAATGTTGAAGATGTATAGTAATACTGGTATAGCTAATGTATTGATAGTCTTTTATTAAGTTCATTTTCTACTATCAAACTATATTTCGGAAATTATTCGGTATTATTCGGACTATTGTCCGCATATTTATTACAACGTTCTTGAGGTGGTTGGAATGTCGAACTGAACCCTTTATTTCGCTTACTGGGGTAGACTGTTCTAGTTCCACATGCCATGTTTAATGGATGTCAGTTATCAGTTATCACCTGTTAATTTCCCTCTGAAATAACCGGGTCCTGTCACTGGATCTAACTAACGCCTTTATCCACTGTGCTATGTGTCCTTGAGGACATCTGAGTATGAATTTCTGTGTATTATAAACTTAATGTCTTCAGCAACCGTTTTTTACCAGTGCTCATATTGCAATTTTTGCTGATATCATTGCATGTTTTTATCAGAGTTCATATTGCAATTTTCAGAGTGAAATTAACAAGAGATAACTGATAACTGACATCCATTAAAAATGCCCTGTTAATTTCCCTCTGAAGGTTCTCCACTGTCTTAACCGGATATTGAATTCACAATCTTTGGGTCCTGTCAATGGATCTAACTAACGCCTTTATCCACTGTGCCATGTGTCCTTGAGGAACGTGGAACTAGAACAGTCTACTCCAGTGAGCGAAATAAAGGGTTCAGTTCGACATTCCAACCACCTGAAGAAGGCCGGAGCGTACAACGGCCGAAACGTTGTAATAAATATAGCGACAAAGATGAGGACAATAGTCCGAATAATGTAAGTAAGGACACTGTCCTATAATGTTCTTTTCGGATATTTTTCTTCATATTTGAATGTTTTATTCCGTTTCCTTCATTAATTCTTAAGTACCATTTTGGTCTAGTTTCTTTAATCTTGTTGTTGATATCAAGGTCTTAATCCGTCGTTTCTGTTAGTTTACCGCCTTTAAACGTGGCTTTGGCACATTTATCGTTTCCGGACTCTATCCTAATGTCTTCGCTGAAGGTTTTGACAATGGTGAGTAGGTTGTGGGTTGTCATCCTTGGCAAACGTTTTAAGATCATCAGTATAAAATAGGTGATTTAGTTTGCTATTCTTTGTCTTGTGTCCTTAGCTACTCTTGTTCAGTAAGCAGCTGAGTGGCGCTAGTGCAAGGCAGAAGCGTAGTGGTGACAATGAATCTCCTTGGAAGATACCGCTTTTGATGTTAATTCGTTTCGATGTTAATGACCCGTTTGTATGGTTTATATTCAGTGTAGTTTTCGTTTTTTTTTTTTTCATGCTCTCCGTTATGAATTTGACCTTTGGGCGGGGGGGGGCATACTCTGTATATTTTTAGGCTCTTCTTCATCCATGAGTGTGAAACACTGTCTAACGCCTTTTTGTAGTCGATCCATGCTGTCTATACATTTCTTTGTTTTCACCGCTTCCAATATTGTTTTATTGATAATTAGTTGGTCTTTACACCCGTAACTTCCTCTTTTACATCCCTTCTGTTCTGCTGGGAGAGAATTGTTTTTCTCAAGGAAAGTTGCATGTCCTCTCTGTTATGAAAGAAATGAGGATCTTGTACATTGTTGGTAGGCAGGTGATAGGTCTATAGTTCTTCGGGTCCTGCCTCTCTTCTGTTTTGGGGAGTAGATATTTTACTTACTACGTGAGGCTTTTGGGGCATTTCTCTGGGTTTATGATTATATCATTGTATGCTCGTGCGAGGTCTTGGTGGGTGCTAGATTTTTCCTTTGTACTCCTAGACTAGTTGCATTCAAGGCTATAGAGCCTGCAGTGCCCATAAGAAGGGAGAAGAAGAGGATTCATACCATTCCCAAGGGTAATAGCACGTAAGTTTATGTAATCAATCCGAGCCGCTATCCAATACTCCACCGTGCTTCCTCTGTGTGTGTTTATATATATATATATATATATATATATATATATATATATATATATATATGTACCAATGGCTTCCCATACTTAATACTTCTCGTGTTCACTCTCGCGTGGTCATGTGTGACGTCATTTCGTTTCCAGCGTCTCATATGCACGAGTTTGTCGTTGCTTGGAAATCGTCCATGTAAACAAAAACAGACTATCATTATTGTTTTGTCCGTGTATTGTTTAATATATTATAATGTAATTATCATCTTTGATAATGTCTTATGTAAGTCGAAAGCTTAGATAGGATTAAAAAATATGTATAAAAATTGTGATTTTCTTTCTTTTAATGATAATACTATTAAGCTTATCAGACGATATGAAAAGAATTTACATAAAATAAATAGACAAAACTTGTATAAAACTTAGTATAAAAACCCAAATTAAATTTTAGATTAATAATATTTTATATAATATATTATATATAGATTAGTATATTTATATATTTTAATTAATTCTAGTTTTATTAATTTTTGACGCAAATCATAATTTTTTCTACTTGATCGGGGAAAGCATTAGATTCTTATTACTGACCCGACCAGCTGTAACCCGTTCCAGCTTATAAAACACTGAAGTTGATTTCAAGATTGAAGGAAAAAGGGAATTATCTGTTTGAAGAAGTTGAAATAACATACTTACAATATAAACAACTCGTATTTTTGAATATTATTCACTTAATCTGATTTAAAAAAAAAAATTAAAAGTATTTTTTAATATGCCAAGAAATATTTTAAAATCATATTCACTTGAAAATGTTTTTTAAATATGGCCCCAATTTTTTTTGATTTTTTTCTTTTAATATTTACAATATTGTTTTTTTAATGAAATCTAAAATCACACAATCACAGAGAAACACACAGAGAGAGAGAGAGAGAGAGAGAGAGAGAGAGAGAGAGAGAGAGAGAGAGAGAGAGGTGGAGAGAAACTTAAATTGTTATTCACCCAACGGTTGACGTACGCAGAATTCACAGACTTTTAGTATTAGATAGATAGATAAATATATAAAGGCTTAGATAGATAGATAGATAGATAGATAGATAGATAGATAGATAGATAAGGTAAAGGCTTAGATAGATAGATAGATAGATAGATAGATAGATAGATAGATAAGGTAAAGGCTTAGATAGATAGATAGATAGATAGATAGATAGATAGATAGATAGATAGATAGATAAGGTAAAGGCTTAGATAGATAGATAGATAGATAGATAGATAGATAGATAGATAGGAAGAAGAAAGAGAAACAAAGAGGAATGCAATAGTAATAGTAATGGTAGTGGCGGTGGTGGTAGTGGTGATTGTGGCGATTGTGACTTCTCGTTTATTTTTTAATGTTCTTTTGTTATTTATTTATTTATTAGTAAATTATATACATTTTTTTTATAAGCTATACAATACAAAAACTTAGAGTAATTTTTCCGTAAATATTATTAGTAACGATATATTAATTGTATTTATGGGTATAACATAATTCGTGCAATAACAGGATAAAGGAGATTTAGTTTGATATTATTGAACATAAGAGAGAAAAACTCAAAGAAAATTCCGTTGAAAACTGAAGCTAGGTGAATCACGTGATGTCTCCTTCAGATCTAAACGCTTTTTTTTTAAGCGTTTCGGCCCAAGCTAGGCGGAAAGCCACTAGCACGCAAGGGGTTACAGAGTTGGAGCGTGAGCAAATAGGAGTGATAGAGGAAAAGGATGAAGAGAAGGATAGGGGATAGATCAGGGCATCTGGAGACGTCGATTGACATTACATTTGAATAGTTGGAGATTATAGCTATCAGGGAAACAGGAAAAGGGGAGGGAGTTCCACTGGCGAGAAGTGAGAGACATGAAGCTATTGGAGTAGAGACGGCTATATTTAACAGTTTCGACAATGAAAAGGTGAGAGCGGGATGCCAGCCTAGTAGAACGCTTAAATTCATGAAGTCTCAGAACCAGCGAAAGCAGCTCATTGGAGCAGTTACCGTGAAAGTATTTGTAAAAAAGACAGAGGGAGGCGACAGCATGTCTGTGAAAGAGCGTCTGCCAGATCAGGGCCAATTACATTGCATATGCATCTCTGGATTTTATCAAGAACCTTGAGACAAACAAGGGCTCCAGACCATATATGGCAGCAATACTCCCTGCAAGGGCGAATGGTTGATTTGTAGATTTGAAGGATCGACTCCGGCGAGAAAAATTTCCTGGCGCGGCACAGGGAGCCAACTTTCCGTGCGGTGGACGAAGCAATTGACTCAATGTATTTGTTCCATCTCAGGACAGCAGTCAATGTGAGACCGAGCAGCCGCAAAGAGGTGCCCTCGAGAAGTTGAGCGTCAGACATTCTAATGGGTGACAGGGAAGGATCTCTGTGGTGATTAATAGAGAGCAGTTTTGTTTCTGAGGCGTTAAAGTTAACCAGCCAATTCCTGCCCCAGTTAACAACCGACTGGAGGTCCTTTTCGAGACGAACGGCCAGGTTATTTTTGTCAGTGACACTAGATTTGTTTTTGAGGCAAGAGTAAATTGTAGTGTCGTCCGCATAGATGCCTCCTTGGGAACCTATGACGCCAGGAAGATCATTGATGAAGATAAGGAACAGAGTAGGGCCTAGGATGGAGCCTTGGGGGACACCTGCGTTCGTGGGAAAGGAGCTGGAGGAGAATCCGATGAGAATGACCTTCAATACACGGTTTGACAGGAATGATTGTATTAGGTCAAACAATCGACCTAAAATTCCATAACCCTGGAGCTTGCGAAGAAGGCCGGCATGCCAAACCCTATCAAACGCTTTGGAGATATCTAGAGCCACGGCACAAGCTTCTTCATTATTATGAAGGGCTTGGTAAACATAATAGCAATAGTAATATATATAACAGGAGGATGCTGGCCCCTTAAACGTGATGGCCCACTATGGTAAAAATATACTCTGGTGCCCACGAACCAGCCCTCACGTATACGAACTAACTATAATCGGACCTCACGCGGGTCCCCAGTGAGTAACCAAACGGGAATCGAAAAGTCTGGAACTGGAACAAACTCTACCAGCGAGAACTAGAGGAAAATCGTGCCAAGGGCAGTCCTTACAGAGGCCCTGTATATTCATTAAAGGAAAATCCCACAAAATAACAATAAATAAATTGTTTAGGGAAGAGTATTTTGAGGTAATGATAGCCACTTAAACCGCTGCGATAAATACAACAACGACGAAAGTCGCCTATAATATCTGGCGACACAGATTAAACATCGATGACAACAAACTAGCCAATGTCAGACGTGACATCACCAGGAAAAAAAAAAGAATACCTGGCATAGAACTCGAAAGCATCCGAGAAAACATCAAAAATGGATTAAACGTTAACTTCAAGGGGTTAAATGCCAACAATCCAGAGAAGACACATGCAGAGGAACAAATAGAAACCAGTTTGTAATAATCCCTCTGAACTACACAAGCAAATAGAGGAAGATAACGACGAATATGAAAGAGAAACAGGGATTACAAAAAAAAAAAAAAAATCCGATATAAATGGGAGAATGTAAAGGAAATGTCTTTCGAGGAAAGGCCAACAATTCCAAAAGTAAAAATGAAACGTCAAGTGAAAGAAACCATCAACCTTGTTAACCAAGCAATTAGCAAAATAAAGGATGAAAAGTAAAGACCGATGAAATGAATTATCTTTTATACATTGCCTCGGCAACGATTGCAAAAAAAATAGGTGAAAATTAATAACACAACGGAAACGAAAAAGAAAAATGTCAGTCTGGAAATAAATAATAAAAAGCGAAATAAATAAACTACGAGGACAATTGTCACTTCTAACTGAAGCAGGCAAGAGCTGAATCCATAACCTGAGCAGACATGTTTGGGGGCCTTGTGGCACCTTGTTCTCTGTATTCGGCCCTTCAAAAAGTGTGGTTAGTTCAGCAAAAAAAAGCCTTCACCACTATAATCAAATCATATGTACTGGTATCTGGCTCTCTGTCCTAGGAACTGAGCTGCTTGTCCCTCATAAAACGAATACGACGGGAGAGTACACCACATACACACATTTACAAGTGCATATACATATACATACACATACACAGATATACAAATATAATATTATTATCATCATTACTATTATAATTAATCCTAGGCTCCCTCCAAAATCGAACGCACGGTCAAGGTGATGGAAAGCGGCCGGATGGGATTATCTCTTAAAGTGGGGAAGTCGTTGATTTGGGATGCGACCTATGCCGATAAATTTTCGACCGGTAATTTGGTCTGTCGCTTCGGACACGAAGATGAAAAAAAAATAGTGAAATATTCTTCTCTTGCGGACAGATTTATTTTTACTCCAGTGGCATTGGGGAATTCTGGGGTTATTGACCTTCGGAAGGTTGGCGGGAAGAGCCTCACGAAACGGAGTGACTCTTGCAGCGTGTCCCAGTGGCGATAGTGCGAGGTAATGCTTTCTCCATCATTGCGGCTGGCAGAGGATAGTAAAAAAAAATGTTTTTTTTAATAGATATTTTACAACTATTATTATTATTATTATTATTGCCTTCTGCTTAATTTCTTCCTATCAGCAGCATATGTGTTGTAACTTTCAGCAATTTGCTTAAATGACTATTACTAGGAAATGATTTTGTAATTTAAACAACGACGCCGTTAAGAGAAACAGATTAAGAAAAACAAAAACTTGAAACAGCAATGCAAGCCATCGCTCATTTTTGAATGGTATAACTTAATAACATGTTTTTAAAATTAAAATATCATTAATTTAAATATAACTTGCGATAATAAGCTAAAATTAATATATATATATATATATATATATATATATATATATATATATATATATATATATATATATATATATATATTTCCATGTAATTAATATTACGAATATATATGCTTATAAAGTTCCGTAAATTTCAAGATTAGTTATTCCAAAATTCGCTTGAGGATGAAACAGAGCTGGTTTTTTAGCTTCAGTTTGGGAAACGTGAGAACTCTTATGTAGCGATGGTATCAGATTTTTAAAAAAATAATATATATATATATATATATATATATATATATATATATATATATATGCATATACATCAAATATTTTTTACGAAATATAAAGGCTTTCGTTACAGTTTTTTTCTTTATTTTTTTAAAATAAGAATTGAAATAAATTATGATTTATAGTCACATAGTTTTAAATTAAAAGCAGTTGGATATTTACCTTGAAATATATATTTCCGAAATATTAATGAATTAAAACAAAATAAACACAAAATTACGACAAAAATTAAATTAATATCAAAAAGGAAATAAATAATTACATAAAATTCATTAAAATAATTATTTGCGTTAAAATTCATTAGGAAAAAAGAATTTACACTGACATATTTACATTAAATCCGTTAAACATTTTACGTTTCCACAGAGTGTCGAAAAACACTTCATATTCCCTCGGTGTCCAAACAAAATCATTGACGTAGCTCTACCAATATCTTCAAGTTACGTTTGGGTAAATAGTAGGGTAGACTGTATCTTATAGCTTTGGGTGATAACCGGCCTAGGAGAAGCAGAACTCTATTATTATTATTATTATTATTATCGTTT
>CAHIKZ030001219.1:0-40000 GCA_903632075.3 Acanthosepion pharaonis
GAATAGTTTAATAAAACTAAAATTAAAATGTTAAAAGACTAAGATCGACTAGATTGTCCCACCCCTGACAATGGGATCAAAAGTGGTGATACGCAGCACATGGTGGATGTAACAGTGCTGATGAGGAAATCACTTAAGCACACTTAAACTGGTATGTTTTTTTGTTTTTTTTTTATGCGTCTCGATAAAAATAAATAAAGCCATACAAAGCCGAGCTCGTTGGAAAAAATATATCAATTTATTGAACAATCTGCCGTAGATGAAGATAGCGAAAAATAATTAACTCTCACCAAAAAGATCTTTACACTGTTCTTTTCATAAAGGATTTTGCACTTGTAAGTGAACAGTTTACGATTAGTTACTAAAATCACCATGATAGAGAAATTTGACTTTATTCAATATCAGTACAACTGCTTTTATTCACGACATATACATGTTTAAGAACGGTGTGTCTTTTTAAAATGTAAAAGGTTTCTCGCACATATTTCAAAACAGTGATTAATAAATATGTCTTAAATATGTTGCAAGAGTTATGGAATAGTCACCCAAATATGAACGTATGCCAAATGAAGTCTGTACTTGGGATAAGACACCATAAAACCAGTCTTTCTCAAAGAGAAGCAGTAGTCTTAACTAACAATAATCTCAATTGTCATACCAACACCACACATTCATTCATTCTACAAGATGTGGATCCACCTAAATACATAGCATGCCAGGAGACATTCACAGTAAAACATTTTATGATGGACTGTGATGACGTTTCCTTTATCCGTAAATGCATTTATAAGGTGAATAGCCTTAAAGAACTTTTCAAAAACGTTAATGTAAAAACCATTTTGAAATACTTGAGGAAAACTAAATTACACATTAAACTTTAACCCAGACAACTTCACCTATAGACGAACTATATAATCAGATTTCAACTTTACTTCACGAATAATAAAACGTAAAACTTCCTAAAATATTATCGGAAAACAATCCGAATTTCCGCAGTAAATGACGTGGTTTGATATGCTGGTAAAACAACCAAAGCAAACCAGATCTTTCCAAATATTAGCGATCATGTCTCTCCACACATTTCTTTCTTATCTGTTAATTATCATGACCTATTGTGAATGTTAGTGTAATCTTTTGCTGTTGTCTTCTCGGAGGCTTTAATTCGTAATGGTCTTCTTGTACATTGATAGCTACCCTAATCTGAGGATCACATTCTACCTTGTTATTTATTGATACATGGTCGGGAGATAAGTATTCACGTCTTTTAAATAGGCATTAATCAGAAAGCGACTGCAACAGACTAACTTGGGGTTTAAACTTGCCTCTCGCAATTCCATTTTCTGCGCTTATAACCGTTGTACCCCCTACAAGTTTATAGCGGCAATTAAATAAATATATTCAGCAATATCTTTGTTAAGTGCAACCTTGGTCATTTTTCGGGCTTATTAGATGCAGCAATATCAATTCACATACAACTATCAGGCCATTGTCTATCGTCGATGACAACTGTGATATAGCAGGAAAATTTGTAGTTACTTACATTACAAATAGTCCGAGTGCAAAGGTTATTTCAATCAACTTACCACCCATCTATGCAGGAGTCGTTCACCGACACGCCACACGGCCGAGCAACATCAGCTAGCGAACACAAACATCAATATTTGCGCCCCATGATTTCCGAGCATCTCTAGAGGGTATAGTAAAAATAATACAGCGTAATCGAGTCTTATCAACTTTATCAAATAACGTTAATCAGCGTTGGCCAGTAATCGTCCATATGATTTAATTAGACGCTGAATACCGGCTAATTGGTCTGTCTCGATTGTCACTCATTATCCTTATGCCCTTCAGACATCTCTGTTGCTGCACTTGCTTTGTACTGATCTGCCTAAATACTTTGCTTTCATTTCTCCGTTGTCCGTCTACGATTAGTGATTGCTTTTCAAACAAGAATCTTCCAGTAAACAACTATTATTGATTTTAAAGTGCATTATAAGCAAACATGTAGCATTAAGTTATTAATATTTCCTAAGAAAATAATTTAACAATGGCCATCTAGATATGCACTCGAAGGTTCTCGGTGAGACATAAAGGCTACGATGAATACAATAGTTTAGAATACATCAAAATAAACGTGCTTAACTAGAGATATTTTCGAATTCGTTAATCTTCAATCTCCTCAAAGTTACGTTAAATGTTATCACCCATGCAATTATGTTTCGCTTCGTCAGTAATCGATCATTGCTTCTGTCCTAGTGATTATTGAGAATGTCATCAATAATTATTTTATATGAATATTACTGAGAAAAATATAAGGTGTTTTAATAATAATTGGCGGAATGTTTGCGTTTAAGATTTACTCATTTTAATTGTTATGTCAGAATCATGAATATAGAGTGTGAAAATGATATAAAATATTGTAATTATTATTTGTACTCTACGATTCTTAGATGTTTCAGCCGGGTGATGATGACATATTCTGGCGTCAAAAGACAGCCTACAGGCTAAATATTTTTGTTTAGCACATGAGCTGCTCCAATAATATTAGATACGTTCAATGCGTCTTACTAGGTAGAAAGATTACTAGTTACAGTCTTGAATGTGTCAGTCAAAAAAAGGAAAACTTAAGCCGTTATTTGAAGGATTTCTTCGATTTGGATTGCCACGTCTGTATCTCCCTCTGATCATGCGTCACAATGTTGTTTGTTGCTGTTCTTCTTCGTCTTTGTCATCTTCTTCTTTGTCATCTTCTTCTTTGTCATCTTCTTCTTTGTCATCTTCTTCTTTGTCATCTTCTTCTTTGTCATCTTCTTCTTTGTCATCTTCTTCGTCTTTGTCTTCTTCGTCTTTGTCTTTTTCGTCTTTTTCTTCTTCTTCTTTGTCTTTGTCTTCTTCTTCTTTGTCTTTGTCTTCTTCTTCTTTGCCTTTGTCTTCTTTGTCTTTGTCTTCTTCGTCTTTTTCTTCTTCGTCTTTGTCTTCTTCTTTGTCTTTGTCTTCTTCTTCTTTGTCTTCTTTGTCTTTTTTTTCTTTTCGTCTTCGTCTTTTTTTTCGTCTTCGTCTTTTTTCGTCTTCGTCTTTTTTCGTCTTCGTCTTTTTTCGTCTTCGTCTTTTTTCGTCTTCGTCTTTTTTCGTCTTCGTCTTTTTTCGTCTTTGTCTTTTTTCTTTTTTTCTTCGTCTTTTTTCTTTTTTTCTTCGTCTTTTTTCTTTTTTTCTTCGTCTTTTTTCTTTTTTCTTCATGTTTTCTTCTTTTTCTTCTCTTTTCTTTTCTCTTCTTGTTTTTTCTTCTTCTTCTTCCTTTTCTTCTTCTTCCTTTTCTTCTTTTTTCTTTTCTTTTTTCTTTTCTTCTTTTTTCTTTTCTTCTTTTTTTCTTTTTCCTTTTTTTCTTCTTTTTTTCTTTTCTTTTTTCTTATTCTTTTCTTCTTTTTTCTTATTCTTTCTTCTTCTTTCTTCTTCTTTTTTTCTTCCCAACCAGAAACTCAGGATGAGAAATGGCATCATGACATTTTCTATTCAAAATTTTTGTAAAAGAGAACTTGAAAAGATCACTCACACTTTACATAGATATATATCTTAGTAATGTGAAGGGCTGTACTTGTGAATATAATTGTTTGTATGATTATTCGTTCCAATTCTCAGGATTTGGTGATTGATACAAATCTTTACCAAGTCTTTTGATTGAGACCTGGCTTAAAAACATGTTTTTTTCATTTGAAAGTTTTTGAGCATATATTAAATAAAAATAGTTTGTACTGACTATTACATACTCGCTCAAGATCAGTAACGTGTGTATCGGAAATAGATATGGTTATTGGGATTTTTTAAGGTGCATATCAGTGTGCATTTTCATCGTTCCAACAAGAATTATTATAACTGGAATAGTGGATGTGTTTAAGTGCCACATTCTTGCCATCTACAGGTCATTATATTCTGAAGGTTTTTTTTTTTTCAAATTGTTTCACTAATATGATTTTTTTCAGTATGGATGTGCTTGTCGATGAGATAGTTCTAATATATTTTGTAAGTATTTTATTATACTATCTGGTCTGTTGCTTTCTAGAGTAGAGTTCCTATGTATGAGGAAAACTCTGGTTGTATTTTCCCTTTCTAGCGGTGGTATTTATGTATTTATATAATTATTTTGCCTGGGAATGATGTTGATATTATTACTATAAGTTGGGAATCTTTTATCCGAAATTCCTTGAAACTGAAGTGTTTATGGTTTCTGATTCTTCAGATTTAAAATACAGGCTATTTAATTTGTCTATAGCATTTATAAACTGGGGTTGCTTGGGAATGGAACGCAGGCATAAACTAGATGTCCCTTTACATATGATAACACTGCTTGTATATATACCCCTAAGACAATTTTATGTAAATTACAGTCTCAATGTAGATTTATATAAAATTTAATAATTTTGAGTACATGCGCTAGTCATGTAAGGCACACCGATTTTTCACACGAAAAATAATGATTTGTACTTTCTGTGCGTGTACAAAAAATATGATCACTTTATATATATATATATATATATATATATATATATATAATGTGTGTGTCTCTGTTTGTGTGTGAACAATTTTCTGATATTTGAATAATATATTTACTGAGATCAAATCACCTGGTAAGTAATCCATTAACAAAGGTATTGTTCTGACGATAGCAAAAAAAAAAATATTGGCGCCAAGATAGGTGGATTGGGGGCCTCCTACCCAGAGCAGATGAAATCACTCACCGCTTTTACACACCGAGGAAACTTTCCATTGCTTTCTGAACTTTTCCATTTTTGGCAGGTCATATCAGCACCTGAAAAATCTTCGGATTTTGGAGGTTTTCAGATTGGATTAGCTTTGACTTCTTTTTTATTGAAATCGCTTAACGAGCCTATGAAAAAATATATATATAATATATATATATAATATATATATATATATATATATATATATATATATATATATATATATATAATATATATATTCTGATACTTAACATTTCGATTATTTATATTTTTATAGAGATAACATTCTCCTGTGGAGAATATCAGTTTCATACCCTGCAAAGTTTTAATCTCTTGCAAACAAGGTATACCGGGAGAGTCGGGATCGTTTAGGGCGTACAAATGATTGTGACATTTAAACTTCCTCTAGAGATTATATGCAAGTTATGAATTGGTATAAAGAGTTGCGTCTTTAATATTAAAAGTCCTATTATGATGTTGTTTAGATTCTACTCAATATTATTAACTTAGATATATAGTGAGAGAGAGAAATATTGTTTTTCGTTGGAAAACATTTTACTAAGTTAACAAAACAGACTAATTTGTCTGTCAGTAGTTTATTTGCAACTATTTATTTTGATACATTTACATTATTATACCTTGTAAAACTAATGTAAAAAAATAATATGAAAAGATTTCAGAACAAATTAGTCAATTAAATATATATTAACAAAAAATAATAAGAACCACCTAAAATTTATTGCACAAATGCTCCTTTCTTTTAAATAAGACTTAGCAGCCAATTGTCAACATCTGATGTTAGATTTGCAATTTTAGTGGCTGGTAAGTTGTTTGCAGCAACTTTAACCGCCTCTCAGAGGTCACACTTGCTGTTGAATTGCATTCCACTAGAATAAATATCTCTCTTGACGATGCTCCTCAGGTTCTCAATGAGAATCAAGTCACAGGTATTTGAAGCCCAGTCCATAAGAGAATCTTCAACAAATCCCTTTTCTTTCAGCCAGGATTAGTAAACTTTGATGCATGACTTGGTGCGTTGTCTTGCATAATGATCATAGATCTACTTTTGGCTAAAGACTGGTTATCAAGACATTCAAAGAAATATTCCTCTAGAAAATCACAGTAATTTTGGAATTCATCTTAACCTCGTCTTTCAGTTTAAATGGACCCACGAGCTCATTACAAATAATCCCGCACATATCATGATCTCACCGCCGCCTTGTTGGCGTTTAAAAATGTTTTCGTGAGTCATGTTGCGTACAAACCCATCCTCGAGCCCATCCTTCAGGCCCATCGACCGTGATCCTTGATTCGTCTGTAAAAAGCACTTTACTGAAATCAGTTTTCATGTATTTTGTTTTCCCACTGCAAACTTCTTTCCTCATGTTTCTTTTTTGTTAAAATGGGTTACTTTATTTGATTTTTTACATCAGCAAACTTCCATAATGGTTTCCACCTTGTTTCCCTTGACACCATAGGAGTTCCAGCGGCCTCAAATATGAACGCACTTGACACATTTGGGTTTCTTATTAATTCTCTTCGGATATGTGATAGATCTCGCTTTGTTAAATTCCTGAATTCAGCCTGAGACTTTTTTTCCTTGGTTGAATTCCCATTTGACATACTTTCTTGATTGTTCGATGATCCCATTTCAAATCCTTAGAAATTTGAAACGAAGACTTTACTTTGCTAATTTCTTTGATTATATAGTTCTTTTCATTCACTATTATTTCTTTTTTACGAGCCATAATATTAATTCTAGTTCTTGCAAATAATGTCTTGATAATGCAAATTGTTATAATTACTGAAAAAATACTAAATATCAATCTGAAATTGAAAATTGGGGCTTAATTGCTTTCATGCTTACTCGCTATACATAATAGTACAAAAATATTTCATTGGATAACACATATCTATGAATTTTACATAAAATATTTGACAATCCCTCTTTTGCATATAATATCTAGACGCAGTTTATATATGTTGAATTCCTTAAACAATAACCCAATTATCATTTACTTATATTAAATAGTTATTATTCAGTTGCATTATATAATGTGTGTGTGTGTGTATTGTAGTAAAAGAGTGTCCAAGTATACTTATTAGAATGTTTAAGTCCTTCGTTTACTTCGTTATTTAAACCTAGAAAATATTTTTAGATTGTAAAACTTTTTGGCGATAAGAATGGTTTTACTCATACAAGTCTTACTAATAACATAACTAATGGAGAAGATGTGAATTCATAGATTTCACTTGAGCAGTTGTGCGCAAGTGAACATAACGAAATCAAAGGAAAATGGAACTCGGCTTTCTGATTGACAATTCTGAATCACTATCCATTACACCATACGTATATTCAAGCTTACATCACCTAATATTGCCAAGCGGTCACTCATCTAGATGCTTACCGGGCTAGACGGTGCTTAATTTCAGAGATCGTAGTGGAAGCATATGCCTCTTAGAGAATTTAGGTGTAGCAGACTAATGACAGATATTCAAGAAGACAGAAGAACAATAATGATAACATGTATATACTCAAAGATATGACAATGTAGCGATATATGTGCACTGGAAGATATGCAAGAAGCACAAAATCTAAACCACTGAATAATGGCATGACAGCCAACCAGAATAATGGTATGACAAACAACCAGACACAAAATAACGATGTAACTCTCCTCAGGGACAAGCCAATTCAAACGGACAGAGAAATAAAATCAACATACCTGATATCATAAAAGACAGGAAATTCAGTAAGTGTATGCATATTGACATAGCAGCACCATTTGAGAGAGACACCATCATACATATTATCAAGAAATTGTTTAAATACAAGGACCTGGAGATCGAGATTAACAGGATGTGAGGAATGTAGTAATAGTAATCATCCTACTAGGAACTTCCCAATCGTTTCGTTCTCTTGAAATTTTTAAACGTCGTTTGACATTGCTCGAATCTCGTACGCTTAGGGGCAACGCATATAAAACTGCCATAAAAAACCAGGCGAAAGATGCAGAGAAAATATATCTTAGGGAAGTGAACCAAAGCGAAATATGGGTGAGAGGAATAAAGATTATTTTTTATAATGGGCAAGAAAGATATGTGAAAAACAAAATGGTTTTATATAACCGCGATTGCGTCTGCACTTTAGAAGGCTCTTAAATATCTGAAACAGTGGTTAGCTGATTCCACCTAAACACATCAGTGGTTAGCTGATTCCACCTAAACACATCAGTGGTTAGCTGATTCTACCTAAACACATCAGTGGTTAGCTGATTCTACCTAAACACATCAGCTGATTCTGCTACCGATTAAATGTCAATTCTCCTATTGGGCCTAAGGTACATCGTCTGTACCTTGTTCTACAGGATACAAAGCAGAAAACATGACACAGAAACAACAACAATAATAACATCTCGTGCTAATTATCAGTTTCGTAGACAAACATAGGAGGATGATAAAAAAATTAAAATCTGAATTTTCAGACACACGTTTGTCCTTTCTCAACGACAAATATATAGTAAGTTTTTTGTTACTTTACTGATTAAATCTCGTAAGTTTTACTTGTTTTTTTTTACCATTATTAGGGTTTTAATTTTATTGGAATTTTGTTAAAACTGCATCACTAAGTTTGTGTAAATTTTAATTTAAACCAACCATGGAGGAATTTATTTAAAAAAAAAAATGAAGGTGTTAAAAGGACGTATCCATAGTAACGTCTGGTTGGTTTTAATTCACAGCTACGTTGTAGTCTTTGATTGTTTGTCCAATTGTTATTAAACTGAAAACGTAATTCCGTGCCAGTTTTACCAATACAATTAACTGCTTTGCCTTTGTTGTGAAAAATAAATGTATTATTTTCGAATGTCAAAATTTAAGAGAGGAATTTCTCAAATCCACAGTTAATACACGTATATATTCTTTGGTCAGTCAGCAGGTGTTCAACTAGAAATTGGATATGCAAAAATACAGACAAACTTCCTATTGCTTTTCGCTATCGTCATCAGGAAATAGATACCCACATTTCCAGACAGAGACAATAAAACGCCTATTCCAATTCAAACAAATAGAGATACACACTAACACCACAAATTATGAATACGCGATATCTCCACGGCCAATGAAAACATGGAGCATCGTATTTCAAATTAGAAATATTTTCCAAGTGAACCTCAATTCCAAAATGCGATTTTCGATTAATTTGCAATAAATTCCTGTTTGTTAATTTCTAATGTGTTCCTTATTCAATCATTCTATAATTTGTTATTATAATCTCAAGGATTATACTAGGACGGCAATGTAATCCCGATTGCAGTCACTTGCTCAGGTCTATTGTGTGTTTTTTCAACACCCAGAGTGTACATTTGTTCTTTATACTGCAACTATGCAGAGCAGATTTTAGTTAAAGTTTCACACTCTCCGTCACGATGACATGTGAATTCCTGCTACCCACTTAATTTCACTCCCAAGGGTCAACTCGCTATATATTTCCAATGAGTCACCTCCAGACTGATAACATCTCCTTCCTGAGAAATGGAAGATTTGTGGTCAGAAAGCGAAGATTCTAACCACTCGACCGCACACACATTATATATATATATATATATATATATATATATTCACTCGTTTCGAGGATTCCCATCTACTATGACACTAGCCAATCCATACTGCAGAGGGTTGCTCCAGCATATCTTAGAGTTTCTAGGAAACAGCCTGTTATCTAGCGTGAAAAACAACTTGAACAAGGCCAGCCAGCTCACTCGAATACTCGGGCAAGTTAATTCGTGCTAGCACAGCTATCGACGAACCCCAAGGGTTTCTTCTACACAATTTGCCTCACATTGCTTGGGTCAACCCGTGGTATTGTTTTCAGGCACTTTCCACAGGTACTGTTCGCACGCTTGGATAGACAACTCCAGTCTGATAAACATCAGGAAATGTGCCCATAATATATATATATATATATATATTTGTCAAATTTTGGTTGGTATGTAGTCTTCTCGGACGAATAACTTTTAACATCATTGACATATTCTGCATCGTCAGCCTCTATTCCCTGATGTAGAATTGATTTCATATTCGGATTCACCGATGTAAACGAGGGAAATATTCAACTGTCTATTTAGAATCGTTTCGCTCTCTTTGAATTTTTTAAACGTCTTTTGACATTCTCGAATCTCGTATTTTTATATCAACCATATAAAACTGCCATTAAAAAAGCGTAAGAAGCAGATAAAATATATCTTAGGAAGATGGCCAAAGCGAAATATGGCTGAGATGAATAAAGAATTTTTATAATGGGCACGAAAGATATGTGAAAGAAAATTGGTTTTTATATAACCGCGATTGCGTCTGCAATTTAGAAGGCTCTTAAATATTATACAGTGGGTTGATTAGCTCAAGCAATTCTACCCAGAAGGTTGATCTAGACGCCATTTAAATTATTTTAAATCAGGGTTAATTCAATAGACACATCACCTGGTAAACAAATGGTTCTACTAAATAACTGATTCTTCTAATGACATCGCGATGGTTCTGATTCTACCTAAACAAAAACAAATGAAAGATTCTACCTAACACATCAAGGGGTTAAATATAAACTTGAGCTGCTTAATGAATAAAGTTTTCTTTAAACATTTTTAATAGGGTTTTACTGATTGGGAAAGAGTAGAGACACATCAACGGTTTGTCATCCTGATAAACCTAAACACATCATTTCTTCATGTGGTTACCTGATTCTGATGCCCTTAGACATCATCAGGGGTTTATCTGATTCAAGCTTTCCGTCGCCTCGTGTCTCTCTAGAGGACATCGGCCAACATTGCGCCGTAAAGGAGAACAGATGTCGTAACAGCTCAGATTACATCAGGCGGGTTATGAAAAGATAAAAAGAACTGCAAAAAGACAGCTAGTTCATCTTTCACTTTTTTATTAATATATTAGGATATATATAGTATATATATATATATATATATATATATATATATAGTCGATGATTGAAAAGCTCATCAGAACAGTCCTTTTTACGCAGTCTTATATGAGAAGATATATTCTTCGTTTGAAAAACTCTTTCCTGTATAAACAAAATTAGTATGTGTTCAGTCAGTACACAGCATACTACAGCTACAGTACTGACCCCCCACATCTTCCGTGTTCTAAAGGTAAGAACAAATTTCTACTTAACATTTTCCCAAGAAATGACTGTATTACTGGTTTAAATCTCACTTACAATATATGAAAGCAAATGCAAAACAACATGAATCTTAAATCCAATTCTTCATAGCACACCGTTTAAATCACAATACAGCTCATAACAATTACAAAATAAATTAAACAATTAATAAATATCTATGTTTGAGCTGAATCTACTACTAATAATAATGTTAATAAAAAGAATTATAAAAAAAATGGATACTTTGTCAATAGGAAGGTCTTTTGAGTTTTGATTGAAATCGATCTAGTGAAACCTGAACAAAAAACGTGAAGGGCCCTGATAAAAAAAAAAACAAATCATCGCGGATTGTTCGTCAATTGAGTAAACATGGATGGGGTAAAAAAATTATAAGAAAAAAATGCATTAGGCATCTTCTGAACCCGGTTACAGCGCCCTGTAAAAAATTTTATGAAACTTTACACTACACCCAGGCAGAATAATCAAAGTAATCGCCCAGAAATTGTGATCAAAGACAAAAAAAATTAAAAAAAAAAAAAAAAACAGAATGTGCAGTTCTTATTGATATGTCAGTCCTTGCAGACTAAGGTATATTTGAAGGACTTAAAAAAAAAATATCAAAATACAAGGATCTTTAAGTAGAAATTTAAAAGAATGTGGCACATGAGGGAAACCATAATTTAAGTTGTAGATTGAGCCTTCACAGTGATTGGAACATGTTCCGATAGACACATTAAAGCAATTCTTGTTTGATTAAAAACAACAAAAAAAAATACTCAACATTAGAGTTCACACATTATGAAGAGCTTTATAGCGATTTTCCAAGCATAGCTTGGTGTGGCACAAGGCCGAAAGTAAGGGCACCTAGTGAGGATTGAATTCACTACTTGCTAACCATTACACCACCTCGAAGTGCCTTAAGAGCTTTAAATATATATATATATATATATATATATATATATATATATATATATATACGCCCCAAGCAAGGCGTGAAGAAGTGATAGAAGAAAGGATGAGGAGAAGGATAGTGGGTAGATCAAGGTAACTGGAGATGTCGATTGACATTACATTTGAATAGTTGGAGATTATAGCTTTCAGGGAAACAGTAATTGGGGAGGGTGTTCCACTGGCGAGAGGTGCGAGGTATGAAGCTATTGGAGTAGAAGAGACGGCTACATTCGAAAGTTTCTACGGTGTAAGGGTGGGAGCGGGATGCCAGCCTCGTAGGGCGCTTGAATTCATGGAGTCTGGGAACCAGTGAAAGCAGCTCATCGGAGCAATTACCATGAAAGTACTTGTAGAAATGACAGAGAGAGGCGACGGCGCGTCTGTGAGAGAGTGACTGCAGACGAGACGCTAGATCAGGGCCAATTAGATTACATATCCGTCTCTGGATCTTGTCAAGAACTCCGAGGTAAGCAGAAGGTGCTCCGGACCATATATGACAGCAATACTCCATGCAAGGGCGAATGGTTGTTTTGTATATTTGGAGTATCGATTCAGGGGAGAAAAATTTCCTGGCACGGCACAGAGAGCCAACATTCCTCGCGGTGGAAGAAGCAATTGTCTCAATGTATTTGTTCCATCTCGGGTCAGCAGTCAGCGTGAGACCGAGCAGACGCAGGGAGTTGCTCTCAAGAAGTTGACTATCAGACATTTTAATGGGGAGCAGGGAAGGATCTCTATGGTGGTTATATATATATATATATATATATATATATATATTGTGTGTGTGTAAGTTTGACATTTTCATAGTTTAATATTTAATGTATGGACAAGCTTATCTCTATTAATAAAGATTATTTAATATGGAAAAATATTTGTGTAAATTTAATGTTTTTTTTTCATTACAATATCACAGGTATTTTAATCAACCAACGCACGCTCACACATCATTATTCATTTGTTTGTATAAAACCACTGTCTTTTTTGTGTATAATGTTTTATCTTAACTTGTGTGCCACCATGCATTTCAGACAAATTATTACCCTACCAGCAGCAAAAAAAGGTACTAGCGAAATACCATTGTGTATATAAACAAAGAAAAGAAAATCAGACATATATGCATATTTATTAATCTTAGCATTATGTATCACAAGATCAAGTATGTACGACTTCAAGAGCGAATCACAATACCGCGGAAATATTGCGAGAGACAAAATTACTTTCTATTGATCCTAACTGACTTTCAACATTGATACATTTCATTTGTATATAAGAATTATTAATCTCTGAATTAGTCGGACTTACACTTTTACATTTTTTCTTGTCACAGTTTCCGCCTATCTTTTATCAAATCTCCTCGAAAAGTAACGCGTTTTTTTTTCTTAATTTCTTTCATTTTATTTCTTCCAGACAAGTCTAGTCCTATAAATGTTGAGTGAGGGGTTAGATATTTGTGAACAAAATAAATCAACTCCAATAAAAATCATAGAAATAATTTTGAAACACACTGAATTTGGAAAGGCTATTCTAAAAATGCTTACACGGCGAATTTTTCGTTAATTTCATTGATCTACATTAATATAATTTTGGCCAAGTGGATGATTTTTTTTTAATCTTCATTTTAAAATGCTGTTTACTGTAATATTTCTAGCTGACTCCTTATTCTTCCATTAAAATAAAAGGTGACAAAGTGAAATAAAAATATCATTTTTATTGATGTCTCTAGAAACTGAGTCAATTACGTAAACACAAGAAGACACACAGACACTATATATATATATATATATATATATATATATATATATATATATATATATATATATATATATATATATATATATATTTTGTTTTGGACATTTTCTTTCTGCATATATATTGTTTTATGTGTAACGGCTGTAAAATTAATCACGTAAAACCATATAAAATATGTCAAAAATGACAAAGCCAAAGCAATTATTTTACAATGTGTTATAATGAAATGAGTGTTTCATAGAAAAACATTTGAAATAAACAGTCCGGATTTAGTTTCACTTTGAGACTTCCTGAAATGATTTGCAGGAAATTTCATTTATTGAAACATTGTTCAGCCATTACATTTTTCTGATATTGAGTTATTATATTATCTTATAAATCCCACCAGGTGAATTAAAAGTAAAACCTTTTGATCTAGTGAACCGTCTCGCGCATCAAGAAATGCAACAGTCTTATCTGGAGATAACTTTGGAAAAAAAAAGTGTAAATTAAGAATGCCGCACACGACATTCAAAACTGGTACTTCTGTCTTTGTGAGCCAGACACAAATCGGTGTCTGACGGATTTCTGTTTGTTCTTTAGACAAGTGTCCCTCGTGTATTGTTTTTTTCTTCTTTTTTACTTCGGGTTGCACATCTAGATTAACTTAGTCTTGAGCGCAGTTTGAATTTTATATTTAATATGTATCGTTTTTTTTATTTTATATTTAATATTAAATTAGTAAGAAAAAACGTGAGTCTTTAAAGATTTGTCCTGTCGTTGACATTCGTTGGTTTAAGAAGAAAATTAAATTTAACGGTTGCTATTTTTTGTTCGGCATTCTCAAACACGGTTAACGGAACAATTTTCAGTTAAATGGCTTTATAAAGAATCTGTTATTTTTGTTTAGAGAGACCGATCATGACTGACTTAATTCTCTTGAGAAAGGAAAAAAGGATTCATTCTTCAAGCTTAAGATATTTAGCATCCAGTTTAAGATATCAAATGACAAGGATTTAACTTAGACATAGAAGCCATATGCTTGATGCCCCTAGATGTTTAAAAAAAGGTTACGGATATATCACCTTGAAACACCTGTAAGATCACCGGAGTTGCGCAACGTCATGCATGGTCAGTACCTAGAGAGATGATCGCGTGAGATTACCAGGTGCTGTAAGCTTGGATTTACTTGTGTTTAATGGCATTGCTAATCGGAATACACGCTTAGGCAAACATGAATCTTCGATACATGACTGAGGAGGCAGATTTTTTTCGCCCAGTTTCTTTCTGCGGTAGACCAGTTTACATCCAAGGATGTAGAACACGGTCTGTCCTGCTGGGGGGAGGGAGAAAAAGAAGAGGATTCATACCTTTCACAAGAGTATTAGCATTGATTCGACTGGAATTCGAACACCGGTTTACGATTATTCAATCCGAGCCGCTTTTCAATTACTCCTCCGTGTGAATACAGAGTTTCATATTCAGGTGGGTTCCTTATATTCATTTCTGTGCAAATACACTCAGAAAAGATTTGAACCCACTTTTTCATTCCCGGCTATTGGTCAATTATTAAAATTTGTATCACCACAGGTGATAATAATAATGGGAATATTTCAGATTTATCAGCAGAAAATGTTAACACCTCAAATTGATTGAAGAGAGGAGGAATAGAAGACTTACTCTTATTTAAGACACTATTAAACAGTCCCCAGTAATCAGGAGAAGCAAAGTTGTAGATGCAACAGTGAACTTTATTCTCTCAGCAAGCAGAAACCTATTTACTCCGAGGGCGCATTTAAACTGATTACGAGCAGGAACGAGTAGGCCACTATTGTGACGAGAGCTGTTGCGCTGGTACAGCAAAAAATAATGGTGTCTCTGGGCTATAGCGGCCCTATGGAGAAGATTGTGGTTTTACCTGATATTTCCGAGAAGAAATGCGATCATCCAAATCGGAAATAACAGTGGCACATTTTTGAATTTGAAGATTAAAAATGTCAGTCTATGGTACGCCTCAAATAAACTGACGGAGTTAATCCGAATCAAGATGCTGGTAAGGGAATTAGGCCTTATGAATTGGTCCATTTTTAACAGATGCTTTGAACGAATGTGAATGAATACTACTGACTGCTCCGAGTCTCCAAGAGTATAGTGTTGCCTTACCTAGTCTAGCAAGAGAGAGAGAGAGAGAGAGAGAGAGGAGAGAATAAATAATTAAGTTAGAGAAGGCTGTTTCGCTGGAAAAGGGGAAAGGAAATCCACGATTTGAGTAAGGGTTGGAGCTGCCTGAATACAAACGACATCAATAATATTAAAATAAGCCATGTGTCGCGGTACGCATTAAAATCTCTCTCTCTCTCTCTCTCTCTCTCTCTATATATATATATATATATATATATATATATATATATATAGAGAGAGAGACTAAGAGACTTCAGTTCTAAGAATAGTGTGGAGGGGATAAAGAAAAAACAGAGACAAACATTGAATAATAATGAAAGGCGAAAATACATGTAGGAGTTGACTCAGGATACAATTCTCTTGAATTCGAGAAATTATACCGGATGTAAACACTAAGCTGATGGGCAGCCCACACTCGGGCGCGCGCGCACACACACACACTTATATATATATATATATATATATCTTAAAACTTTATTGTTTAGAGGATGCCCACATCTGAGTAGACTCTTCGTTATTTTCCAAACAGTATTGATTCCGTCCACTTGCACTTAAATTCGAGTAAACCTGTTTCAGAAATTATGCACTCTGGCATATTTTTAACACGCATACAATTCTTCTTTGCAGGAGAAACCACCGTCTGATATTGCTTCTTTACTCACTTAGCTACGACAACCTTCAAAATCCAGCAAAATTATTTTTGCATTTAAAGAACATTCATTCATTCCAATTGTCATAATGGTATATTTTGTCAATTTACTATCCGAAAAGTAAAGAAAACAAATTCTAAAGAATTAAGGGACTTACGTTATTATATATATATATATATATATATATATATATATATATATATATATATTTTTTTGCATTTTTGGGGAGGCTAGGTAACCTTTTTTCAACGATTTTTCAGAGACCAATCATTAGCACAACTGAAGTGATGATAATTCGATTGTAAATTATTTGCAGTCTAATTCTCATTACTTCTGTTGTACCAATGATCGGTCCTTGAAGAAGCGTTGGATGAAATGTTGCTTAGGTCCCACACAACAAAAAACAAATAAGGATAAAATTGTGTTTATTCACATCTGTCTATTCATTCTGTGGTATCAAACCATTATTCCGAGATATATATATATATATATATATATATATATATATATATGCGCGCACACACACACACTCACGCATCATATGTTTGTCTTACATTGATCACATTACAGTGTGTATATATATATATATATATATATATATATATATATATATATATATATATACTTTTGATTCATTTTCTGACTCAGATGTGTTTGTTTAAAGAAGTCCCATTTTTTGAGGTTAGGAAGAATTTGTATGATAGCACATAATGTTTGTCAACCTTTTAAAATGCTGACATTATCCCTACTTAATTAGCAACACTTTCTAGATGGAAACGATAAATATGCACACCCAGCAACCTGTGTACAAGATTTAAAGAGTCATTGAATAGCCAATAACGTAAAAGAGAAATCAACCAACATGTCAATTGGTTGAAAGGGAAAAATAATAGAAACAAAAATATTATTCTTTGTCAATTCTGCTGGAATAAATTGTACCCATGTAAATATGTTTACAAAACATTCATTACTTAAGTGATGAATTAATGCGAAATATTAGTATGTTTGTTTACAAATTGCGCTTGACTCCTGAAGACTTAATCTGGGCCTCACAGATTGATTGTCTACCTATGATTTGACACATATTTCATAATTCCCATGAGACAATGTATACATTTTTGCGAGACTGAATTAAACCTGCTCAGATCCATCTGATTCTAGCGAAGACAAAAAAAAATCTCTAACATTATTATATTTGTGTAATGGATATGAATTGATTTTAACACGAGACAATGAAACCAGGATTCAATGTTTCGGTTCTTATTTTATGTTTTCCCTGATTCATCCAAAACGAAACAAGACTGATCGACGACCGACCACCTTGACTCAGAATCCCACACCAATCTTTGATAAAACTGTGACTTATACAAATAGACTTGTTTTCTAATAGTTATTCAAGAACTCATAGTACATATAAAATAAAATAAAAATCCTTACCTTATTCATTCTGTTAGTAATGAAACTTATATAGCTAATAAAATAACATACAGCTATTTAATATACAGCGAACATAATGACATACAACTATGTACAAATATTTAATGTGCATGAATATAAAAGGACAAAAGTATTTAACACACAATATAATAGTTTAAAACAATTCAATATACAAAGAATATGACAGTAAGCCACTATATAATCGTATACAACTATATAATATATAGCGCATATGATAGTAAATCACTATATAATTCACAGTGAATATAATAATATATAACTGTTTAATATACAGACAATATGAGAGTAAAATTATTTAATATACTGCGAATATAAGACTACTTAATATAAAGTGAATATTATACTATACTTAATATGCAAAAAATATGATGCTATACATGTATTTCATAAGCAGCAAATATAATTGTATACAAATATTTAATAAGCAATTAATATTACCATATAAAACTGTTTAATATGAAATGAATAGAAAAGTATATGACTATATAATATACAGTGAATGTGATACTATGTAGCTATATAATATACAGCGAATACTGTAGTACACCACTATTCAATCTCCAGCAAAAATAATAGTATAAAACAATTTAATACCCAGCAAATATAATACTATACAACTATATATCTATAGCGAATATTACAATATCTCATCAGGTGTTAAAATAACGAACTAATTAGAAACAGCACAGAACTCAAATTTAAATTATTTTGTTGGCACTTATTAGTTAGCTGAGTTAACCACCTGATGAGACCTAGGCGGTCGAAACCGCGTATTGTTCCATTCAGAGTTGTAACCATTTTAAGTTTTATATATATATATATATATATATATATAAGGAAAGTAAAAAGAAAAACATTTTAAACCATCATTCGCATGCTTGCCTAAAGTTATGGCAAAATTGCTGATTTCTCATCTTGCCTATATTAAAATATTTGTATACTATTATTAAATATTTGTATATCTGTTATATCGCTGTGTATTAAATAGTGGGGTACTGCCATATTAACTATGTATTATGTATATGCATCTTATTTAATTCACTGTATGTTATCTAGCCATATGTAAAGTCACTGTTTGCTGCTCGAATGATAGAACGTATTGGATTTCGCAAATTCGGCTCCAAGGATTATTGGCGTCTCTGCAAGAGTGAATTTAACAATAGCAACCTTCATGACTCTTCCGGTGTACCCACACCCGATTTCCTCCTTAGAATCGAGGCTCTATTTAGCGAGTTGCACATAACCGGTATTGGGCATTATCTGTAAATTAGACCCACACCAGTCTAGTGGTGGAGACGGGATGCCAGCCATTCTCCTGAAGAAATGTGCGCCTCTCCAAATTATATAACTACTGTCTCAATGAATCTTGTTTACCAGCCTGTTGGAAGTCCTCAGCCACTGTTCCCGTCTTTAAAAACTCTGGAGACCCTTCTGACCATTCTAATTACCGTGCTATCAGTCTTCTACCACCCTTCGGCAAAGTCTTCGAAGATTTAATCAACGCCTAAGTGATTAAGCACCTTACATCTCATGATCTGCTCTCCGACAAGCAATACGGTTTCCGCTTTGCCCGTTCTACAGCTGATGTGCTTACCACCATAACTGATTTTTTTTTACCAAGCACTTTATAATAATGGAGAATTCGTGCCGTGGCTCTAAATATCTCCAAAGCGTTTGATAGGGTTTGGCATGCCGGCTTTCTTCGCAAGCTGCAGAGTTTTGGAATTTCATCTCCATTGTTTGACTTAATACAATCATTCCTGTCAAACCGTGTACTGAAGGTCGTACTCAACGGATTCTCCTCCAGCTCCTATCCCACGAACGCAGGTGTTCTCCAAGGCTCTATCATAGGCCCTAGTCTGTTCCTTGTCTTCAGTAAAGATTTTCCTGATGTCATGAATTCCCAAGTAGACATTTGTGGGAACGACACTACAATTTACTCCTGCCTCAAAAATAAAGCTAGTGTCGCTGACAAAAATTAACCTGGCCGTTCGTCTCGAAAAGGACCACCCATCGATTGTGGACTGAGACAGAAATATGCTGGTTAACTATAATGGTTTAAAAACAAAACTGCTTTCCATCCCTGCCTCCCGTTTAAATGTCTGACACTCAACACCACGAGAGCACCTCTTTGCGACTGCTCGGTCTCGCATTGCATGCTGACCAGAGATGGAACAAATACATTGAATCCCTAGCTCCGTCCACTACAAGGAAAATTGGCTCCCTGTGATGCGCTAGGAATTTTTCTCTCGCCGTGGTCGCTCCTTCAAATCTACAAATCAATCATTCGCCCTTGCATGGAGTATTGCTGTCATATATGGTCTGGAGTATTGCTGTCATATATGGTCTGGAGTATTGCTGTCATATATGGTCTGGAGTATTGCTGTCATATATGGTCTGTCTCTTTATCTCAAGATCCTTGAGAAAATCCAGAGACGGATATGCAATGTATTTGGCCCTAGTCTGGCATCTCGTCTGCAGTCGCTCTCTCACGGGCGTTACTTTGCCTCCCTCTGTCTTTTTTTTACAAATATCTCTGTCTTTTTTACAAATATTTTCACAGTAACATCTCCGATGAGCTGCCTTCGCTGGTTCCCAGACTTCATGAATTTAAGAGTTCAAATAAGCTGACATCTCGCTCTCAGACTTTCACTGTCGAAACTGTTAGATCTAGCCGTCACTTCATGTCTTGAACTTCTCGCCTGTGGAATTCCCTCCCCATTTCTTGTTACCCTGATAGCTATAATCTCCAACTATTCAATTGTAATGCCAACGGTAGTGTCCAGATGCCATGATTTATCCCCTATCGTTCTCTTCATCCTTTCCTCCATCACTACTCTTCGCTCTCGCTCCAACTCTCTGTAACCCTTTGCGTGCTAGTGGCTTCCCGGGGTAAAACGCTTAATAAATATATATATATATATATATATACACAAGTAGAGGATTGGTGTATACGGAATAAATTCAATTAACCAACAATTATTATTCTTAAAACTGTGCTCAATACAGAGTAGAGCAGATATAATTATTTTAAAAAAAATTATAACATAAATATGTTATATAATCACTACAAAAATAGACATTGTTTCAACACCGCCGGTGTCTTCAACATCATCACTTGATAAGACACCGGAGGTGTTTGAACAAAATGGCTATTTTTGTAATGATTTTATAACATATTTATGCTATAATTTTTCAATAAATAATTATATATATATTCTCGGAAAATTTTTGAAGATTATGCTGAAAAGATAAAAGCAAATACATGCTATTCTAATCTATACAGAATCCTACAACTTGATTTTAGTTGTTTTTTTTTTAATTGGTTGAGAGTTACATTTAATATGTATTAATCCTCAAAGTAAGCTTCTGCCAGAAACATTAAATAAGTAGTTAATTTTGCTACAACTGATTGCATTGATTGATAAAAATATCTCGGGTTCTATTTGGTTTAAACTTTGCAATTCATAAGACAAAAAATATATATATTTTCTTCTTAGGCATCATAAAAATATAAACAAGAACGACTAAATATTATTGCAGAAAATAAAGAAAATATCAGGAGAAATTGAAATGTTTAAAATGGCTAACAGCCAGAAAATCTCAACATGTAAGTGGTCATTTTTTTATTGTTTACAACAGTAAACGAGAAAATCTCACGAAAAAGACCATTGTCGACTAGCGAAATACGAAAGTTTAGGAGTTGAATCAACAAAGAGTTTGGTAGTCTTCCAAAACCATGAGATTTAGAAGAAAACAACATAGAACACTATCTTAATATAGCCATGCACCATTTCATGGTGATTTTTCAACCTGATTCATAATGTGAACACTGTGTTTTGAAATAGAATATCTACTTTGTTATGTTTAAGAAGTATATTTTGATGTATTTTTTAAAAATAGGAATCGATTTGTCTAAGCTGTTGAATACATATACCTTTAAAGTTTTTGCATCAGAGAAAGTCGGAAACTATCGACATGACCAATTGTGTATATATATATATATATATATATATATATATATTGTAATTGAAAATAACTTCCCATTAAAAATTATTTTTTTTAACTATATTTTTTATGAGAAATGTATATGAGAGGAAAACGTTTTAGCATGAGGTTTTCTTCTAACTTCAGTTTGGGCACAAGAATTTGCTACGTGCTTTTCGAGTCGCCGTGGAATCCCGTCAGCTGATTTCACCAGACACGTTTATGTTATGGAAGGGCATATCTTCTTGTATTCACACTTCATGTTCTTCGAAAGTCAAGGATTGCTATAGTAGAATTTGGCCTTTAAAAAATTCCAAAGTAAAAAGTAACAGTTTTTTAATTCAGGGCTCCTCGCTAGCTACACTTAAAAAAATTAGGGAGTTACTTTTCAATTTCCCTGTTTGTGCACACACACACACACACACACACACATATATATATATATATATATATATATATATATATATATATTTTACAAACTTTGTGCAGGGCTGCTTACATCAAAACAACGGGAAATATCCAAATCAACACATTTCCGCAAATCCTTCGTTTTTTTTAGTTATTAAGTTTGAAGTTTACGGTAGATGATATTAAATGTGCAATTCAAGATGCAATACAAAAATATTTCTACAAACATTGGCGGTCGATTCCTGACACCAAAAAGACGTGAAATGTCCACATAAATGGCCATCGTTGTATCTCGGCACAAATACATGACAAATGTCAAAACATCCCCCGCTTGTTTCTACACACGCATGAACTCGAACAGATCATTTACTGTCGAAACCTTTCAAATACTCCCAGAAGTTGTTGAAAAGCTTCAAATGCCTCCATGTCTGGTTGATGAAGCGTCTGTGCATTATTAATGTCTACCACAAAATCTGATTCCTTTAGATGGAACCACAGATAAAAATTCTAAGCATAGGGATCTGGGAAACGTTCAGCCCATGGAACCGGTCCTCACGTACCTATCCATTATTCATGGCAGATATCAGAGCGTGCTTCTCTAACAATATGACTAAAAGGTGCTGGTGTCCCATCAAACCTGGGACGCATGCGTCTTCGTATTAACAGGATTACATCCTTTTGCAGGCCTGAAAATGTGTCCGAAAGAATGTCCCTGAAAACACCTCCTGTAAGACGTCCTGGGAGAACCTATGGGCAGACAAGAAAGTCCCCTACAATTTCAGCCCATACATTAATCGTAAACTGATGTTGATAACTATGAAGATTCCGATCCACATACAGATGTTGCTTGTGTGGATTTTGTTATTCCATATCTTCCAAATGTTGCCTCATCCGTAAACAAGTTTGAAGTGCCAAATTAAGAAACGTGGAGTTTGTGCATTAAGTATTCCCGTTGTGTGTGTTCAGAAGGCGAAAGACACCGCACACGTTGAAAAGGATAGCGATACAGGAACTGCTCCATGCGGTACTATGTGATGTACTACATGCTCTGACCACTTCACGTGTGCTGATATTTTTGAATTGTCTCCAACAGCCTGTGTATTTATTGCCAGGCGTACGAGAAGAATCTCTGTCTTCCTCGATCTACACTTTGTGGTTCCACGGAACCTGACTCAGCAACGAGATAAGATAAACAGCAGCAAATCTTGGATGACTTGATAGAACCCTGCAGATTTGCGTACATTACCATTCGAGCGGAGCTATGTAAAATTAGTTTCTTGCCTGATTACGATATGAATATTATCTCACTGTTAAACGGAACACTTGGGTAACTCACTATTGCACACGTTAAATGATGAAATCAGAATAGCGACAAATGTACACGAATTACAAATGTAACATAGTCGAGATAGCAAAACAGCCGCATCTACCGTGAACTTTTAACTTATTAACTCAAAAATGATTTGTGGAGATATGTTTATGTATAATTTTGTCCTTGTTTCAGTGTGAAAAAAAAACAATATATGCAAAAGTATTTTTGATACACATATATATATATATATATATATATATATATATATATATATATAGAATCGGAAATAAATTTGTTAAAAAAGCACTATTCCGAAAATGATGGATCAGGACGTCATACGCGGCCGAATGGTTCATGGTACGTTAAATTTAATAACGTTTTCATCTAGGGGACACAGGTTACGATCCTGTAGGAGGGTTAATATTTTTCACAAGATTTCGAAAATATTCAGTCCTCTCTCTATATGTGTGTGTATATATATATATATATATATATATATATATATATATATATATATATATATACATTCTATTTCGTATCATAACGTAAACAAAGCTAATTTTAATTTATTCTTTGAAGAGTTATTTTAAATGGATACTCATATTTTAGTAGACGCCGTTTTGATTTATTTATTTACATCTACCGGCAAGAATATTCGAGAAATCTTTTTTTTTCAAAATTTCAATTCATTTAAAATAACGCCTTAAAAAGAAATTAAAATATATCTGATTTAATCAGTATCTTATATTTTTTTCCTGTATGTCAGGATGAGAAAAGCTCTAATATATATATATATATATATATATATATGTATACTGAGATTCGCACCCGCCCACACACACACACTCATATATATATATATATATATATATATATTTGTGTGTGTATGTGAAAATATATAGAAAATAGGAAAGAACTCGTTAGGTAAATAATCCAATGATCTTTAGTATTTTTATTATTTTTACAAAACAGTGCTCGATATAAAAGTAGAGTCTAAATATAATTATTTAATTAAAAATATGATTGGAATCCCCCAAAAAATTTTCTCTTGAAGATGGAACAGAGCTTGGTTCCTCAATTTAATTCAAATAATTATTTTGAAGTTTTCGGCACTTGTTTTGAAACATGAGAACTCTTATGTAGCGATGGACTCATTTTTAAATAAATGATATATATATATATATATATATATAGTCCTTGAATACGTTCTCGCTAAATTTTCATGAAAAAAATTTAGTAAGAAACTTGTCACTGAAATTATTGTTCATCGCTAGCCACTACTTTTTTTCAACATTCTGGCAGCATTTGAATTCACGTAGGAATAATGTCATGTTTTTGAAGCTAACCACGTGTCGATCAAATTGTTGTCATCTTCATCAGAATGAAAATGCTACTTAATTAGGCCACGTGTCATCGGTCAGAACAATTGATAATCGGACGCGGCAATATCTTTTGAATACGTCGGTTGGAGTAGGATTACCCATTTAAGCGTTTCCAAGTATGTTTTCACACGTTTTGCAACATGTGACCTAACGTTGTCATATTTTCGCAATCACTTTCTAATGTCTGTACCCTAGCGGCCGTTTTTTTTTTTATGCAATGGTCGGCTCAAACGCATCATTTGTAGTCGATAAAGATCTCCCGTGATAGTTTCGGTCGGTTTGAGCAGCACATAATAAACTACACTAAGCTGATGTCGCCAAATGCAGCGCAGAAACTTCGAACAATATATATTCGACTTTGCTGCCGATATTCACGCATAGCCGGGCTTATTCCACGATCATCTATCCTTAGGGTTATTGTAGTTTATCCACTTTTCATCGGCTTCAACTCACTCGACTCCCACTTTCATTGCTTTAGAATCATTCCTAATGCTTTCAACCGTCTCGAAACTCGAGTGTGATCAACTACTAATGATAGTGACAGTTCAGCTTGCTCCTGCACGTGCCTTCATGAAGTAATGCCTCCAATTCTTTTTCTTCAAAATGTTTCGGTGCGCCAGAGGGTTCTTTATCCTCCAATTTCATAATCATTATTTTTGAAGCGTTTAAAACAATCTATGCGTGTTGTTTACGACAGAGCATGGTCACCGTAAGTCTCAACGAGAATTCTGTGTGCCTTTGCTGCAGATTTCTTTTGAATGAAGTAGTACAGAAAAATTCTCCGCAAATACACTTTCTTTGGCACGAAATCCGACATGTCTAACGCGATGAAAAACAAACTTGTTTACACTGTATTTCAAACTTGTAATAGTTCCTTATAGAATCTTTATCTTTTGGAACTACATGCACGCATTTCTAGGAACGCAATCTGTTGAAAAACAGTGAGAATTTTATTCAAAGTACTAACATACACACATATTAATTTCAAATTTGTATTTCTTTCATCATTGTTAAATTGTTATATTAGGTTATTGTAAAAGTTGCTACCCGATTAGAAGATTAAAACTAAATTTTGACACACTCACAAATAACATTCATTTGTCAAGTACAAGGTCTTTATTGTTGTAAACACTGTCTTCCTTCGTTCTACGAAAATTTGATGCTATTTTCATAGAAACTTCATGTATATTTGGAAGGACTTTGTAAATTGGTCTGTAGAGACCGGAACAAATGAAATCTCGATAGATCCACGTCAAGAGAATACGATGTTGGCGACTTTGCCGTTTCAAATCTTCAAGATTCCGCAAGATGTGAGATCATTCATTGTCTTTGTTTCAAATATTTCGATTTGCCAAAATTAGCTGTTTCTTTCATTTTTTTTTTTTTTATACCCAAAAATTTTCAAAATACGACAGCCATTAAAGGCAGTTTGAGATATCGATTTTCTAACACTTAGCAATCTTTTCCGTCGAAACATTTGATTTATTCTCCATGGTAGTGGTGGGACAGCGCGTCTTACTCGACACCAGAAAATCGCCCTGAACATGGCTGATCGTTTACATAAATTTCACCCAACCTGCCAGATCACATTTTGTCCTGTCGAAGAGATAGTGAACAGTCCAAATAAACCTTCTGAATGTTTTTTGTCACAGTTCTGACGCGTATTCCTTTTGCAGTTTCATAGGGCATAATATAACGAATGTGTAACTGCTCAAACTTTATCTTTATCCCATTTCTTCATCTCTTTATTATCTGTTTTTGTTGCATGAAAAATTTCAAAGCAACGACAAACTCTCCTTTTCAATCTCGCGTGGTCATGTGTGACGTCACGAGATGCGACGCGATTTTCGCTTCCGCGTCTGGTATACACGAGTTTGTCGTTGCTTTGAAATTTTCATGCAACAAAAACAGACTATCATTATTGTTCGTCCGTGTATTGTTTCATATATTGAAATGTAACTGTCATCTTTGATAATGGCTTATGTATGCCGAAAGATTAGATTGAAATTAAAGATGAATCTCATCTCATCTTTCAATGATAATTTTATTAAGCTTATCAGACAATATGAAACGACTTACTTAAAATAAATCGACAAAACTTGTCAATATTATTTAATAAAACATTCATGAATATATATATAATTTTAACTATTGCCCAATATCAATACTAAATATTATAATTAATATTTTTCACATTGGTAGTAGTCACGTCATGCAGTTTTAGGAATGAATGTCAAGAGCTCTTCACAAATTTGTCATGTTTACTGTAATTAGCTTATGCTCTTTTATTATCATTATTCTCAATATTCGGCAACGCATTCACTCTTATGCTTTAAATTAGTTACTTCCTGTTTCTTGTATCTGTCATTGGTCCTTTGTGTGTTAAATTATCTAGTACCTCTTTCTGCCCTAAATAATCCAGTCGTTTTTTTTTCTGATTGTAAGTCTTAGTTTTGTGGTAGCTACTATATTTCTAAATGAAGACAACGTCAATGAAATATGACCATTGCATTGTCAACATTCATCTTTCGCAAAAAAAACTTAATTTCACTGCATCAGTTATTTTTCAAAACTCACTGTCTTATAAGAAAATAACTAATACATAGTAGTTCAACATGCTTCCCTTTGTTTCTCGGGACATTATTTGATTAATTGATTTAAAACTATATTCACTACTCCATTGCCCTTTCAATTTCATTCTTCCAGATGTCTGGCGCTATAAAAGACAAATACAGAAAATGTATGTGTGTCTCCATCTGCTTCACCCACGATAAAGTTTTAGCTTATTTGTCTCTTTTTTAGCCAAAATCAATGGATTATGGTGACTTACAGTTAATAGTTTGCCATTTCATTCTGCTTTGGTTAACTACCTTATCAAAGAGCGAAGTTGCATTACGATATAGGAAAGACAGTGATTCATCCCATACGATTTGTTCGTGCTTTTGAGCCATCACAATTCCCATACCTTAGTATATGCATATTTATAAATACAACCACAATGTATGATCATGTTGAATATTTTGTACGAATATATCTGGAAAAAAGAATGATGGACATCACAGAGAATTTTTATGTTTCCAATATCGTTAACGATATATTGGCCTGCTATGATTTCTTAGGTTGAAAATAAAAATACATTCAGTCCAATTGTATTACAGAGCGTAAAGTTTATGCTCACTTCAAACCACGGTAAGATTCATATCGATAAGTTAGAAATGAATGACTTGTGATATATCCGGAAGATTCAAGACGAAAAGAAATGTTAATACTGGATAGGATATGTTTTTGACAAGGACACCTTCAAAGACTAACCTACAAAGCAAATGCCGTAGATATATTACAAGTTAAACAAACAAAACTGCTATTGACTATGATTAAACTCTTCATAAACTGTACAAAAGTTATACATATATGGCCATAAATGGTCTGAGAGTGTTCGGAAAATAAAACATCCCTATAACACTATAGATATACACACAGTCTATACATCTAGTTAAAAAGTAAAAATAAAATCATCCTTGATAATTGCTAAAAGCATAGGACATTTTAACTGTTTCTACACATTCTGTATCCAGAAAACTCTTGTTCGAACGCAACGATAATTAAGTAAAATAACCTAATCGCTGTACCTTGTCTGTCGGATCTAATGACGGTTCCTTCTGTCCAGGGTGATGCAAGTTCGAATCCAGTCCGAAACCTATATTTTTTTTTTAAATAATATTTCTGTAATATATAGGTCGGTAGACGAAAGTAAATATACTGTTTAAAAAAAAAAATAAAACGAACATCTCTTCCAATGCGAGTAATACAAATAAGATTTAAAGTAATACATACTTATATATATATATATATATATATATATATATATATGTGTGTGTGTGTAATTTTTCATCGACCTTCATAATCTAATGTCTTAAATATTAAATTCAGTTATAAAGAAATATTTCTTTTAAATTTATGTATTGTACATTAACAAAGATTTGCTAGAAATATTCAGATTGTAGACCCAGTAAGAGTATTTTTCATATACAATGTGCCGTAGCTCTTCAGAATAAGTGATCATGGCTCTCCACAACTTCCTATAATTTGTAAAACATCTTAACATTTCACTTTTCATTATGCATTATATTTTCTGTTCTACGATACACATTATACAGACATGTTTTATAGGTCACTGCTTGTTTCATGTAGGCCCTCTTCCTTATGTCCTGTAAGTGTCAAATTCTCCAAACCTCCTTTATTTATGAAGTTTTTTTTTTTAGAAATGTTAAAATGCTTTTTTTCTTTCTGATTACATGTATAATCATCCTTTCTGTCTCAATTATACTTGATACTCGCACATTACAAACAGCTTCACTCTTCGCAATTCTCATCTTTTTGTATGACGAAATTTCAGTTTCCTTAAATCACATCATATATGAGGGATTGATCAGTCTTTTACGTTTATATTCTATAACTTGAGTAAATCAACAGCATACAATAAATAACTGGAATTGTAATTCATAACAATTGCCAACTCTTCACATACGAGTTTTAAGCGATTTCTTAAATAGAAATATTTGTAATTGATGTGCACATATATGCGCAGTTACAAAAATATAGAAAACACGTAAATAAACCCACTTGCGTGTGTGTTATTTATTTCTACATTTTCCGCGATCTATAGCCCACGTATATACATAGAGATGTATATAACATGTTAGGGTAATTTACTCACGCACGTACGGACTCTCCCAGCTATACATAGGAGCAGCTACTGCCTTTTGGATTGGAAAGTTTCCCGCAGTCAGCTCTGACAGTCGGACCGAACATTCTTGCTGTAACATATATGCTTCTATTACTGTTTCTGTTAATATATTTGTGTAACTCAATTCCTCACTTTGTATTCATTTCTGGGCCTAACATGGCCACAATATAATATTAAATGACATTGTGTTAATATTAACTGTTTTTTTTCCTTTGACACTGATTTTAGAAATAAAATTACAATTACATTCTAATACCATTTGCTATCTAATTAATTAGTTGCCCGTTCAGCTAGCATTATCTATATATCAATAAATTTTAGTAATAGGTAAATCTGTATTTTCCTAATTTCCCAAAAGAATCATAAACTATATCCAATACACTTTTGAAGAAGAGATTACAGTATTGTATAAGCGGAACGTATAGTTCACACTGTTTGTTACAAAGTAAAATAAATCACAGAAAAACATGGCAAATCCAAGAAAATCTGATCGTAGTCCGCCATTTTATTTCGTCATAAACTCTAACCGATGTATGAGTCAAAATAACGCCGTTATTTATACATATTTTTAGAATATTGTACGCGAATTAAATAATATATGAACATTTCAAGACAGTGACTCCCGGTTTAAAACAAATTTTATTTAATATCTTTTAGATTTTGGTATTGCGCGAAGTATACTATTTATCTATCAGCTAATTATAATGGTCTTGCATTGACATTTGTATAGCTGAGTGTTTGTAATGTCAAGATCAGTGTGTCTGAAAGTGGCGCGATAATGTATAAGCGACTGTAATGTATTTGTTAGTATGTAGGTATATGCATCTACAATTCCTATCTCAAAATACAATGTTTTTCCCTAATAGTAAAAAGATATAACATGATAAAAGGAATATGATTTCGGTTGAATTAAGCCAAAAAAAAATGATAGACTAATATATACAAATATATTGGTATATAAGTCTCTCTCTCTCATATTATAATTCATTTTCGTGCATATTGAAATATTCAAATCTTCGAGATCTCTTTAGCAAATGGAGAAAATACACTGGACGGATATATTTGATTGATAGGAGGAGGAAGAGCAAGAGCGAAGAGATGGGACAGTTGTGAATGGGATTCTAAAAATAAAGAAAGGGTTAAGGAAGTAATGGCTTCGTCGTAGTAAGCTTAAACTGGCAAACCGGTCAAGAATTTCCTTAAGGTTTGGGACTTTTTATACTGGTTTATGTAGTAAATTGACCGTTACGGCTTGTTGTTATAGGCAGGACAAAGCAACTCAATTCTAAATTAGTCTAATGAAAGAGTCTTTAATATCAACAAAATTTAAAGATTACAATCATCATACCAAAATGTTCATCTCTTCAGACCGAAATTTCTTAGTCAGTGGGTACAGGATACCAGACGGATATATTAGATTGATAGGGTGAAAGGGAAGCAAGAGAGAAGGTAGGAACGAAGGCGGGGAAGGCTCTTTTAAAATGGGATGAGTGAGGATAGTTTGGACAATAGATGGCTAAGGAAGTAGCGGTCTCAGCAAAGAAATTCTTTAAAGTTTGGAAAGTTGTATATTGGGTTATAAAATAAATTGACGGATATGGCCCGTTTTATAGGCATGACCAACCAACATAATTCTAATGTATGAAAGATTCCTTAATACTAATAATAATTAGGAATTACAATAATAATTGTATTAGGCATAGATGAAGGGATTTTAAGTACAAATAGATAAAACATACAAATGTAGTACATTAAAAGAAAAATAGTGTATGGGTAATGATACAAAATATGTTAACTTAGAAAAGTAGGTGTAGTTTACACCGGCTAGACATTCATAGATCCAAATCTGTAAATAAAGACGCAAAAAAACAACAAAATAATGTGATATTTAATATCAACTCATATTCGTACCTATACTTATACATCCCTATGTATATACCCATGAATGCGCACACATATGTACTATTACCCATATAAACGAACCAATACTTCAAATGTGTAATCACCCCACCCAAATAAACTTTTTAGCGGATTTTAAATCTATTATGTCTGCATTTGAAGATAAGTTCGTTCCGTTGATTTAGCAATTGTTTATCATTTGTGCATTTCATTATCCTTTGGAAGCTAAAGATAAACAAAATATAGCTGCTGTTTGAAGAGAAAAAACACCAGAATAAAATATTTACAATTGTGTCAAGTAAATTCACCCTGCCTGTATGTAATATGAATGTACTGCAAAAGTAAAAGAAAAGGTGTTCGAAAATAATTGATTCACAAGAAAAAAAAATTATATATATGCTCACACAATCTAACCTCTCAGACAAAGAAGAAACTTGAAGCAACATAAATGTGTTTTTACAGAATCATGCTGAGAAAACTATGGGCTAAACATGTGAGCAACGACGCAGTTTTAGAGAATGTGAAAAACAGAACAAAAAGAAAGTTGAAATTTGTAGAAAACATAATCAGGAAAGGCAGGTTAGGAAATCGCGCACTCATAGAACGTACTGAAGCCAAGAAAGAAAGAAGTGCACTTCTTATCTCAGATGCTTATGTAAATGAACAGCAGAATAGGGTTTGGGAGTGAAAACAAAAAAACACAAATGACAGGAAATAGTAAAGCGACATGGTCATCAATGTCCTGAATTAATTCGACAGATAGAAGTGATACATTTCATTAAATCCAAAGGATGTGTAAGGTTGTTCTATCCAACATTGATTCTGAAACTTATACTTGATACTCTACATTATGGTATGTTAAAATTCCTGAAAATCCTCATCTATATTCGGGGAATATGATCAATCAAAAATGTTTCCACTCGATGTGACAAAACAAATGAAAAAATACAAAAAATGCGAAATTGGTTTCAAGGAATCTAAACAGACATTTGAAATCTGCATGTGCGACAGTTTGGTATCTTAATCCAATAGCAGATTTGGGAAAATAAAATAAAAATAAATTTATATAATATTGATAGTATGGACAGAAACCTTTCGACATTGTGTTAGTTTTTAGGCATCATTCAGTTGGTAATTTCTGAAAATCTGGAGATTTTCTCGCTAGGAATCTGGTTAAATGAATCACGTTCAACATATGAATTTTTTCATTTATGGTGTGGCCAAAAATTTCGAGCACCTTTTTAAGAATTTAATATATGCAGATTACGAATAAAAACTTTACTGCATCCTAATGATTGTGTATTTGGAGAATTATGCCATATTTTTCCTAATATCGATTCAAAATCTACGAATTGAACTAAAATGGAAGAAATAAATAACTTAATCGACACATGAAAATCGTCTCCGAAACGTGACGTTGTAGATTTATTTTCTATTATGAATAAAATATAAAACGGTACACCCAACTCAGCAATAAATATCTAAGGAATCTCTATTGGATACAATGTAAATTGATATCATAGGAAACAAAATAATAATTGCTAAATGAGAGAAAAGAAAAGTATCATTGAAATAAACTCGAACGAAATTTTATTGACATAAAATACCTTTCTTAAGACACTTAAAATTGTCTCTGATGTTGTTATTGGCTGTTGCAGTATCGCATATAAAAGACCAAAATCATGCCACATTTTAAATGAATTTTGATATTTTTTTAAGAAATAGTTTTAAATATTTCTAATGAAATAAAGCAAGGGCTAGTATTAACATGTATTATTTTAACGAATCTCCAGAAAATTTCTCTAAAAATTTATCTTTTCTAAGAAATATGCCAGTGCCTAATTTTTTCTTGAAGCATTTTGTGATCATTTTTTTCATTTTCTTCTTTGTGTCGTGTCTCTTCAGGACTTAGACGATCATGGCTCTCCAAATTTCCCTGTCTTTGTTAGCTCTTAATATATGTTGATTTCTTTTTATCTATCAAATCCCTTGCTCCGCCATCCATTTACTGAAGCTCACGAGTTTATGCGGTGTTTCCCTCTGTCCCTCGATCTCCGAGTAGAAACTTTCCAAGCCCCCTTTCCCCACTTTGTGCCATAGCAATTTTGTCTTTATCTTCCTGATGTCAAATATATGTTTCACTTTTATTTCTTTTTTTCTCTTTAAAAAATTTCGGTTTCTCACATTTTCGGTTTATATATTCATCCTTCTGTAGAAGCGTATTTCTGTTGTTTCAAGTGTCTTCATCATATATGCCTGACTCTCCAGCATTCACTGTCATATAGAATATTATGTAACAGCTTAGTCCTTTTTTGTTGCTAACTAAATTTTTCTGTTTCTTAATAATTGCCTTAGCTTTTGGAAAGAATCTTTCATTAAAAAACTAGTGCGCGGGATTAATATAGAACTACACCACACTTAACGCAACTGTTCATTCTGATAACGTAGTCGATTAAGAAACTCTTCGTTAATATGATGTTGAATATGACAACTATTACAGGCTTACAATGTATGTCATGAGTTTCAGTCAGTTCGCTTTTTCCTATAATAAATTTCTAAATTCTTATACTGAAGTGTAGTAACAAGTTCATTTAATAAACAAATTCGAAAATCTGTCCTATTTTCTGTATATTACTTAAGTTTGTCTATTGTAAATACAGTACAAGTAAATTTTTATTCATTTTAGTTCTTTTGATTCATTTTGAAGAAAGACGAAATCCTTAAGTTCAATAATTTTGCACAACACTTAACAGATAGAATGTTTTCTCTTACATATTTCTAGGGCATATTGAAACAGATACGAAGTTAAAAGAGCCGTTATTCTAGTTCTTATGAAGTTAACTTTTTCAATATCGAAATACATATTCAGTATTATCGTTACACAGAACATAAGTCACAATTGATTTGAATTAAATTGCATTTTTTTTCTTCTCATAAAAAGTGCTGTGAATTCGTTCATGCCATCTGTTAACAAATTTTGATCGCTTTACCAGAAATTAATTGAAGACCAGGCATGTTTTTTGCACAAATATTAGTAATGAATTGAGAGAATCCGTGTATATTATCTATAAAACCCAAAATTTAACTTGTGTTTACTATAGTCTAATTCAGTTAAAAAGCAATGATGAATTCAAGATATAAAGAGACTTTATTTTCTTAATTTTTGGTACAACATATAGATGAGAGTCCGACGTTTTCGAACAAATTATTATCGTCAAATTGAAAATGATGTCAATTTACATGCTGTATGAGTTTATTTTCACATAAACGTAAATAAGTTGAGTATGGGTTAAAATAATTTTTGTTCAATTATAATCAATAAGTTTAATCATGTACAAATCAGCTGTTAATGATTTGGACTATTTCAACAAATTTTATTAACATTCTTTGATTTATTTCAAAATTATCTAACTGAAATTTTAAATCGAAATGATAGATTTAATTTTAGTGTCATAAAATATTTCGCAATTGGTCAAGAACTATATTACTACTAATAAAATGACATAAGCTTTTCGAGTATGTCAATGTACAAATTAATGTATAAGTCATTCTCAATCATAAACAATCAATTGATTTGTTATGTCCTGACTTCAGCAAATACAATTCCCGACATGGTGATTTTAATTGCTTCCCAAAGGTCAGTTTTGATGTCATAATCTTAGTTAATTTCATTTAATCCCATCTTCAAAATTGACCAGAGATTTTCGATCGAACTCACTTTGGGACTTGATGGCAGCTATTCCATTATCTTATCTCTTATACGTCTTTACGGTCAATGAAATCATATGTAACCTTCGCTACCGCAGAACACAATTGAATAAATACACCGTTTGCTTTGCAAATCCGAGCCTGGGACTTGCACCATTCAAATAAAATGTTGTGTTCATGGAATCGCAGTTGTTCGTTCTGCTCAGTTTTCTTACTTCATCAACTTTTACTTGACCAATGATCGTTTGTTCATCGTCCCGTCACTGCTGGAATTTCTAGACAGATGCAATTCTGAATTGGATAAAATACATCCGTTCGCCAACCCATCAGGTCCATCATGTGTTATACGATATTCGCCTTTGAAGATTACTTTATACATGTCGATTTTCATATATTTCAAATCTCTATTGTAACGCCTTAAAATATGCCAATTTCAGAAATATTTAATTCATTTTGTCTCCCGTATCAAAATCACAGCTCGTTCAAATATGTGAACGTTGGTGAAATGCGTTTTCACATTAAATTGTTAAAGCATTTACTTATTGCTTCTAATTCTCAATTTTCCTATATTTCCAAAATATTTCTTTATCATACAATTATTCAGTGAAGTAATTCTCATTTACCAAGGGATACGAACTCATTATTATTCCTATTTGCCAACTTCTGTACAGCGAAAAAAACGACGACTTACCTCGTCAAACCAAGCGACAGCGCGGCGCGTGTATTCTACGACTGAAAATGTGGCGAAAAAGAAAATTACCAAAACAAAGGGCACGTATTTCGCATGATATGCTGAAAACGGAATATCAAATTAAAAAAACAAATCCGTCGCATAAGTCGCTATAAAAATATCTTGATATGCTAAAATTGGGCGTCTTCTCCCAGCTGTCGACGAATGGAAAAAATTCTCGACCGATAAAAGCAGTTGGTGTTCTCGAATCGAGGTAAAAAGTCCGGGTATTTTGGCTACCGCGTTTGTTGAAGAGTGAGTTATTTTTCTGACTGGTTACGCATTGTGATTTGTGAGATAGAACCTGCGAATCGAGTTTTCTGCATTTCTTTCTGCCCCCGATATTCGAGACTGAACTTAGAGATTTACTCTCTGTGTTGTGGAAGTAAATTGCGACAAATATTTCCTTTGCAATTCCAGATCACTTTTATTTTGTTAAACGATTTCTGTTACGTATTTTATCGTATTTCCCATTTATACACTTTGGAAGATATATATTAATTAGGTTTCCTATTAAATTGATATTATATTTCTCCCGTGAAAAGTACGTGTTCTATTATTGCCCCGAACACGTCATAGTTTTCGAAAAATCAGCTACAAGTTCACCAAACATAACTTCTTGTTTGAGAAAAATTTGCATTAATTTCAACGTTCAACTTTTGAACACTGAACTTAATGAAAGCTGCTTGAGCTTGACTCATCTGTCATTGAACTAATATCAATGTCATCTGGACTCAGGAACACCGGTATTTTCATCTTGATGCCAAACTCAAACACCGCTATGTTGGGAAAGGCTGGGTCTTCATCTCAGGCTTCAGCTTGAAAAACGTCGACTGTTATTAACATTGGCGGTGTTAGCATGTTACTTAATTCACGAACCCATAAAGTGATCATGAACAGTGAAGAAATTGACCACGGTTTCATCATAACTAGCTTCAACGGAAACCAGTTAACGACCATCATCTCTTACTATTCGATAAGAAACTATAACAATGAAAAAAAGGTGACAAATTTCCATCAATGTCTCTCTTCTCTTGTCTTGGTGATACGCATAACATGCGTCCCCTAAAAGAAATGGGAATTTCCTCGAAAACTTGATGCAGGAAAATAATCCAAATTTCAAAAGAAATCTAAACAATGAACATTCACTCATGCCAATGTCACAAAGACCCAGTGACATCACATCCTAATAAACAAGAAGCGGAAGTACAGTGCAATGAATTTCCAAGCCTTCCACACATTTGAAGAAGTATCTACAGTCTATTGTATTGTCTCTTCCACCATCCGACTTAGCCTTCGAACCAAGAAGAAAAAACAATTTGGCACGCCGCTGTATAACTGGTATCTTCTAACAACTAACAATCATATGAAAGAGCAGTACACCATTGCTGTCAGGAATAAATTTGAAATACTACAAGCAGATGCCGAAGAACCATTTCCCAATACAACCTAAAATCATTTTATCTCTTCTCATGAAAAGGCTACATCTGACATCATAAGCCTAAGATGTAAATGTCATCAACACATTCCTTGGAAATCAACTAGCATTGAATCATAAAGGGCTAATGTGAAAGAAAAACAACCATAAGAAATTCAAAGCTATCCTTTAAATCTGTTCAAGTCTTCAATGAAGCGATTTCTAACTCAACTCTTTTGAAGATCAACAAACTGAAAACATCCTGGAAAACAAATCGATTGCGAATATTATTTAAACAGCAGATGTTTTAATGCAGTCATTTGCTGCAACCTATACGTTTCCATCGAACATTTGTGTGTTTTTTTCAAATTGGAAATCAGTTTCAAGAGACGGATGATGTGAATATCATGTACAGAACAAGGATACAATATGTAAGTTCTAAATTAGAATAGGAATTAGAATTTGACTGATGCTTAAAATCAGAAAGAGACTGCTGAAGGTTTAGAAAATTAAAAACCCACAGGGCATATCGAAGGCAGCTTAGACAGAGGGAATTTATCTAATTAAATGATTTGAATGAAGAGATTGCAGAACAGAGAAAATAGTAATGGTAAAGCTAAAAGAGAGAAGATGTTAAGAAGAGACATGGTCACCCATCTCCTGATGGGGCACTGAACATAGAAGATTATATATATTTAAAATATAAATGAAACATGTTCGATCTACATAAAGTTCTTACGAGAATCACCTCTAAAGGATTGACTGATATTTCGAACAGGGCATGATAGTGTGAACTAATTTTTTTAATGTACTCCAGGTCCAAATCTCCCTGGATACAAAACCTTTCTAAATAATAAGCTATCAAAAGCATTTTTTTTCTGTTACTTAATTTTTCCGTATTGCTTCCGCATTTGGAATTTTCTTTTATGCTGGTAGCTACCGTATCCCTTGGGTTCATACATGTCGTTATTCATGTAGATTGAAACAAAACATTGAGCGCGAGATTAAATATTTGCCTGAAATAAACATTCCATAAAGGACAAATACAACTATATTGCTTTCAAAAGAACACTGCCGAGTTTCATCAATATGAGAACCTTTTACCACGTATTATACTACTTTTTATATAGCCTTATATTTCTTCTCAACCGAAAGTAGCTTAGTAGCTTTCTTAGTTATTATTTAATATTACAAACTTGATATTATGTTTGATGTGCAGTTTACCTTCAGCGACAATGGCTCTTCACGGTTTCTTTACTTTAATACTTTTTAAGCAATGATCCATCTCCTTAGAATTCATTCCAGTCTCTTTTCTACTATAGATTTACTAATGATTGTTTTCATCTGCTCCCATGCCATTCAGTACGTTCTGCGAGTGGAAAATTTTCCAAAACCACTTTCCTAATGTCTCAGAATATACAACTGCATCTTCCGTGTTCTAAATACAAATGTCATTTTAGTTCCAATATTTTTCAAATTTTCCTCGTCGACAAACGCTACGCCCATAATAATCTTAGCATCGTTCTGCCGAACAACATACGCCTTGCATCAGGCCTCATACGCATCTGCGGGTAAATTGTTCAATATTCCCGACTTATAAGAGAATGGATATCACATCGCAATCCACTGTTTCTTTGTTTCTAACGAATCTGTCGGGTTTCTCTTTTAATAACAAATGCTATATCACGAAATAGTGTTGTTAAAATGTTTTTAATATGTTGCCGTCCGAAAATGTCTACACACTTAACAGAAAAAGTGTATTCAAAATTATTTTTTGGTGTGATCGCTTTTATTAATGTTGGTTTGACATGAATTTTCGACAAACATTGACTTGAATGGTTTTTACGTCGAAATTATGTCATTTTTTCACTCTGTCTTTTTCGAGTCAACCAATCTAGATTTAGTTTTTATTCCTAAAGAAAATATTATATTTATTTTTATTTTGCGGATGATTTGAGATTATTTTACAGCTTGAGTGAATATACAGCAGAAACCAAAATAGCAGACTGTAAGATTCAATCGATTGTCTGTACCATTGGAGCTCATATAAACCCAGACTTTAACGTTTTCACCTTCGTTTTTAACTGTTAAAACTAAACTTTTTTTTTTCTTTGAGGCCTCGCCATGACAACACCAACACCTTCCAAGACATCTAAATAGCTTGATTATTTTTGTTTGATCACATCACTTTCTCAATTCAGAGACTTGTATCCTTATTCTTATACGCAAAATTTAAATGCGTCCTTTTTAGTTTTTATTTCACTAGCGATTCCCAACGCTTCGGCCCACATGAATCTGAGCTTGTTATGGTTACTTTTGCTTGTTGCTGTAGAAACATTAACTTTGATTGTATTAGCAAACTTGGGAGACATTGTTTCTGATTGTTTTTTTAACAAATCTTCAGTTGCATAATACAAACCTTTTTTTTTCTCTTTTTATAAACTTTACTGTGTTTTTCACAAGATATGCAAAACTATTTTGGGTCTATTTCCTTATTGTGAATATAAGGTTAAAATAAGAATAAGTTATTCTCC